>JAHLSL010012192.1:0-30658 GCA_025920805.1 Petroica traversi
CGCCCAGAGCCAGGCCCGGGAGCGCCTCCTCAGGTGCGGCCTCGGCTCACGGGGCTCACGGGCGTCACGGGGGAGGGCCCGGGGAGGTGGGCACGGAGGCCTCGGAACGCGAAGGGGGGGTGGATCACGGGGGTCCCGAAGGCGCGGGGACGCGGGTGTGATGTCTTAGAGCCCAGAGAAGGGGGTTCCGAGGCCCCCAGTGATGTCCCCAGTGCTCCGTGCCCCCCCTGACTCCCTCGTTGTCCCCAGGGCCGCCCAGTACGCCTGTGCCTTGGCTGGGGCCGCGCTGAGTCGCGCCGGGAACGGCTCCGGGGGCAGCTCCGGCACCCTGAGCCGCCTCCAGCATTTGGAAGCTCATCTGAGCCTGGGCCGCAAGCGTGAGTGGGGGAATCAGGGCGGTTTTGAAGGGGGACAGGGCGGCTCTTGGGATGCACAAACTCCCGGTGATGCCCTTGTGTCCCCGTCCTGCAGTGCTGCGCTTGGGGGGCTCGGCCGAGGCCCTGGGGGGGGCCCAGCGCTCTTTGCATCTTCCCGACCCCGTCTTGCGCTTCTGCCTCACCCTGTCCCACCTGAACCGTGCCCTCTACCTGGCCTGTGACAACGTCCTGTGGGCCGGGAAAACCGGGATCCTGCCTGGCCTTGACACGGACAAGTGGAGCCAGAGGTCTTTCAGGTGGGTGTCTCGATTTGGTGGCTCATTCGTGGAAGGAGGGTTAGAAAAGCCTCCTCAGGGCTGTGGGATGAGCGGGGCAGGGAGGTCAGATTGCCAAGGGACAGCAGAGAATGGGGTTCCCCTGGGGAGAATAAGGGATGGAATTCTCAAGGGAGGACAGGGAGTGGAATTACTGAAGGAGAGTAGGCAACGAGCTTCCCCAGGAGAAGGCAGGGAATGAAATTCATCCCTGGAGAGCAAGTGGTGAATTTCCAAAGGAAGTCAGGGAATCGTTTTTCAGAGGGAGCCTGGGCAGTGGAATTCTTTCGTGAGGGCAGGGAATGGAATCCCCATGGGAGAGCTGGACTTTTCCATCCCCTCAGGCATTTCTGTGGCTGCTGGGAGCGGCCAGAGGCTCCTGCTGGGGCTGTTTCCCATCCCTGCTCCCTGTTCCTCCCAGGTATTACCTGTTTGCCCTGGTGGTGAACCTGAGCCGGGATGCCTACGAGGTCCGGGTGCTGCTGGAGCATGCGGAGGCTGCCAGGAAACGCGGGAAGAGCCCAGAAAACAGGCCCCAGCTCCAGGCTGACAGCAGGACCCAGCGGCTCCGGCTCCAGCTGCAGCTCCAGCTGCAGCTCCTGCTCCAGGTGCTCCGGGACAACCCCCCCCTGCTGCTGGACCTGCTGCGGAATGCCTGCGACCTGGTGATCCCGCTGGAAAAGCTGGGGCTGTGCAGGAGCAGCCCAGGAATTGTGGGGTTCTGTGGCCTCACCTCCTCTGTGCTCTCCATCCTCACCATCCTCCATCCCTGGCTCAAACTGAAGCCGTAGTTATCCCAGGAGCTTCCTTGGGATGTCTGGGAATCCTGGGGGGCTTGTCCCGGGGGCTGTGACATGAATGAGCTGAGTGGCTCATTCCATTCCCATCATTCCTGACTCCTTGGAGCCACGGGGTTCCAGCACTGGATACAGCGTTGGATCCCACAGGGACATCAGCTCCTGGAATGCATTTCTTCCCACTGACTTTTCCAGCCGTTTTAGAGGTTCAGCATTCCCCCTTTCTGCCTGGGAAACGCCTTTAACGTGGAGCCAACTAATAGGGAATATTTGGTCCTGGAAAATGTGGATTGCTGGAGGCTTCTCACAGTTTTTGGGGGGGGTGAAGCCACTGAGTTGGGATGGTTCTGGTGCCAGGTAGTGTATCCAACCCCAAACTGTTTGAATAATTTTCCTGCCTTATGAGGAATCTGAGTGCAGGGAGAGGGGAATGGGAAGGATGGGTGTCAGGGAAAAATCCACTGCTTTGGAGGGAAATTTAGGCAGAAATTTGCCCTCCTCCACCTTCCCTGAAAGCCCAGGGGAAGGAAGTGACTGGAGCAAGTTGCTCCCAGCTGGGGGATCACTCCCAGCATTCCCAAATGGATTTCTCTCTGTTGGAGAACATGGAGGGGACTCGGCTTCCCAGCAGATCCACTCCCTTCCTCTGCCCAGAGCTGTACAGATCCATCTCAGCTGCACTTCCCTTCCCACCTGTCCTGTTCCGTGGTGTTTTTTGGGAAAAATCAGAGTTTGCCTGGCTCTCGGTTGGGATTCCCTGCACCCAGTGTTCCTGGCACTGCTGCCTCGCTGAATTCCCTTTTCCCCTGGGTTCTGTGACACTGGATTGTGTGTGGCCCCGACCCAGCTCTAAGCCCTGGGCCCAGGGACACACTGGGAGCTGGGAATTCCTTGAATCTGTCGTGGCAGAACAGGAAAATCCTCTTGAAGGTTTTTTGGGAGCTGCATACCGAAACGCCACCCACTCCTGGGCCCATCTGGGCTGTGCCAGGCTTTTTCCTGGGAAAACCAGGCACTGAAGGCTTTGGAGCAGTGTATATCCTGGTGGGAATTGGGATGGGCAGGACATGCCCCAGGGGATCCCACAGTGTCAGTGTAATTAATTAATTAATTAAATTATTAAAACACAGCGGCCTCCAGTCCCCATGTCCTGGGATCTTGGGAAATGCAGGACACTGGGGTGGGCTGGGAATGCTGGGCTGGAAGGGACCCACGAGGATCACGGAGTCCAGCTCGTGGCCCTGCACAGACACCACAGCAATCCCACCCTGTGCCTGAGAGTGTCCAAAGGCTCCTGGAGCTCTTGGGGCTGTGCCCATTCCCTGGGAGCCTGTTCAGTGCCCAACCACCCACCCAAACCTTCTCCAGCCGTTCCCTGTATCCTGTCCCTGGTCACAGCGGGCAGAGATGGGAGCTGCAGATCCCCGAGGTCTCCCCTCAGGCTCCTCCAGGCTGAACAAACCCAGGTGCCCTCAGCCGCTCTTTGTGTGGCCCCTCCAGACCCTTCCCCACCCTCGTGTCCTTCCTTTGGACACTGCCCAGTTCTTTAATGTCTGTTTTGTGTTGTGGTGCCCAAAGCTGCCCCAGGACTGGGGGTGAGGCTGCCCCAGCCCAGAGCAGAGGGGTCAATCCCCCCTCAATCCCTGCCCAGTGCCCCCCAGGACATTGATGTCCCTCCTGGCTGCCAGGGCACTGCTGGCTCAGGCCCACCTGGCCCCTGACCAGCACCCCCAGGGCCCTTCTCTCCAGCTCCTCATTTCCCATCTGTCCATACATCCAAGGCTGCCCCATCCCAGGTGCAGGAATGCTGGACTGGAGGCACTGCGGTGAACTGGGGGCACTAGTCAGGGACCCTCCCGTGGTTTCAGGAGACTTTGGAGAACCAGGGGAAGGAGAAAGGATCTGGAGTGGGAGGAAGCTCCCCTCGTGCCTCAGTTTCCCCTGTGGCCCGTGGGGGGCCCTACCTGTGCCAAGGGGGCCCTACCTGGGCGGGGCCATCTCTGACCGCAGCTGGGGCTGCACAGTCGCTGTTTGTCTGTTTTTCTCCTCATTCCTTGGGGTTTTTTTCCTCCGAAAATTCCAGCCCGTCCCACAGCCGCTGGCAGCACAAGTTTCTCTCTGTCCTAGAATCACAGAGTTTGAATGTCCCCCCCGCCCCGACGTTTTTTTATTTTTTTTCTTCCCGAACCCACTCCAAAGCTCAGCCCGGGAGGTGGCAGTGTCACCCCTAAGGACGTGGCAACACAAAATCCACTCAAATCAACACAAAATCCACCCAACCCAAACCAAACCCCACCCAGAGCCCAGCGGGGACCCCCAATCCCCTTATTCCAACCCCCATCCCCCCAACAGTCCCCACAGGGAAGATCCAGGTGTCACTGCCACCTCTGTGTGGTTCGGTCTTGGGGGAGTCACACATTTTTTCCACCCCATTTTGCCCGGAAAAGTGGAAAAATCCCCTTCCACCACCCCCCAAGCGCCCGGCACCCCCACAAAATCCTGCACCCACCTCCTCCCTTCTTCCCACTCCCCTTTTTCCTGTGTTTGTACTGCTTCGCTCGGGTTTTTTCCCTAACTTTTTGCCCCCCCTCCTCCAAAACCACATTTATTTTTAGCAGCCAATTGAAGATGAAGGAGGAGGGAAAATATACTGAAAAAAAGAGGGAGAAAAAGGAAAAACGCTGGGATTTTGTCCCGGCTGGAGGCAGAGTCACCTTTGAGCTGCAGCACAGCGATGTGGGGTGTGGGGAGCTGGGGGCTGCTCCTGGCGCTGTTCCTGCTCCCAGGTAACAGCCTCGACCCAGATCCCTTGGTTGAGGGCAATTTGGGAGCGTTTTGGGGCTTTTGGGGGGAGGAGGGAGGGTGCGGAGCCGGGTTCTCGTTAATCCGAGCGCAGCCACGCGTGGTTCCCCCCTCTCTGAGTGTTTTGGGAGGGGGGTTGGGGTAAAACAGGCCGGTTTTGGTCATTGTCCCCATCCAATATATTGTGGAGCTTTTTTGGAGGGAAAAGACCCCTAAATCTCCTTGGATTTGGGGCGAGATGAGGGTGGGAAGGGCAACCTGTAAGAGGAACTAAAACCCGGCTTTAACAGAAAATAATTTTTTTTTTCCCTCTGGAAAAAAAAGACAAAAAAGGGACATTTCCACCACCCCCCCTAATCCCCGGGGAGGTCGGGGTCGGTTCACCCCCCTGCCCATCTGCGGGATCCCCCATGCTCCCTTCCCCGGGGGAAACTGAGGCACGTGGGCAGCGCTGGACACCGCGGGGTTCAAGTGGGGAGGGGATGGGCTTGGGGATTAATTTGGGTGACGGGGATGAGTTTGGGGTTCCCTGCAGTTTCCTCCCATCCCCTCCCCAGGCTTCTGTGAGGGATTCAACATTGACGTGGGGAACTCGCGGGTCTTCCAGGGGCCTCCCGAGTCCCAGTTTGGGTACCGGGTGCTGCAGTGGGGGGGCCATGGGGACAAGTGGTGAGTGATCCTCAGGGGAACCGGGGCAGGCAGGAGGGGAAACTGAGGCAGGAAAGGGGAGATTGAGGTGGGAAGAGGGGGGGAGAAAAGGAAACTGAAGCAGGGAGGTGAGAAATGAGGTTGGTGAGGGGAAACTGAGGAAGGAAAGGGGGCAGTGAGGTGGGAAAGAGGCAACTGAGGAGGGGAAGAGGGAAACCGAGGGTGGGTGAGGGAAACTGAGTCAGAAAAGGGGAGAAGGGAGGGGGAAACTGAGGTGGGAAGTGGGGGAACTGAGTTTGGGAAAGAGAAACCAAGGCATGAAGAAGCAGAGAGGGGGAGATTGAGGTTGGGAAGGGAAGCACGGGAGGGCAGGGGCCGGAGCAGCAGGAGGCCGTGGCCAGACGGCTAGACAGACAGACAGACAGACGGAAGTGGCCTCGGTGCCGCGGTGTGGGCGTCAGAGCCTGGCACAGAGCCCCCAGGGCCTGGTGGCTGGGTCGGAGTAGGGCGGGGTCCCCTGCGGGTCCCTCCCCGTGTCCCCCCTTGTCCCTCCAGGCTGCTGGTGGGGGCTCCGTGGGATGGAAATGGCCAAGGTGACATCTACAAGTGCAACGTGGGACCCCAAAACTCTTCCTGTGCCAAGGCCAACCTCGGTACGGGGTGGGGCTGTGACCGGGGTGCTGGGGAGGGTCACAGTGCTCACCTCGCTCCTGTCCCCGTGTCCCCAAGCGGCCGCAGCTCCGTGGCTCCGCAGCAGCGCCGGACACCTCGGGATGACCCTGGTGGACTCCAAGGATGGAGGATTTGTGGTGAGCGGAGCCTCTGCAGGGGATGGGGAGGGAGGTGGAGGTCACCCACTGATGTGTCCTCGTGTCCCCCCCGAGGCGTGTGCCCCACTTTGGTCCCAGGAATGTGGCACCTCCGTGTTCAGCTCCGGCCGCTGTGTCCAGCTGGATGAGGACCTCCAGCCCACGGGGACCATCGCGCCCACAGCTCAGCGTGAGTGGGGTGGGATGGACTGGGGCACACCGGGATGTGCCACCCTGGTGTCACCATGTCCCCTGCCAGGCTGTTCCACCTACATGGACATCATCCTGGTTCTGGACGGTTCCAACAGCATCTACCCTTGGGAGGAGGTGCAGGCATTCCTCGGGAACATCCTGGGACGCTTCTTCATCGGTCCTGGGCAGACCCAGGTCAGGGCGTGGCACCTTGGTCACCGCAGTGTCCCCAAGGCTGGGATGGTGTCCCCAAGGCTGGGATGGTTTCCCCAGGGCAACATGATTTTCTCCAGGGCAATGCTGTTGCATTTTAGTGGCAGCCTAGGGTGGTGTCATTGTCCCTGGAGCGATGCCATTTCCCCCAAGGTGATGCCGTTGTCCTGGGCAGGGCTATGCTGGCGGGACATGGTTTGGGAGGGGCCAAATGTGCCCTTTTCCAGGGATTAGGGGCTCCCGTGGGATTTGGGGGGAGCTCTCTTTGGATTTGGGGGGGGGGTCCCTGGCTCAGGTTTCTCCCTGTTTCAGGTGAAGGGGCTGCCCTACAGCGAGTAGGTGGTCCAGGAGTAGGTGCCAGGGCAGCTCCCTCTGGATTTGAGGGATCCCTGTGGGATTTGGAGATTCCCCGGAGGTTTGAGGGATGTCCCTGTGGATTTGCGGCTCCCTCTGGCTCTGACTCTCCCCGTTCCAGGTGGGAGTGCTGCAGTACGGGGAGCGGCTGGTGCAGGAGTGGGCGCTGGGGCAGCACCCCACAGCCCAGCGCCTGCTGGAGGCTGCCCGGAACCTGACGCGACAGGAAGGGAAGGAGACGCGCACGGCCATGGCCATTCGGCAGGCGTGGTGGGCTGTGCAGCGGCAGTGCGAGCGGGATTGGGAGCGGGGGCAGGGCTGGGGATATCAGGATTGGGATTGGGAGAGGGAGGAGGGCTGGGATTTGGATCAGAACTGGGATTAGGTTGGGATCGGGATTTGAGTAAGGACCGGGATTGGAATTGGTGTCAGGCTGGGGATCGAGTCGGGATTTGGATTGGGGTTGCGGCTGGGTTTGCGCTCTGGGATCCGGATGGGGTTTGGGGCTGAGATCAGGGTCAGGACTGAGAAGAATGTTAGGATGGGGTTGGAACATTCTGGGCTCATTCTGGCAGCCGCATTCCCACAGCTCGGAGTCCTTCAGCCCCGCGCAGGGTGGGCGCCCCGGGGCCGCGCGGCTGCTGCTGGTGGTGACGGACGGGGAGTCCCACGACGGGGACGAGCTGCCGGCAGCGCTGGCGGAGTGCGACAGGAACAATGTCACCCGCTATGCCATCGCCGTGAGACCCCTCCCAGCGAGCCCCATCCCCGCATTCCCCTTCACCCGGGGGCGGGGGGGCTCCTGCTGACCCCTGTCCCTCCCCCAGGTCCTGGGGCATTACCTGCGGCGGCAGCAGGATCCCGAGGATTTCATCCGGGAGATCAAGTTCATTGCCAGCGACCCCGATGAGAAGTATTTCTTCAATGTCACCGATGAGGCTGCCCTCAATGACATTGTGGATGCTCTGGGAGATCGAATCTTCAGCCTGGAAGGTGTCGGCTTGGGGCTGGGAATGCGGGAAGGGCGAGGAATTCCAGCTGCAAGCACAGCTGGAGGAACCGAGTCTCCTTCCTCCCTTGGTCAGGCACCCGTGGGGACAACGAGAGCGCCTTCGAGCTGGAGATGTCCCAGATTGGCTTCTCTATCCACCACCTCGAGGTGATCCCACTGGGAACGGTGGAGAAATACCCTCAGCCCATCCCAGCCCTGCTGAGTGTCCTGGAATTTGTGACTTTGGTGGGGGCTGGGGACACTGAGGCACTGTGGCGTCCCCTGGGTTGACGTGTCCCACTCATCCTGGCAGGACGGGATCCTCTTTGGAATGGTGGGAGCCTATGGCTGGGAGGGGAGTGTGCTGGAGGAGAGCCAGCCGGGGCGCATCGTTCCACCCCGGGAAGCCTTTCAGGAGGAATTCCCGCTGGAGCTGAAGAACCACGCAGCCTATCTGGGTATGAGGGATCCCGGGGGATGAGGGTGTCCCAAGGGCTGTGAGGGATACTCCTCAAGATTTGAAATGGATCGGAGTCCATGTCCTGGAGATCAGGGGTGAAGTGGGGGGTGTTTTGTGTAATGGATATTTGGGATGCTTGGTGGTCCAGAAATGCTCCATGTCCCAGGGATGCTCCAAACCTGGATCTTTAGGAACACACCAGGGACCCTGTCTCCCCAGGGCTGTCCCATCCACTGACCCTGCTTTCCCCATCAGGGTACTCTGTGTCCTCGCTGCAGCTCCCGGGGGGGCAGCGCTTGTTTGTGGCTGGAGCCCCCCGGTTCCAGCACAAGGGCAAAGTTGTCCTTTTCCAGCTGGACCCCACAGGGGCCGTGAAGGTGGCCCAGGCACTACTGGGGGAGCAGGTGAGGGGCGGCCAGGGGCCTTGAGGGCCTCTGGGGGAAATCTGGGCTTCCCACCCTCCTTCAGCCTCACAGCCCCTTGCACCCCCCAGATCGGCTCCTACTTCGGCAGCGAGGTCTTGGCCCTGGACGTGGAGGGAGATGGGGACAGTGACCTTCTGCTGGTGGCAGCGCCCACCTACCTGGGGGGCCAGAGCAGGGAGACTGGGAGGGTCTACGTGTTCCATGTGGGGCAGGTGAGAGGGACGGGAGGCTGGGGTGGACGGGGGGCAGTGGGTTGGGAGCATCAGCGGGATGCAGAGGGACTGGAGGGATGCAAGGGATCGAGGGGATCGGGGGAACGCCGTGGGATTGAGGGGCTGCCTGTCCTACCGAGGGTACCGAGGGTCCCCCGCAACTCCTAGGAGCGCCTGAGCCCCGCAGGGTCCCTGCACCCCGAGCCGAGGCCGCAGGATTCCAGATTCGGCTCCGCCCTGGGCGTGGTGCCGAATCTGAGCCAGAACGGGCTGGCTGGTGCTGTGGTGGGAGCTCCGCTGGAGGACGGGCACCGCGGGGCTCTCTACGTGTTCCACGTCGCCCCGGGCACCCTCCTGCCCCAGTACAAGCAGGTGAGGCGCTGGGAGGGGCTGGGTGCCACGCCCGAGGTGGGCACAGCCCGGTACGAGCCGGTGGCCGTGCCGAAACGCTCGTTCCCAGCGCATCGAGGCGGCGGCGCTGGGGTGGAGCCTCCGCTATTTCGGGATCAGCGTGGACGGACGGGTGGACATGGACGGGGACGGGCTGGTGGACGTAGCCGTGGGGGCGCAGGGTGCGGCTGTAGTGCTGCGGTGAGTAGGGGTCAGGGGGTCGCGGGCCACAGGGAAAACCCGGGAATAGGGACATGGAGAAGGACAGAGACACCCAGGGGACAGGGACACTCCTGGAACAGTGACATGTGGGTCATGGGGACACTCAGGGGGACAGGGATTCCATGCCTCATTTCCTCTCATGAGAAGCTGGGATGCTCCCAGGTTCCTCCCAGGGCTCTCCGTGCCTGTTTCCCCTGTGACAGGATCCAGGGCAGGGTCAGGGCAGGTGTCCCTGTCCCCACACAGTCCTGATGAAATCCCACGCGTGACTGTGTCCCTCAGGTCCCGCTGGATCATCCAGGTGTCTGCATGGATGTCCGTGGAGCCAGCAGCTGTCAGTGTCACACGAAGAAACTGCCAGCGCAGCGGCTCCAGCGCCGTCTGCCTGCGGGCCCGGATCTGCTTCTGGGCTGGGACACGCACACAGGACCCCGTGGACATGGATGTTGGTGAGTGTTGGCAGTGGGGGACTGCAGGATCCTTGGAGCACCCGTGGAACCTCCCTGGCTGTCCCTGGAGCATCCCAGATGCATCCCAAAGGGGCCTGGAGCATCCTCGGAACATCCCAGGGTATTCCCAGAGCATCCCTGCTGTCCCCAGAGAATCCCACGCTGGGATCATTAGAGAACCTGGGAGGGTTCCAGGAGCATCCCAGGGTGCCCCTGTCCCAAGGTGTCCCGGAGAATTTCTGGAGCATCTCTGGAGCATCCTGATGGCCCCGGATCATTCCAGGGTGTTGCTGGAGGATCACAGTGTCTCTGGAGCCTCCCAGGAGCATCCCACGGGCATTCCCTTAATCTTTCCATCACATATATGTGGTGATCCTGGCACACCCCTGCAGCATCCCTGGAATTTCCCAGGAGCATTCTGCAGTGTGCCTTGAATATCAACAGAGCACCCAAATGCCTGGAGCATGCCATATCATCCTGGAGCCTCTGAGTCTTCCCTGGAGCCCCACCAGAGTACCCTGGGGTGCCCCCACTCCTGCAGGTGTCCTTGACCCGCTCCCTCTCCCCCAGATCTCCGGTACAATGTTTCCCTGGAGGAGCAGATCCCAGGATCCCGAGCTGCCTTTGATTCAGGTGCCCGCCGGCTGCTCCAGCGCCAGATTGAGTTCCCACTAGGAAGGCAGAGCTGCATCCGTGTCCCTTTCCACGTCCTGGTCAGCCCCAGGACTCTCCCCTGCCCCACAGGAGGGCTCGTCCCGTCCCCCGTTCCTGGGATCTGACGGGAATAAGGCTGATGGGATCCCCTGATTCTGCAGGACACCTCAGATTACCTGCGGCCACTCAGCCTCACCCTCACCTGGGCCCTGGATGTGACTGCGAGGTCGGTGCTGGATGAGGCATTTCCCACCACCATCCGCAAACTGGTTGGTACTGGGAGGGGTGTCTCCAGACACTGGGATCACCCCTGGACACCAGGATCACCCCTGGCTCCTTCCAGATCCCGTTTTTCAAGGACTGTGGGGATGATGACGAGTGTGTCACTGACCTGGTGCTCAAGGCCACCACAGACATTGTGGGCTCCAGGTACCCCTGGTGTCCCCCCAGTATCCTCATGGTGGCCCTGGGAGCCCAGGAGCCCCCTGTGACTCCCTGGCCTCCAGGCAGAGCCCCTACATCCTGCGGAAGAGCCGGAGGCGGATGCTGGTGGAGGTGGTGCTGGAGAACCAGGAGGAGAACGCCTACAATGCCAGCCTGTGGCTGCACCTGTCCGGGAACCTCCACTTCTCCAGTCTTGTGCTCCAGGTACAGCCTAGGGGGGCCCCCAAATCCCTGAGGGGCACCTCCAAACTCCCTCACCAGGGTAAAGATGGAGACCCAGGTCTTTGGAGAACCTCCAGGTCATTCTTGTCCCAACCCATTCCAGGTGGGATGGGTTGGAGTCCATTGGATCCCCAAACCCATTTCAAGTGAGACCTTGTGTACCCAAGCTCTCCCGGGTGGGAGCTGGGGGTTCATTGTGTCCCCAAAATATTCCATGTGGGACGTGAGGGTCCATCATGTCCCCAGCCCCTCCCAGGCAGGAGATCATGTTCCACTAGTCCCCTGTGGCCTTCCAATATCCCCCTGTGGGAGCTCCTAGAGCTCTAGTGCCTAACTACATGTCCTGGTCCCCATCGTGTCCCCCTGGCAGGACCCCACCACGGTGAAGTTGGAGTGCTCAGCACTGGGGGGGCACCGCCGGCGCTGCAGCCTCGGGTACCCCGTCTTCCGCTCACAGGCCAAGGTAGGACCCCCGAGACCCCCATGGGCCCCTGGGAAGCTCCCAACCCCCACCACACCTCTCTGAGTTCCCCCCCAGGTGACCTTCACCCTGGAGCTGGAGTTCAGCTGCTCCATCCTTTTGGACCATGCCGAAGTCATGCTCCAAGCCACCAGGTGAGAGCCCTGGGCCCTGGGGGGAGGCTCCACACTCCAGGGGCACGGGTGGAGTCTGGGGATCCTCCTGAGTGTCCCCCCTGTTTAGTGACAGCACCGAGGTGACACCAGAGGACAACGTGGTCAAACTTTCTGTCCCCATCCGCTACGAGCCCAACTTGTTCCTGTCCAGGTGGGGCTGGAAGAACGTGAGGCAGAGTGGGAGGGTGACAGAGGGGGACACACATGATGTGACCTTCCTGTGTGCCCCCCCAGTAACACCAACCTGCATCGCTACGAGGTTCATCCCCTTGGCACCTTCACCCACAGCTCTGGACCCGAGTTCACAACCACAGTCAAGGTGAGATGATGAGGGCCCGGGGAGCAGTGCCTGGGGGAGCCCTGGCTCATCCTGTGCCTCTCCAGGTGCAGAATTTGGGATGTTACCCCATCCGGAATGTCACACTGCATATGGTTCTGCCAGCACTGGGCCACCGCCAGGCCAACATCCTGTCTGTCACCCATGTCCTGGCTGAAAATGTGAGTATGGGGGACACTTAGGAGGCCTTGGGGGGTCTCTCTGCCCTCCCTTTGAATCCTCTCTCCCTCCTCAGGCCACTTGTGTGCTGCAATCCCCGGAAGTGGGAACACAGGTGGTCCCAGTGCGCCCTGAGGACCTGCTGCATGTGGACAGGCTGGTAGGGATCATTGTGCCCACCCCACCATGGATTTGGAGGCTTCAGGGGCATCCCCACCATCCCCCCCAAAAATTTTTGCCCCCCAGGACTGTTCCAACACCTGCTGCCAGGAGCTGACCTGCCATTTGGGGAGGCTGCAGCGTGGTGGGGGAGTCTCTGTGCAGCTCCTGCGTACCCTCCATGACAGATTCTTCAGCAGAGTGAGAAAAGGGGGGGCATGTGAAGAATTAGGGAGCTCCCCACTCCAGGGAGGATCCCGGGTGGGGGGGACACATGGCTCAGACCCCTCCTTTTCCTATATCCAGGTGAAATTTCGAAGTGTGAGGATTGTCAGCAGTGTCTGGCTGGGGGTCACGGGGGGCACGTTGGTGCTGGAGGAGGGGGCTCAGCGCAGAGAGGTAGGACCCCCTCTCAATTCCCCATTTTCCCCCCAATCCCTGTTTCCCCTCTAACATTTGCTTTTCCTTCCAAATTCCTTCTTTCCACTCAAGTCACTTTCCCCCCCAGATTCTCTGTTTCCCCCCCAGATTCTGTTTTCCCTGCCAGATTCTGTTTCCCCTGTCCCCATTTTTTCCTCCCCAAATTCCCATCCCGGTTTTCTCCCCTAAATTCTCTGTTCTGCTCACCAATCCCTGTGTTTCTGCAGCTGATGCTGGAAGTGCTCCAGGGAAGGCGGGTGCCCGTGTCCCTGTGGATCCTGGGAGGCAGTGCCCTGGGGGGGCTCCTGCTCCTGGCACTGCTCAGCCTTGGCCTCTGGAGGGTGAGGGAGCCAAGATGTCACCTTGTGGGGGGAGTCATGATATCACCTCGGGAGGGTCATGATACCACCCTGGGGAGGGGCACAATGTCACCTTGAGAGGGTCAGTGATGTCACCCTGAGGAGGAGGTGTTGATGTCCCTCTCAGGGATGACACTTCCACCCTCCCACTCCCTCCTCTTCCCGGCTTTACCCCAGCTGGGATTCTTCTCCCACCGGAAGCCGTCCCGGGAGAAAGAGGAGGAGGATGAGGAGCACTGAGGTGGCAGCTGTGCCATGGGAGGACATCCTAGAACCTCCTCGGACACATTCCAGCCCCGGGATAGGACCCCTGGAGGGATGAGCAAGTGAGGCTGGAGCCTTGAGGGTGGAGCCGGAGGATCTGGGCGAAACATGTGGAAGTGGGAAAAGTGGGAACGAGCTGGAATGGAACAGCTCCAGCAATAAAGCTCCGGCCTGTGGTACTGCCATGTTCTGCATCCCTGTACACGCAGGTGATCTGGGAGCAGGAATGCTTCTTGATCCAGGGAAAAACCTCTGGACTAATCCCACGTACAACACAGAGGGATGGGGGAGATCCAAATCCCAGTCCCCACTCGCCCCGGACTTAAACCCAGGTTAAATCCATGACCACAGGGAAGGAATTCCTGATTTCTGGCACCATATGTAAAAGGGAAGGAGCGGGAGCAGGAAGTGAGTGGGTGTCACCCCCCCAGAAATCCCCAGCAGGGGAGCTGGACATGCTAGTTAACAGGGAAAAGCCCTAGGATAAACCCAGGATCCAGCTGGATTTTCCTCATCTCTGTGGATCCACAGTCCTGCCCTGGGCCTGTGGTGCCCTGGGTCCAGAATGGCTTCCAGCAGAACAGGGAGGGGGGACAGGAACTACGTCACAACAGAGCACGAGGTGTTTGGATAGACTCCCTAGGAGACTAATCCTGCAAATCAGGGTTTTCCTTCCCCAACAGCTTTTTCCAAGCTCATTTCTGCCCCCACCCCGGAGTACCCCAGCTCTGACCTCCCTTTCCCAGATCCAAGGATGATTTGGGAAGGGGAATTCCTTGAGAAAGGCCTTTATTGGACGGAAGAACAAAGAAAATCAGGAATTAAATCCATGTGGATGTGGAGCCACTGAGCCCAAGGGGTTTGGGAATGTTCCCCTTCCCAGGGATGAGGGTCATAATGTGCCCCTAGGGCAGTCAGTGGATACCACAACACAAGGATAACTCCCAGGATTCAGACCTGGATAAAAGTCACAGAAATTGGAAAAAAAATTCTCAAAACAACAAAAGAATCAGCAAAAATAAAGAGTTTCCTTAAGTTATGGGGAAGGGTGGGGGATTCCCAAGGGATAAGCAATGTGGTCCATAATTCTCGCCTGGAATGACTTGTGGGAGTGGAGAGAGGTTTGGACACACCTGGGGTCACAGGCATGTGGAAAGGGTCAGAAAAACCCGAAACAACTCCAAAAATAGTCCAGGATGAGACAAAATCCTGCTTGGCGCATTACTGATACCACAGCATTCCTAGAGCCTTTCCAGGGCCATGGGGGCTCCTGAGGGTCTGAACCCTCTCAGGATGGGCTCCAGACCCTTCCTCCTTCCACCTGCCATGATTTTATAGACCCCAAGGATTCCATCCAGAATGGGGCAATAAAATCTCTAGTGGATACAATTCCAATCTCCTGGATTGCAGGAAGATCCCAAAATCCCTTTTATCCCAACCTTTTTCCAGAGGAGGCTATGAGGAACTTGGAACCCTTCTCCAGACTGGGCCCCACTGGAAAAAAACCGTTTCTGATATAAAAGAAAATCAAATCACTCCCAAAATTCCCAATTTAGGACTAACGAGGCAATTCCATGGAGCAGAAGGATAAATTCCTAGGAGAAGAGCGCTTGGTGCCATAATCCCACAGGGTGGGCCCCCTAATTCCTGCTACTCGGGGGGGTTTGTTGAAATTCTCAGACAATGTACACCTTGAGCGGGGATGCTCCGGCCTCCGGAACCCTCTTGAGTGCTCCAGAACCTTCCAGAAGGGTCAGAAAGTCCATCGCTCCTGCACTGGGCTGTCAGAAGCATCAGGATTTGGCATTTGCCGGGTGGAATCTTCCCCCTTTAGGCTCTTCCTGCAGACGGGACACGTGTCGTGCTGTGGGGAACACAGAGCCGTTATCCCATGGGATTATCCCGTGGGACACGCAGGTTTTCTGGGATCTTACCAGCTCCAGCCAGGGCACAATGCAGCTGCTGTGGAAGATGTGGTTGCAGGGAAGCTGCCGGACCTGCTCTGCCACGGCGTAATCCTCCTTGCACACTGGGCATTCCAGCCCTGTGTCTGCAGAAAACAGGGAATGGCAGGTCAAGGGGACAGGAATAAAGGCTCTGGTATTTGGGAGTCACTTGTGTGGGGTCTATTGGGAAAGGGGTGTGTGTCCAGGGACCAAAGGGATCCCACCAGAAACAGGAGCTCTTGGATTAACAGGTCATTTGTGTAGGGTCTGCTGGAGATGGAACATCCAGGGACCAAGGAATTCCTGCCAGAAACAAGCCAGGATCCATCTATCAACACAAAATCCTCTGGGGATGGAGCATCCAGGGATCAATGAAATCCCACTAGGAATATGAGCGTCAGGATTTGCAAGCTGGTATACAACCCACAGGGGATGGAGCACCCAGGGAACAAAGAATTTCTGCTGGGAACACGAGTTCTGGGCTCCACCAGCTGGGATCCATCAATCCACACACAACTCCCAGGGATGTAAGGAATTCCTGGTGCTCTCTGTACACCACCACCACCACCATCACACAAAAATCGAAGTAAGGAAGTTTAGATTCCCGGCACAACTTCCCAGCCTGGATAGTGGATCCACCATCCTGGGGTGAATGATCCCAATGCCGGGTGTCACCAGCCATGGGAGGTGGCTGAAATCCCACTCCTAATCCCACTGTTCCGAGCTCGTGACGCTGACATGGACACCACCAGGAGCTGAGCTCCCTTGGTGACCTTGGGGGTCCTTTCTAATTTGGGTATTCCAAGATTTCATGATTCCTAGCCTGCTCGGGCTCCGTGGGCTCAGACACTTGGAATTCCAGCCTAGTCCTTGGCTTTCTGGAGGAGGACAGAGGGGTGTGTAAAACCACAGGATAAAAATATCCCATGTACAACTGTCTGGTTTAACCATAATAGAGGAGTAGGATTCTGGTAAAGGAGCAGCTGGGAGGGGGAGGGATCCTTGGGGTGAAAAATTCAAGGGATTTTTAATTGCAAAGCCAGGATTGTTCTGAGACACCCCCAGGCCCTTGCTGGCAGTTTTCCATGATATTTCCAGAGCAGAATATGTCGAGAGCCAGTCTGAAAGGGAAGAAGGGATGAGTCAAGGGCACAAACAGGGATTTGGGATGGGAAAACCATCACGGGGATGGGAAGAGTCAGAACAGCACATTCCAGGACTCCCCAGTCACTCTGGAGAATGGTGGAGCTCCAAGATTCCTGGGAGAACTGAACACCAGAGATGGCAGCAGCAAAGCTTGGGAGCTGACAGTTTCCAGCCCCATTCCACGGGGAGCAAAGTGGTAATGGGGGAGCTCAGGATGTCAAACACCAGGATCCAGGTGCCATTGGAGCTGGGGATGGAGTCACCCACCGACTTGTTCCTGTGTCACTGGCACTGTCGGGAGCGACGAGATCTTCTCCTTGTCTGCTGGGGGTGGTCCCGTGTTTTCCAGTTGTCCCAGGAGCTGTGGAGAGGGAAAAATTCCGTGCTCAGAAGCAGGGACCTGGCACTGGAGCTGCCCCTGGCACAGGTGCCGCTCACCTGGGTGACGATGGCGTCGAGGCCGCTCTGTCCCCACGCATAATCCCCAGGATTGGAGTGCAGCATCCCGCTCCTGCCAATGGGAGAGTCCAGGAATTCCCCCCAGTCCCAAACCAGCCCCTAGGTGCTGGGTTACTGGTAGTTACTGGTGGGGTCTGGGCTAATCCAGGTTTTTACTCACCAGGAAAAGGGATGTTGGGAGCCAGGAACAGCTGAGTTGGCAAAAAACCCAGCAAAGATCTGCTGGATTATCCTAAAAAAGGAGGCATGGGAAGGAAAAACATGGGAAGAACAAGTCAAGTAAGTAAATAAATGGTAGAAGAAAGGATGAGCAGGAAAACCAGGAATTCCTGCTCTATGGATGCCTGGCTGCACGGCTCATGACTGAAAATCCCTGGATAAAGCTCCAAAACAGAGAGACAGCGGAAGTAATTAGTGATGTGAGCTCACCCTGGGGTGGACAAATGTTGTGGGAATGCCTTGAGTTCAAATGGAAGAGCTGGTACTGGGACAGGGAAAACCAAGGAAAAACAATGGAAGAACAAGCTAAATAAATAAATAAACAGTGGCAGAAGGAATAGGCAGTAAAACAGGGAATTCAGTTCCCATGGATACCGGGCTCACAGCTGGAAATTTCCTGGATAAAGCTCCAAAATGAAGGCAGAGCACAAAGGGACGGGAACTCATCCCAGAATGTGAGTGCTGAGAATGCCCTGTGTTCCAGGCAGCAAGACAAGGGAATTAGCTCAGAATGGTGCTAAAGGGGCTGACAGGAAGTGCCAGGATCCCATTTTCCCAGGTTTCCCCCCAGACCTCCTGGTTTCCCTGGAGAAGACACTCACCCCTCGATGGCAGGCGAGCGATCTGGGCGGGAGCTGCCACGGGATCGGTACCTCCGAGGCATCGGCAGCCGTGGGGGGCGACTGGGCCCCCAGAGCTCTGCTGGGGGACCCCTCTCCATGTCCCGGCTCTCTGGATCCAGGGAGCTGCTGCTCAGGAATGGCCGGAAATCCGGGAAGAACATTGTGTGGTCCAAGTGGTCCCAAAGCTGCGGAGAGGGGGAAGATGGGAGACGTGATTCCTACTCAGCTCCGGGGCTCATCCCAGCAGGAACGCAGAGGCAGCGGAGTCCACTTCACTGGAGCACATTCCCACAGTTGTCGTGGATCCCGGGAAAAAAAATCTGGCAAAAAGGCTTAATTATAGCCCAAGTGAATCCAGAGCTCCTGCAAGACCCCCAGTGCAACTCCCCACTTCGCACAGATCCCAATAAATCTGGAAGCTGCGGGGTTGGTCTCTTCCTCTCTCCATGGGCTTGAATTTAAGGAGGAATAATGCTGGACACTCCCAAATCCATAGGGTCACTCAGGGGGAGGATGAGGAAAGGATGGAAGGGTGGTATCCATATCCCTGGGGTGTCCCTGGAGTCTCCCCAGGAGCATCCCAAGGTGTCACCCAATCCTGTGCTCCTCACACTGCTGTTTTGTGGGATCTGTCCCTGTGGATAATCCCATTCCCTGCCCCTGCAGTGGATGCTGAGGCTACATCCTACCTGCTCCCCAGTTTCCCCAGTTCCCCTCCCACAGCCTCTCTGAGGGGTCATCCATGGATCTCCTTGCTACACCGCTCCCAGAGTGCAGGAAAATCCCCAGGAATTTGGAGCCAGAGCCAGGAAACCTCACAGAGACCCTCTCCCACAAATCCACTTGGATTTATGAACAAAAACCAACGTATAAACATTCTCTGTTCTCCTGCTGCTCTGATGGGAGCTTTGCCTGCAACCACACCCTAGGGAAAACTTCCAATTATTATGCATCAACAAATCCAGTTTAATTTATGGACCACAAAGCTCCACAGACAGGAAAACGGGATCAGGATCTCCCTGAAACTCGGGAATTTCTGGGATTCGAAGTGATATCCAAGCAATAACTTGGACAAATGGATCCCGATGAAGAGGGGGAGGGACCCAGCTAGATGTTTGGAGCATGGAAACAAACAGGAAGGATCCAGATTTGGAACAGATTGGGATCCAGATTGGAATTCTGATTATTCAGTGACCCCATTTCTGGCCCAGAATTGAGTGGATTTCCTACTATTTTAGACTTCATAATGGATAGATGCTGGAAAATCTAGGAGCAGGGAGAGACAGTGAATACCTCCTCGCCTGGCTAAGCATCCTCTGGGATCAGCCAGCAGTGGGGCAAGGGTCTTCCCTAAATCCTTCTTTCCTGCTGTGCACATCCCTGGCGGGTCCCAATGCCAATTTTCAGTCTCCTGAAAACTCCCTCAAATCCTGCAAACTCTGAGGAAAACGTGCTGCTGGGGAGGATGCCTCAGGAAAACTGGGAAACGCAGGAAAACTCACCTCTGCAAACTGCGAAGAGGGGCTGTCATCCAGGGCACTGCCGTCAAAAAAACTGGGAAAAAGACAAGAGTGAGGGCAGGGCCCATTCCCAAAATCTCCCTGTGCTTCCCAAATCCCCCTCTGTTTCCTGAAATCCCCCCAAAGGGGTAAATAAAAAGACCAAAAGGGGAAAGAAAAAAAAAAAGAAAAATAAAAAAGAGAAAAACTCCAAAAACAGTAAAAAGGTTTTTTTCCTAAATACTAAAAAGGGTAAGAAAAAAATCAAAAAGGGTAACAAAAATGACCAAAAGAGTAAAAAAGTACCAAAAAGGGGTAGAAATATCAAGAACTCCAAAAAAGGTTTTTCTTTTACAAGAAAAAAAAAATACAAAGGGAAAAAAATACATCAAAAAAAGAGCAAAATTGGCATTTTTCATACTAAATCTCCTTATTACTTGATCCACTGTCTCTCCACGTGCCTGGACATTGGATAACCCTGGATTCTCTGGTACCTGGAATCATCAGTGACTTCCTCGATGAAGCCAGACTCACAGCGGGGGCAGGTGTATTCCTGGGAAGACAAAAGGGAGCTAGGATTAGACACAAAATATTTGGAACTCTAAAAAAAAATCTCCCTTCAGGAAGTTCCTGATCCTAGATCCCAAACAGCTCATAACACCACAAAATCTGAATCCCATGGAATTTGGGCACCAGTGAGCAAAAGAGCCACTGGTGGGAACCACAGAGGCACAGGACAAATTTCCTCCCAAGGAGAAAAATTGCCCCTGTTCCCAGTCCCAGAGTTTTGTCCCAGAGCTGCAGACTGGCTTTGGAAAAACCAAAAAGGCCCCACAGATCCTCTCTCATGGATCTTCCCTCTCCAGAGCCCATCCTGCAGCCAGAGCCTTTCCCAATCCCACATTTTGAGCATGGATTTTTGTGGGATCTCCATCCCGAACCAATCACCCTGGATTGGAACATTCTCCCCTTCACTCATGCTTCCCAGATTCCTGAAAATTCTGCATCCCGTTCCACAGCATGTGGAATGTTCCCCACACTCTGGCGTGGATTTTGTGGGAACTCCATCAAATGCAAATCCTGGATCAGACCATCACCAGCAGCAGGTGGGATGCTGATGCATTTCTGGAAGCTTTGGAATATTTTTTTCGGTTGGAGTCCATATGGAAATTCTCAGCTTCCCACCCAGCAGCTGGAGAGAGATAAAAATGGCATTTGGGATAAATAGCTCTGGAGGGAAGGAGAAGGGAAACAGGAACAGATGGTGTGTGGGATCCTGCAGAGCCTTGGAATCAGCTCCCTGCTTTCCCTGGGATGTTTAGGGATGCAGTGGATGATCCTGGAGCCTCCCGGGTGCTCACATCCAGGGATCTGAACAGGGATCTCGTTCCCTAAGTGGGATCCAGCAGGGTACACAGAAAATCAGATTTTCCAAGGAATCCGGTGGTGTCCCATGGCTCTGACTCCCCTCCAGCCTCATGGTCTGTGATTCCCAGAAGGAAAACAAACTGGAATCCCACCAGGAGCGTTTGCTTTGAGCTCAGATCGTTTCTGAGGCAGCTGGAATTGTGTGGCACATCCATGTTCAGCCTCGACATTGGGAGGTGCTGGAAAAGTTCTGCTTGGGAACGCCTCCTTTTCTATGCCCTCATCCTAATCCCCAGCCCCTCTCAGTGAGCCATACCAGGGAATTCTGGGCCAAAAAGGTATTTCGGGTTGGGATTCTCCAACCCATGGGAAGCAGCTCCCACTGGGGTCCGTGGGCAGAGCCACAGGGCCATGCTTCCCCACTGCCAAGAATCTGGGCCGTTCCTAAAAGGGGAACCAGAGCAAGACCCAGTGGAGGGTCTCAGGAAACAAAATTTCTGGCGTTTCCGTGGTGTTTCCCCAGGAGCAGGGCTGGAGTTTTCCTCCCAGGATAAACCAGGAAGGTGATGGAGGCACCAGGAAAGCCCAGTTTTTGGGGATGAAGGAGCTGGAGTGAGAATTGGACAATGTTTCCTTCTAAAAAGTGGGTTTGGGAATGCTGGAGAGAAAGATGGATCCTACAGGGATGGACGTGGAATAAAGAAAAATTTGGGATGCTCCCAGTTCCAAGGAATAGGAACTGGTATAATTTAGGAGCAGAAGGACAATTCCCACGCTATCGGACGAGCAGACGCTGCAAGGGTTGCTCACGGAGCGGGACGGGAATGGGATTATCCGCTTCCATGAGGAAGAGGAGATTTCCCCCACTCCCTTTCCAGCCTGAGAACTGGGATTCGGGGGGGTATCAGCTGTTCCATGTGGGAACAACTTCGGGGGCTGGAGGTCACCCGTTCCTTACGGGGCTCAGGGCGAGACTGGGGGATCACCGCTGCCCCGACACCCGCCCAGGGCTCACCGGCAGCTCGGGGCTCCCCGCCCCGGCCCTTCCCGCCCGGGGCTCACCGGCAGCTCGGAGCTCCCCCTCTCCGACCCTCCCTGCCCGGGGCTCACCGGCAGCTTGGGGCTGACCTCGCCCTTGCAGCTGTGGCAAAAAAACCGGTGCTGCGGCACCGCCGCCGCCGCCGCCTCCGCCATCTTCCCCTACTGCCGCCGCTGCCGTCACTCCTCCCAGGGCAACGAGCGCGGCCCAGAGAGGCCCCGCGCTTCCGGCGAGCTCTTCTGCTCCGCGCACCCCTCTGGAAAGTGCGGGTGGGTGGATAGAGCGGCCCCACGGGGCGGGAGCGGCTGGAGCGCCCCCTGGAACAAGCCCCCCTGTGGGGAAGCGGGTGGCGGCAGCGGAAGTGGCGCACAGGAAGTGGAACAGGACGTGGCCGTTGTCATGGCGGCGGCGCCGGGCTAGGCCGGGCCAGAGGGGAGAGCGAGGAGGGCACCGGGACCCTTGGCGGGGCTGGGGGTCCCAGCCGTGGGAGGGCACGGCGGGGAAAATCTCACCTGACAGGGCTGATCCTTCCGCGGGAGGGGATACAGGATCCCTGCGGCAGGGTCAGCATCTGTCCCCCCTCATCCACTCAGCTGTTCTTTCTCCCCGCTCCATTTCTGGGATTCCGGAGCCGCCGGGATGACGCAGGCGGAGCTACGGCTCTGCTCCCTCCTGCTCCAGGAGCACTTCGGGGAGATCGTGGAGAAAGTCGGGAATTCCCTGCTCCGGACGGGGCCGCGGCCGCTGCGGCTCCTGGTGGGGGACACAGGGCTGCTTATGGATCAGGTACGGGATGGGAGGGGTTCAGGAGGGAGAAAAACTGGAGAAGAACAAGGAATTTTTAATAAATCAGGGAGGAAGATTTTAATGGAGCAGGTGGCTGTGTTTCTCTGAAAAATTAATCTTTGACGGAGCAGGGAAATTCTGATTCTTCGTTGGGAAACTGGGATCTGGGCAAGGAGGGAACACCAGGAAGACTGGGGCGGGGCCATTGCTTTTAAAAGGCGGAGCCCAACCCTCCCACTCTCTCCCACAGGTGAAAAAGGCCCTTTGTGTTCTCATCCAGCACAGCCTGGTGCGGTATGAGGTGCAGCCTCGGGGATCTGTGGAATACGAGGCACAGAGTGAGCGGATTCTGCGGATCCTGCGCTACCCCCGCTACATCTACACGGCCAAGACGCTCTATGGAGACCCGGGGGAGCTGCTGGTGGAGGAGCTGCTGCTCCATGGGCACCTTCCCATGAGCTGTGCTGTTGCCAGGGTCACTGATCGCCTCACTGAAACCATGGAAGGTGGGAAGGAAATTCCTCCCTCAAAAGAACAGGATCAGGAAGGGGGTTTAGTTGGTGAATGCGACCAGAGGCACCATAGGGTGCTCACAGCCAGGCTGTGGTGGTGGCCACGGTGTCACTGTGTAGTCCTGAGCCTCAGGAACATCCAGGATCTGGTCTTGGGCAGGGCAGGCTAATGGAGACCAAGGAGGGTGGGAAGCTTCTTAAAACACAGGGATTTGGGATTGGGTTTGTGGTCCCAAGGCGTCTATGGGGTGCTCACGGTCGTGTCAGTGCCCACAGTGTGACAACATTCTCCGAAGCCTCAGGGACATCCCAGATCTATCCACAGTGTCTCTCCTCCCACCTAGATGGGAAAACCATGGATTACACGGAAGTGTCCAGCACGTTTGTGCGCCTGGCAGACACCCACTTCATCCAGAGGTGCCCGATGGTCCCGGAAAGCCCCCAGAGTGCCAAGGAGCCGCCACCCCCTGCACCTGCCCTGGTCATTGCCGAGAAGGATATGTACCTTGTGCCTCGGCTCAGCCTTGTTGGTGAGAGCCCCTGGGATCTTGGGATTTTGGGGGGCCTCAGGCAGCACTCAGCCACATGTTGAGGCCATCGTGATGGGTGTGATGGGAAATAGTGTTTTGGATTGACAGGGAAAGGGAAGCGGAGACACTCGTGTGACGAGGAAGAGGAGGGGGAGCACAAGGCCAAAAGGCGGAAGCAGGAGGGAGGAAGCTCAGAGGTACTGGGAATGCTGGAGTGATGGTGCCCTCGGTATTCTGGCCTGGGAGTTGAGAAGGGTGGGATCCATATTCCCAAACATGTTCTGGGGAAACCGGGTGGTCCCCTTTTCCTCATTTTTTTGTGTCTCTTTTTCCTCATTTTTCTGGCTCCCATCCCTCATTTTGTGTCTCCTTTTCCTTAGTTTCCTGGCCCATTTCCCTCTGTTTCCCTGGCTGCCTTTCACTTTTTGTCCTTGTCTGCCCCAGACTCCCCCAGATGACGGCATTTACTGGCAAGTCAACCTGGAGCGCTTCCATCAGCACTTCCGTGACCAGGCTCTGGTCAGTGCCGTGGCCAGCCGCATGGACCAGGTCTGTGGCTCCCACCTGCATTCCCACTCAGGAACTGAGCTTTTCCCGCTCTTAATTCCTGGTTTTCCCCATACAGACCAGCAGTGAGGTGGTGCGGACGATGCTGCGCATGAGCGAGGTGACCACAGCCTCGGGTGCGTCCCACACGCAGCCACTCTCCTCCAACGAGGTGAGTCCTTGGAAGCCCCTGGGAAGCTGGTATCCCTTGGAATCCTGTGATGTTCCCCGTTTGTTCTGCTGTAGATATTCCGATCCCTTCCGGCTGGGTACAACATTGGGAAGCAGGTCCTGGACCAGTACCTGGCACTCCTGGCTGATGATCCGGTGAGCCTGGGGATGCTGGACACAGGGCTGGGGGTACCCCGGGGCTTTTCCAGCCTCTACTGATGCCATGATTACTTGGTTGTTTCTCTGTCTGTCTGAGGGTAAAACATGTTTCCCTGAGAGTTAAGGAAGCCTCTTAACAGATTCTGAAGATTTTCTAAGTGATTGAATAGATATCAAAGATATTGAACAGATATTGAAATTGTTTGTCAGGTATTAAAGGTTTTTTTACAGATATCAAAAATATTTTACAGATGCTGAAGTTATTTAAGAATACTTGAGTTATTTAACAGATACATAACTTATTTAAGAAATTTTGATGATACTGGAGAGATATGTAAAATATATTGTAGATATTAGAAGACACCAAAGTTATTTAAAAAATACTGAAGTTATTTCAAAGTCATTAAAGCTACCTAAAATTCTGACACTGAAGGTATTTAAGAGATATTAAAGACATTTAAAACCCCTGGACATGTCACTAAGACCTGGCCCATGTTTTTAGGCTGTTAAAGTCCCAGATCTTTTTTCCCCTAAAATCTTCTTACTGTCCCCACTCCAGATTTTAAGGAAAAAAATCCATGTTTTCCTTCCTTCCTGAACTTTTCCCTGTTGTCTTTCCCTGCAGTTGGAGTTCGTGGGGAAGTCGGGGGACAGCGGAGGGGGCACCTACACCGTCAGTATCCTTTGGGAGGAGCTTGATGTTCCCAGGCCAGAAACATTCCCAAGCTCTGGAACTGTCCTTGACCTCAGCCCCTACAGACCTGCACAAGGCCCTGGTGTCCCTGGCCACAGCAACACTGGAGTCCATCGTGGAGGAGAGGTGACGTGGGGACCCGGAGCCTCCTGGGCTCCCCCCAGCCCCTTCCCACATCCCTCCCTCATCCCTCTCCTGGTGCCCAGGTTTGGCTCCCGCTGTGCCAGGATATTCCGCCTGCTCCTGCGCAAGAAGCACCTGGAGCAGAAGCAGGTGGAGGATTTCGCCATGATCCCAGCCAAGGAAGCCAAGGACATGCTCTACAGGATGCTCTCAGAGAACCTGGTGTCCTTGCAGGTGAGAGATCTCCAGGATCCTGGAGAACTTAGTGTCCCCACAGGTGAGGGAGCTCTGGGATCCCAGAGAATTCCCCAGGTGGAACAGCAGTCCAGGTGATGGGCACTTCCTGGCAATCCCACCTGGAATCTGGGCACAGGGAACTCTTTGGGAAGGGGGAGTCCTACAGGGGAGGGAACACAGGGACACCTCTGGGGAAGAAGATACCCCCACTTGGTTCCCACCACGTCTGCCCCTCTGCTCTTCCACAGGAGATTCCTAAGACTCCGGACCATGCTCCATCCCGCACCTTTTACCTGTACACAGTGAACGTGATGGCTGCTGCTCGGATGCTGCTTCACAGATGCTACAAGGTGAATCCCAAGGACCTGCCGGGCCCCAAATATCACAGATCGTGGTCTATCCATGCAGTAATTCCCAGGGAATCCAGGCCCTGCTGCCAGCTCCTGCTCCAGAGAACTCTTGCAGCCCCCAGTCCTGGAAGTGCCATGTCTGGCTGTCACAGCCCCCTCCTTCCTGGTGCCACAGGGCTGGCAGCAGCTCCGTCCTCCATGTATCCTCCTGTTGGTTTTTTGGGAGTGTAGGGTCGCTTGGTGTCCCCCAGTACACCTGTGCTGAGGGCTCACCTGGTTCTTGTCCCTCCAGAGCTCCTTTCTAATCCAGGGTCCAGGTGTCACAGCCCCCTCCCTTGTGGTGCCACTGGGGTGGCAGTGACTGTGCCTGTGTCCCCCCATGGGGTTCTTCAGTGCTGCCCAACACACCCATGCTGGGTACTCACCTGTTTTTTCCGCAGAGCGTTGCTAACCTGATGGAGCGACGGCAGCATGAGATGCGGGAGAACAAGTGAGCACTGTGGCTGGGGGTGGCCTGGTATGATGGGTCCAGAGCCACCACCGCCGTGTCCATGTGTCCATGTTCCCTCATAGGAGGCTCCTAGAGAAGTCCCAGCGTGTGGAGGCCATCCTGGCTTCCATGCAGGCCACAGGTGCTGAGGCAGCGCAGCTGCATGAGGTCGAGGAGATGATCACAGGTCCCGAGCGGCAGCAGCTGGAGACCCTGAAACGCAATGTCAACAAGTGAGGGGGAATGGAAACAGGGATGGAGATGGGGGTTGGGGACCCTGTGGGGGGCTGCCCATCACTGTCTGTCCTCCAGGATCGATGCCAGTGAGAACCAGGTGGATGAGACTATCTTTGTACTGGAATCATTCATCGAGAGCACCATGAAGAGGCCTTGAGGGAACAGGACAGGAACAAGGACATGGACACGGAACAAGGACAGGGATATAGATGGGGTCGTGAATGGGCACAGGGGTCCAGATGCCTCTGCCCACAGTGCTTGTGCTACTGAGGAGAATAAAGCAACAGTTGCTAATGCACCTGCGTGTCAACTGCGTGTGGGGACACAGGACACAGAGACAGACAGGCATGGGGACACACAGGATGCAGGGGGATGTGGATGCACAGCACACGGGGGACACAGAATAAGGACACACAGAGGACACAGACACATGGGGGCACACAGGAAATGGGGGACGCACAGAACTGTTCTTTTGTCCCTCAAGACTGGTCCTGTCTCCCATGACTGACCGAGGGTCATGCTGTCCCCAGCGTCACCTGTCCTGGCAATTTTCATCTGGGAGCAATACTTGAATGTATTGCATTTTAGAGGTGGAATCCAGATTTTGGCCAGGTTTAGGATTAGGATTAGGATTAGTTATGTGCCATCGCACTTAGGATGGCGGCTCCAGAAGAAATGCATGGCACCACCATCAGGGTTATTTGCCATTACTCACGTGACATCGCACGTACGAATATAACTTGTATATATAGATTAAAAATATTGAAGGCCCCGTGGGGCCACTCTGGGCAGGTAAAAACATAAGTCCAGTAGGACTTACAAAAGCTCCAAAAACCTATCTCATACACCTATATTTATAAAGTCCAACAGGACTTTTAAAAACTTCGAAAAACTATCTCATGCATAGATATAGATATTCCTCTGGAATTTACGGTTCCACTCATTCCTGCTTTCACCTCTTAGTATCTGGGTTTATCTGCCAGCAGGCCCGCAGTTTGTTTGTAAAGACAGCTTCTTCTCATTCCTTTCAGCACGGCTACGGAAAGGGAGCATGGGGCACGGGCTCGGGCAGGAAGTCATTAGGCAGTGACTGCACTGGCGCTAATTAATGGTCACGAAACACCCAGACCCCAGGACGAGCTCTTCCCACCGGAATGCGTTGGAATCACTGTGCGACCGCTAAACACGGCTCGGTACGGCTGGATTCATCTCAGTGCTGCTCATCGCGGCTGGATTCGGCAGAAGCCTTTAGGCTCGCCCGAGCTCGGAGCCGCGCGCTGCGTTCGTTTCACCTCGGCTCGGTTCGGCCCCTTTCGGCTGTTCGGTTAAAGTCGGACAGTTTCGGCCGCTTTCAGCTGTTCGGTTAAAGTCGGACATTTTCGACCCCTTTCGGCTGTTCGGTTAAAGTCGGACATTTTTGGCCCCTTTCGGCTGTTAGGCCAAAGTTGTCTACTTTCGGATACAGTCAGCTCGGCTCGTCTCTTTGGCGCTGCCTGGCTCGGTGCGGCCGAGCTCGGGGCCGCTCGCTGCGTTCGTTCCAGCTCGGCTCGGTCTGTGTCAGCCCCTATGAATTCTACATGACACAAAATGTTGACTCTATAAGGTGTGCACCTTTTTAAAGAAATAATTTTTAACTCAAGTCTTGGTAAAGAGCTGAAGGCTTCTTTAGGGCAAGAATGTTTACATGGTGAAGCAATTCCCTCATTTTCATCTCATTTTGACTAAAACCGCCCAAAAATTAAGTACAGGGTTAGGGTTTAGAGTTAGGGGTTAGGGTTAGGGTTAGGGTAAGAGTTAGGGTTAGGGTTATTTTTAGGGTTAGGGTTATTTTTAGGCTTATTTTTAGGGTAATTTGTAGGGTTATTTTTAGGGCTAGGGTTAGGGTTAGGGTTAGGGTTAAGGTTTAGGCTTAGGGATAAGGTTAGGGTTAGGGGTTAGGGTTAGGGTAAGGCTTAGTGTCCAGGTTAGGGTTAGGGTTAGTTGACCGCCAGTAGGGTTAGGGTTAGGGTAAGGTTTGGGTTAGGCTTGGGTTAGGGTTAGGGTTATTTTTATCGTCAGGTTTAGGGTTATTTTTAGGGTCAGGGTTATTGTGAGGGTTATTGTTAGGGTTATTGTTAGGGTTATTGCTACAGTTGGGGTTAGGGTTTAGGGTTAGGGTTAGGTGTTAGGGTTAGGGTCAAAGGTTAGGTTGAGGGTTAGGGTTAGGGTAATGGTTAGGGTTAGGGTTAGGGTTACGGCAAGGGTTGTTTTTAGGGTCATTTTAGGGTTATTTTTAGGGTTATTTTTAGGGTTAGAGTTAGGGTTAGTGTTAGGTTGAGGGTTAGGGTTGGTTTGGTTTAAGGTTAGCGTTAGGCTTAGGGTTAGGGTTAGGGTTGTATTTTGGGTCGTTTTAGAGTTGTTTTTGGGGCAATTTTTAGGGTTAGAGTTGGGGTTAGTATTAGGTTTAGGGTTGGGTTAGTTAGGGTTAGGGTTAGGGTTACGGTTAGGGTTAGGGTTAGGGTTATGGTTAGGGTTAGGGTTTGGGTTGTTTTTAGGTTCATTTTAGTGTTATTTTTAGTGTTATTTTTAGGGTTACAGTTAGGGTTAGGGTTAGGGTTAGGGTTAAGGTTAGATTTAAGGTTGGTGTTAGGGTTAGTTTTGGTTTATATTTAGGGTTAGGGTTAGGGTTAGGGTTGTTTTTAGAGTCATTTTAGGGTAATTTTTAGGAGTATTTTTAGGGTTATAGTTAGGTTTAGGGTTAGGTATTTTTTTAGGGTTGGTTCGGTTTAAGCTTGGCGTTAGGGTTAGGGTTGGGTTATAGTTATGGTTAGGGTTAGGTTTAGGGTTGTTTTTAGGCAAATTTTAGGGTTATTTTTGGGTTTATTTTTAGGGTTTTAGTTAGGGTTAGGTTTAGGGTAAGGGTTGGTTCGCTTTAAGGTTGGCGTTAGGGTTGGGGTTGGGTTATAGTTAGGGTTAGGGTTAGAGTTAGGGTTAGGGTTAGGGTTAGGGTTGTTTTTAGGGTCATTATAGGGTTATTTTTAGGGTTAGAGTTTGGGTTAGGTTTACGTTTGTGGTTAGTGTTGGTTCCTTTTAAAGTTGGCGTTAGGGTTAGGGTGGGGTTACAGTTAGGGTTAGGTTAGGGTTAGGGTTAGGGTTAGGGTTGTTTGTAGGCTCATTTAAGGGTTATTTTTAGGGTTAGAGTTAGGGTTACGAATCGGTTTAGGATTAGGGTTGGTTCGCTTTAAGGTTGGCGTTAGGGTTAGGGTTGGGTTATCGTTAGGGTTAGGGTTAGGGTTAGGGTTAGGGTTAGGGTTAGGGTTAGCTTTGTTTTTAGGGTTATTTTTAGGGTTAGAGTTAGGGCTAGGGTTAGGTTTCGGGTTAGGGTTGGTTGGCGTTAAGGTTGGCGTTAGGGTTAGGGTTGGGTTATAGTTAGGGTTAGGGTTAGGGTTAGGGTTAGGTTTAGGGTTGGGTTATTTTTAGGGTTGTTTTTAGGGTTAGAGTTAGGGCTAGGGTTAGGTTTAGGGTTAGGGTTGTTTGGCTTTAAGGTTGGCGTTAGGGTTAGGGTTTGGATTAGGGTTAGGGTTAGGGTTGTCTTTAGGGTCGTTTTAGGGTTATTTTTAGGGTTAGAGTTCGCATTAGGGTTAGGTTTATGGTTAGGTTTGGTTCGGTTTAAGGTTGGCGTTAGGGTTAGGGTTGGGTTATAGTTAGGGTTAGGGTTTGGGTTTGGTTTAGGGTTGTTTTTAGGGTCATTTTAGGGATATTTTTAGGGTTATTTTTAGGGCTAGAGTTCGGTTTAAGGTTAGGTTTAGGTTTAGGGTTGGTTCGATTTAAGGTTGGCGTTAGGGTTAGGGTTGGGTTATAGTTAGGGTTAGGGTTAGGATTAGGGTTAGGGTTAGGGTTAGGGTTAGGGTTGTTTTTAGGGTGATTTTACGGTTATTTTTAGGGTTATTTTTAGGATTAGAGTTAGGTTTAGGGTCAGGTTTTGGGTTATGTTTGGTTCAGATAAGGTTGGCATTAGGGTTAGGGTTGGGTTATAGTTGGGGTTAGGGTTAGGGTTAAGGTTAGGGTTAGGGTTAGGCTTAGGATTTGGGTTAGGGTTAGGGTTAGGGTTACGGTAGTAGTTGTATTTAGGGTCATTTTAGAGTTAATTTTAGGGTTCCTTTAAGGGTTATTTTTAGGGTTAGAGTTATGTTTAGGGTTAGGGTTGGTTCAGTTTAAGGTTGGCGTTAGGGTTAG
>JAHLSL010012221.1:35223-47093 GCA_025920805.1 Petroica traversi
CTCGGCCGCGGCGTCCCCCCAGATGGGCAGCTTCAGGATGCCCCCTGCAAGGAACAGGGCAGGGCGGTGAGCAGGGGGCCGTGAGGGATGCAGGGGGGAGGCGGGTGCTCCACCCGGGGGGACAAACGCAGCCCTGGCACAGCGCTCGCTGCCGTCCCCCCAGGATGTGTCCGGCGTGGACAGGAGCTCATGGGTGCCTCTGTTGCAGCTGCAGGCTGGCTCAGCCCTCCCCTTTCCGTGCTGCCCTCTGGCTTACCCACAATGGCGCCCCCGACAAATGCCATCAGCAGAGACACCACAATGCCGGCGGCCTGGAATCCCCCCTGGATGCTGGGTGTCCGTGTCTGGTACACCCCGGTGAAGTCAAACGCCTTGATGAACCTGCCGAGGGCAGAAATGGTGATCAGTGCCCCTGGCAGGAGACATTCCCTGGCTACAGAGGAACCACGTTGCCCTTCTCTCTTGGGAACTCTTCCCTAGCCCCATCACTCTTCTGCAAAGGACCAGGAGAGAGTTGCTGTGACCAAAATACCTCTCGCTTCCTTCTCTGACCCCTGGCAAAGCTTTACCAAGGAGGAGCCCAAAAATATAAACATACACTTTGTATTACAGATTTTCACCCCTACCTGACCCCACAAAACAATGCAGGGGGAGGAAGAAGCACTTCCCTACCCTTTGTGCCCCAGAATAATGATAACCAGCAGGGTTGTGGCTCACTTTATGAGGCCACCAAGAGTCAGCCTCATAAGATGAGGCTACAGTTCATCCCAACACAGTCAGTGCACCCCTTGTTTTTGAGGGACAACTCTGAACCATTAACAAAAGCTGTTAATTATTCTCTGCTCCCAGCCTACAGAGCTTCAGGTAAAGTCTTTTCTCAGTGAAGATTTTCAAGTCATCTTACCCTTCCTTTCCATATACATCCTCCGTGGCTGCAGCTGCTGTGATGGCCCCCACAATGCCCCCAATAAGGCCTGGCATGGCGTGGAGGTTGTGGATGCCACATGTGTCCTGAATGTGCAACCTAGACTCCAAAAAAGGCTGAGAGGAAGGGAAGTAGGGAGAGATCAGGGAGTTGAGCATGGTCCTGGAAAGGATTAGCTCTTTCCATGGAGGGCTGGGATAACCAGAGAAAGAGGAGTGATACTATGTCCCATTAAAGAGCTAAGGGCTTGTAGACAAAGATGTGAGCCAAGCTCAAGATAAACTAACAAAATCCTCCAAATCGCTCCTGCTGGGAATCTGAAACTTCCTGAGCACTTTGAGGCAGTAAGAGGAGACAGAAGTGCATCTCATAATTCTGGAAAGCAGGAACCATCAAACGGAGGTGAATCCATTCCTGGTCTCCTCAGCAAGACCAGGGCAGCAGACCCCTCGAGCAGCACTCACCGTGAAGTAGACATACCCCAAGGTGGACACGATGCCAGAGATGGACCCGACTATGAGGGAGCCGTAGGGAGTGAGCATCATCTCGGCGCTGGTGCCCACGGCCACGCCGCCGGCCAGCGTGGCGTTCTGGATGTGCACCTGCAGAACAACCACCCTGCCTTGGCATCTCAGGGACACTGCAATGGCTCAGGGATGGTGCAAATGGCAAAGTGGGAGAATCAGCTCTGAAAATGTTTCCAGAGGAGATATCAGGGCCCATTTTCCTGCTTGGTGATGAAAAACAAGAAAAGAACAAGCAGCTTCTGTCTGTAGCACAGGTGCACGTAGACTCCCACTCCCCGTACCACACACGTCCTTTGCATCCACAGATACGGGTGGGGAGTTGTGATGAGATGGAAATTGTCTCACCCGTGTGTCACGCAAGCTCTGCTGTCACAGAGACATGTCACCCACACATCTAACACATACAAGTCAGCCCCCCGATTGCTCACGAGCTGCTGCGCAGGCCTTGTTCAATGGGGAGCATTGCCAAACATGGCTCTGCAACGTGCCCAGCAGAAAAAAGTCCCTGCTGTGACTTGGGACCACCACAGGCAGGGCATCACCCCACACCTCAAACCCCGCAGGACTCATTCCCAGTTTCTTATTCAATAAAGCCTCAGAGTTTCTGTCTGGATACCGGTTTCACCGTCACACCCTGAAACCCTGTGTCTGTTCAGCCAAGCACAGTGCCTGGTGTTTCCTGGACCCTTGATCAAGCTCATTAGATGTCCCCTGGGCAGAGCAGGGCTCTCTGCTCGCCTCTTACCATGTCAAGCTTGCCCTTCTTTTGCAGCATGCTGGAGAAGGCCATGGTGGTGAGGACACAGGCGGCCAGCGAGCAGTAGGTGTTAATGGCAGAGCGGTGCTGGGCATCCCCGTGGTCAGAAATGGCTGAGTTAAAACTAGGCCAGTACATCCACAGGTACAGGGTACCTGGTGCCATGGGGCAGATGGGATGAGGAAGAGAAAGGGAAAAGACAGAATACAGGGATTGGGAAAAAAAAACACTAAAGAAGGTATTTCTGCAGGGGGAAATTACATCCCGGAGTCCTGCTTTTCCTGAGCCACACCTCACATGATGAGACTAGAGTCAGGAAAGGCTGGTAGAGAAAGGGAACCAAAATGCATCCCTATCTTCCTGGCACCATCTCAGCCCAGACATTGGTGGAAGGAGCTGAGTAACTCTGGAAAGTGAAAGACCTCACAGATACAGAGCTTCTCAGCTCCATATCCTGGTTGCCGTTTTTCCCAGAGACACAGGAGGAGCCAGCTCTGTGCAGCCGAGTGGTCCCCAAGCAGCAGCACCCCTGATATGAGGGCTGACTCACCGATCATGGCAAAGAGGTCGGAGTGGTACACAGAGCCCTGCTTGTCCTTGCTCTGCTCCAGGTTGGGTCTGTACAGGATCCGTGTCACCGTGAGGCCAAAATAGGCTCCAAAGGTGTGAATGGTCATGGAGCCACCTGCATCCTTCACCTGCAGCCATGGGAAAACAGATGTTTGCTTCTGGAATCACCACTCATTCTGAATGAGGGCCTGGTTTGTGGTGTGCCCAGCTTGTCTGAGCACTTGACAGAGGGACCCAGGGCTCCTGAATTACCAGGCTTATGTGTAAAACCCCTGGAGATTTCCCATCTCAGGGAAGTACGACCCACTGCCCCCCTCCTTCATAATCTGTCTGATTCTTGCAGTTTAAATGCATATGAAAGCAGTGGCTTGGTGGAGCCATAGCAAAGGGAGACAGTTTGGAGAGTTGCAAGAAGAAGGAGCAGAACAAAGCAGGTACTACCTAAAGCCTTACATGAAGAAGATTGAGGAGGATGTACTCGTTCACTGAGAAGAGTGTGACTTGAAACAAAGTCATGACAAGGAGCTGGATGGGGCTGGTTTTTCCCAGAATGGCCCCAAAGGCGATGCACACAGAGCCCACGCAGAAATCAGCATTGATCAGGCTGGAAAAGGGGAAGAAAAAGTGTGATTTAATAAGGAAATATTTCTCTGTAAATCACTCTCACTTACCCCCAGCTCTAGAGATCCCACTTGAAGACAGAGAGGTGATTAGGAGATCCATAGATTTCCCACTGACCTTCCTCCCATCCTTATACCCCCACATTATCCAGGCGATGTGGATAGTACGTGTTCTCAGCACTGACAACCATTGTGTTTGGCTTGGGGTGATACATCTCAAGTTTCCCTTTGAGCAGTACCACCACAATGGCAGGAAGCTCTGGACTAAAAGGTGGAAAGCAAGTGGAAGTGTGTGGAGGGAAAACAACAATTTAGAGACTCATTTGTATTTGACAAAACTGGGGGACAGGTGTTGCCAACTGCTTGGCTCTCATTTCAGCTCTTCCACTGGCCAGGCAAGAGGTGCCATCCCAGACCCCAGCTCCTCCTTACTTCTCCACTCCAATGAGGATCTTCCCATCCTTGAAAGAGTGGAACCAGCCTTGCATCAGGAGAGCCCACTGGATCCCAAAGGCAGCAAGGAGGAAATTGAAACCCACAGCTCCGAATCCATAGCGCTTGAGGAAGGTCATGAGGAAGCCAAAGCCCACAAAGATCATCACATGGACATCCTGGAAAGCTGTGCAGAAGGAAGGGACTGTCAGCTCTGCAAGGGCAGAGGGCTGCAAGTGCCACGTGCATTTGGTGTTGAGAAGAAACTAATTACATCAGAAGTAGAGGGAGGAAATTAAAGAGAAAATGTGTTTGCCTCATGTCCCCACATTTCTAAGTCTGAAAATTGCTCAGCTTTTGCAAACTGGCTTTTGGTTAAAAGACTCAGCCTTTAAAGTAAATCTTTACTAAAAGCTGTGTGCAAAAGAAGACCTGAGAGTAATGGAGTGTACAGAGGAAAACATTTTTCTATTCAGACTATTTTTTCCTCTTTTGTAAAAAACTTGAAAAATGTCATGTGAAATGAACAGTAAAGTTTTGTTAAAACATATAAATGATCATTTTGAGTATGTCCATTCAGTACAGGATCCTGGTGATGGCTCAGAGCAAGGAGAGCACAAGAACAAGGAAAGTTTACAAATATATTTTTAAATGCTACACAAATACCCTTGAGACCAGAAACCCACCTTGTGAGATTTTTAGTGCTTAAACCAGAGAGACCCAGTTCTTCCCACTAATGGTCAGACCTGCTCACTCAAGCCCCTCAGATGCCCTTCCCCGGGGGAAACTGGATCTGTGTGAGCCTCTTGAAAGGCCTTCTTGGTGCATAAACCTGCTGTACTTTTTAATGCTGCACGTTTCTATCAGATAAGCATTACTTTGCAATTAAGTGAGCTGAAACGCTTGCATACTTACAAACTGAACCCTGCAAACCCTCACACTGCAGGCCACTGAGCCAATGGAAAGAGCCAAAGCTGGGATCCCCCATGGGGGGCTCCCACCACCAAACCCTTGCTGTAAAGCAGATAAACTCAGCTTTGATGGACCTAAAACTTAAAAGTCTGCATTTTGCAGTGCACAAATCGTTTTAGTCACTACATACAGCAATGTCTGTGCACCTCAGAGAGGGTGTGAGCTCAGGGCAAAGGAAATTCAGTGATTGCAAGTTCGCTCAAATCTGTCCTGAAATCCATTAACCCCTGGTCCATTTCCACGGGGTTTGTGTCTGCTACTTCTACTGAGGGCTGCTGAAGACTTGTGTGAAGTGCAGCTTTGCAGAAGTCATGACTTCTGTCCTTTTGTGCTTTACAAGACCTTGCAACTTGTTTAAGGATGAGCATTTGGACAGGCTTAAGCCATGTAGGGCCATGTTAATCTGCTTGCTTTTAAAAATTGCCCCCCATGCCTGTGAAATCACTCTTAAAAAAGGAAGGAGATGAGATCTGCAGCTAGCACTGTTCAGCAGAGGTCACTTCAAAAGCAATTCTCCAGATGTCCTAAGAAGCAGTCTTCCTTACTGTGGTTTTACCACACAATCTCATAGACTTTTCCCTCTGCAGCTGTATTTATTTCCTCTCTCTCTTTTCCAGTGTAAGCAGCACAGTATACAGCTAGAATTATCTGCTGCCATTTGCATTATATATTCATTCTTTCATCCTAAAAACAGAAATACACAGGTCAGGGTTAAAGCTGTGGACTGCATGCCTTCCAAAATCTGAGAGGATCCCACTGTGTGTTAGACCCTGTATGAACTCAGGAGGAAGAGCAGATCTTTCTTTAAACCACACCCTGCCTAAATCCTGTTTCTAACCCTTGTCTTTGTTTTCCCTTAGTAAGAATAACAGCGTTATCACTCAGAGGCAGTACAGGCATTGTCATGCCCTAGAGGTTGTATAAACCTGCTTTTGTGGCAGGACAACTGCCATATCTATCAAGAGGAAGTGTTTGGGCTTTGGGAATGCTCTCGGGGACGAAAAATCTCGTTTCTTTTTCCATAGAGAGCACATGAGCCACTGAGTATGGAATATCCACATGCAATCCAAAATGAGAAGGAATTGTCACACTGACTGGACCTGGCAGTGGGCACCACTGACACAACCACACATAGGCTTCCTGAAACCAGGACAACTTCCCTCTGCCTGCCTTCCCAAACCTCTCTGGCTTGAAGGACTCTCTGTTTGTCACTCCTGTCCCTCTGCCATTGCAGACAGGTGCTGTGGACAGCAGTGATTGCAGATGTTGGTACAAATTTTCTTCAGGTGATCAACCACCACATTCTTCTGAGCAGCACTGGATGGACACAAGGATTAAAATTCCAGGGCTTGGCCACCCTGTTGTGTTTGTCCACCTTTGCAGGGAGAGAATAGTTCTGATTAGATGAGGGAGAAAGAACATCTGCGCTTTTGGGCACGTGAACCCTTCATCAGGTCTGAAACAAACGCAATTCAAAGCTAAACTGAGCAGTTGCCCTTAGATTGACTTAGTTGTGTTGAATCCTCCTGCCATTTGAGGGGGAATATTTGGCACTGCAGAGCAGGAGTGGGATATGAGGACAGAAGAGATGTTACTTCCTCAGCTCCCACACACTCTTTCTTGGACTCCTGATGTCCTCCCAGTACACCAGTGACAAGAGCAGCCCTCAGGCACTGCTGCTGCTTCACGCCAACCTGTGTGGGGCTGCTCCCAAGGGCAGGTGTCCAGGGAGAGCCCAGGGCAGCCATGACCCTACATGAACCTGGAGGCTGACTGAGCAGTGGGTTTCTGTAGGCAAATCCTTTTCTGAACTAGCTAATCCTCAGCAGCCACAGGTTGCTATAGCTCCTTTGATTTAGCAGGTGTTTTTAATGGAAACGTTCTAAATAGATGCATGACTCAGGCCTGTTGCTTCCTTGGAAACAATTGCCTACAGAAGCAGCCTTTTCTGAAAGGCTCACAAAGATGACCAGCCCTGGAGATCAAAGCCACCCAAAGGCACTGCTTGGCCAGAAGAGCTTTAACCTTCTGAATAATTTCTGTGTCACTACAATGCAAACACTCAAGAACCCTGGGAACCTGGCAGCTTTGGAGGACTCTGGCATTGAAATGCCAGTAGCTAAAGGGTAATTCACAAGTGAGGGGGTGGACAGAGGAAGAGGAGGAAGATGTCACAGGATCTCAACAGCCTCTGTGTGCACAGAAAGGTTTGCTCTGATCCGGAGCTAAGGGAGGGGGCAGCAAGCTGAAACTTGCAGAGTGTTGGGAACACGGCAGCCCTATTCCTGGAAAAAAGACGTCATGGTACCCTGCTGACAGAGCCCCAAGGCACCGGAGGGCCATGAGGCTTTTCTCTTGCTCTTTGGTGAGCCCCAAACCAACCTTGAGGCAAGAGCATGACTTTCTAGAAATCAGTAGAGATGGTGCCTCTGTCAGACTCTGCCATGGCACAGGACGGGATGGGATGGGATGGGATGGGATGGGATGGGATGGGATGGGATGGGATGGGATGGGATGGGATGGGATGGGATGGGATGGGATGGGATGGGATGGGGTAGGGTGTTCCAGCCAACACAAGGATTAGGCTTGTGAATACTCACAGGGGTATCGGAAGTAGAAATCGTTCTCTATGTCACTGGTCAGGTTCATCTCTCGCTTCTCCTCCTCCCAGTGAGCATCGGCTTCGGGGCCGAAGCGCACGAAGACCCCGAAGAGGACGATCATGGCCACCTCCCAGAGCAGGCAGACGAGCGGGAGCCGCCAGCGCAGGTTCGTGTTCTTGGCCATCCTTGGTGCCTCGGCCTCTGCACCCGAGGGGCTCCCGGGGGACAGTGCCAGCCCGTGTCCCCCGTGCCCGCCCAAGGCCGGGCACTATATAGGTCAGGGAGGGCGAGGTGGGGCCCAGGGAGGTGCCTCTGGCAGGATCACATTTCAGAGCACTGGAGCTTCAGCAGGGTTGTTCCTCTAACCCACCTTCCTCCCTGGGAGGAGGGACAGGCTTCCTTTCCTCCGAGCTGCTCCAAGCACCTCTGAGCCCTGCCTCCCTGGGACGAGCAGATGTGGAGGTCAGTGTGACTGGGGAGTGGAGCCAGAGGGTCCAGCCCCCTGCTCTGCCCAGTCCCACACCCCTTCTCAGCACCCTGATCCCTGCGGTCCCCTCCCTTCTGGCTCTGGGTGCTCCCCTCAACCCCCTGCCCAGCTCTGTGATCACCCTTCCCCAGCTTGCACAGAGGGTGAAAGAAGGGAGCCCTTTGCTCTGGCTCTTGGCTTTTGGAAAAGCAGCTGTGGTGCAGAATAGGAGGAAGAGGAAGGTGTGTGCTTCAAACCAGGTACCAAGATCCTGTATGAGTGCACAGACAGGCGATGGCCCTGCCAAGGCTGTAAGGATGTTCAACTGACACATGTTCCATAATTTCCCAAAGCAATTTACCCAGAGCATCCTCCTGGCAAGGCAAACTGAGCTGGGGCTGCATAACCAGGGCAATGCTGTGAGATGGTGCTGGAGGCCTAAACATCCCCTCCTCTGGTATGGGTTCCTTTAATTAACAAACATAAACACACAACTCCATTTTTCCTACTGTTTTGAATTATGTGCTCTTTCCCCAAAGAGCTGGGCAAGTCCTTCAAACGGATCCCAGCTCCTTCCTCTGCCTGCAGATCCCTGGGTTGCCTGTCAGTCTTCAAGAGATGAAAGACTGCAGCCCAGGCAAGCTGCCCAAATTTGCTGATGGCATCTAATTGTGGCCTGCAGGCTGAGCAAGCAGCACTGATTTTGGTGTTGATTAGGCAATAATTTGAGTTTATTATTTTTTCTTGCGTGCTTTCTTCTCAAAATGACAGATGGCAGAAAAATGCTGTGGATGGTCTTGAAGAGACTGACGGCCACACAAAATCATTCTCCTACCTCATTTGAACCTATGCAGGCAGAAGTATAGAGACAGAATGGGGAAGAAGAGAGAAGCCCATCTGCCTTACCCTTACCCTACATGAGCAGAGCTCCATGTGACTGGGGTCAGTTTCTGGGGACACTAAAGCAGGTGGATGTTGCTGCTGTCTGAAGGACGAGCTCCCCCTCGAGCAATGCTGCTCAGGGTGTGTTTTTGGGTCTCCCATGACACAGGGTTTCTGCAGGGCTGTCTCAGCTCTACACACCAGGAAACAAAAGATTTCTGGCTAGAAAGAAGCTGAAATCCCCAAACAATACTTGATCTCTAATTGCTGGCGCACTGTTGACAGTTTCATGTTCTCGTGCCAGCTACGTGGTTAGACCAGTATTCTGCCCTGCCCTAAAGCAGCCCTCAGACATCTCGAAAAAGGCAGCAGCACAGAGGAGCATTTTTAAACAAAAGGGGACTGCTAAGGTGCTGTATTCACCAGCTCTGCTTGGTGATTACTCTAGCAAAACTGCGGAGCTTTTCTAATCTATGGCATCACTGAAATGGCAGGGTGTCCAGAAAAGCAGCTTGCAGAGCCCTTGAGCAGACTCCAGAGGCAGCAGTTCTGTCCCACCTGCTGTCCCCAGCCCCTCTCCCCCCAGGAACAAAGGCTAATGGCTTTTCTGCTGGCCTGATAGTCTCACCTTGCTGCACTGCCTGGCGCTGCCCCTCCTTATCAACCTGCAGATCAGCACTTTGTCACTGCAGTCCCATCAGGGCTGGCATGCTCCACTGGCTGTCCATGCTGTGAGAGCCCATTAAAGGACCAGCTTCTCTCCAGCCTCCTTTCAGGGCCAGGATAACTGGCTGGGAAGGCTGATGGGGCTGTGCCAGCACGGGTCTGCAGCAGTGCTGGATTAGACCACCATTGCATCCACTCTACAGGATACCCAGCTGTGTGGCAGAACACAGGGCAGGTTTCACCACGCCTCACTGACAGATATCAAGGTGTTTAAATCTCCTGTTGGAAGCGTCAGGTTGGTGTGAGCTGGCTCCACCACAGAATTTCGCCCATCCTATCCAGCACCTGTAAGAGCCACAAGGTTTTCCCAAAAAATCACTGGGATGATGCTGGGGGAGAAGGAACATTTGCCTTTCTGCTTAAGAGAGGTGGGACCCGGTCTGGCAGTGGCCAGCTCTTTGTTGCCTTGGGTGAGGGCTGTACAGTACTGGTCCCAGCTGGGTCTCTCCCAGTTCCTCACTTTTATGAGCACTAAAAATATTTGAAAGATGCAGAGACAAAACGTAAAGCACACAGAAATCCCTCCCTCTTGCCTGGAGGCTTTGGGGCAGCTTCACCCTGGGTGTGGGGCAATGGGTGCTCCCCAGAATCAGTGGTCAAAGCAGCCTTTGGGCACATGGGGAGGAGAGGGACTGGAGAAAGATGATGTGGGGAGGCCTGGGAGCCTTCAAGCAGCACAAGTGAGACTCTGGGCATTGCCCAGTATCAAAGGTGACTTGTTGCAGGTCCTTGAGGAGTGGCCTGAAAGCAAAGCATCTGAGTCAATACAAAACAAAACCTTTTTCAGACTGGCTGAGCAGAAAGGCAAACTTTCTACTGGGGCAGGACAGAGTGGTGGTATGAGAGGAGATTAAACAGTTCACTCAGGTCTGGGCTTTCTCAGCCCTTTTTTCAGACATCACCATTAAGTATCCCTTGGAGATAAATACTGGAAACAGGACAAAATAAAGTGAGACTTTCTTAAGTTAAAAAAAATCTTGTCTGCATCAAAGTGACAACCACGCGTGAGCCAAATTCACAAATTATTTTTATTGTGCCCTCTCCTTCCTCCCAAGAAACCACATTTATCAGCAAGTAAATGATTGTCCAGAAAGAACGCAAGGACTGTTTGAGGGGGAAGTCAGTGTCCTTGTGGAGCAGCAGAGAGGGCAAATGTCTGTGCAAGCAGCACAAACACGGGGCAGCACAAGAAGCAGAGGTGTGAGCAACCCTGGCTGTCCCACTGGGAAACGCCGTCCCCTGGGCTGAGCCAACACCTCTGCTGGCTATCCCAAGAGCTGGATAGGCTTCCAGAGCAAATAACCTGTAATGGGCAGGAAAGGAGAAGGAGTTTGAGTAGTGAGCAGCAGTTCCTGTGTTGGAAGCTCTCAGACTTTTCTGGGAAACTCCCCTTTACCCTGGGTTTGTTTCTGGCCCCAGCTGGACTGTGATAAGGCAGGTTTTGGTCACACTCTGCTAAGTGTCCTCAGCGGGCTGCTGGGACAGATGCCAGTGGCTGGACAGTGGCAGTGCCAAGGTGTGGTTGGCTCTTCTTCAGGGCTCAAACAGCAGAGCGATGTCACAGCAAAAGATGGCAAACGCTGGCCAGGAGAAGGGAGCCAGGCTCCCAGACAGCCCTCGTTCCTGAGGTTGCAGCCTCTGCACTTTTCCAGGCACGCCTGTTGTCCTTCTCCTGCTCTTGGTTGCAGGTTACTCCTGCCCACCCGAGTGGATCAGCTCCTGGTTCCAGCTCATTAAACCCACTTGTGTTCACAGTCACCAGCAGAGCCCAGTGGGTGGTTTGGGGCCCGCTTGTCTTTGTTGCTCTATAAATACGACTGGCTGCTGGGGACACTGGTTTGGGCTGGGGCATTCAAGCTCAGGAGGTGAGGGTGAGCGGGTGGCTCTGCCCTGTGGGGATTCCTCTGCTCTTACCCAGCGTTTCACGCCTTGACCACTGACACCATGGGGCAAGATGTGCTTCAAGCCCTGCATGGAGGGGATGCTCCTGGACAAGGCAGCTGATGACAACCAGGGTGTTTGTCCTCCACAAGCATCAGCTCCTCCCAGGTGCTCTGGCCCTACACCTTTCCATGGAATCATCAAAGTTGGAAAAGACCTTTACAAACGAGTCCAGCCATCAACAGAGCATTAGCACTGTAACCCTGAACCTCATCACCCAGCACCAGATCCTGATGCCTCTTGAACACCTCAGGGATGGTGACTCCTCCACTCCCCTGAGCAGCCTATTTCAATGCCTGACCATCCAAACTGTGAGACTTTGAGTTTGTTTGTTTGTTTTTTTTTACTAATATGCAATCTGAATTTTATTCTGAATTTTACCCATCCGGGCCCTGGGCCGTCCCTGCTGTGCTGCAGGGGGGCTCGGGGAGGAGGCTGCGTGTGCCGCT
>JAHLSL010012221.1:82093-100321 GCA_025920805.1 Petroica traversi
GCACCCCGGGAGAGCGGCCGCGGGGAGCGGGGGATGCCCGTGGGCTGCGGGAGTTGCGCGGCCGCTCCTCGGTGCTTCAGGGAAGCTCCGTCACTCGGGAGATGCTCCGTCACTCTTGGGATGCTTCATCACTCACCGGAGACTCCATCCCCTGTGCTTCGCCACGTGCGAGGCAGCGCTCCGTCAGCCGTGAGGTGTTCCATCTCTGGTGAGACAAAGTTCCAGCACCCAGGAGATGCTCCAGTCACACGGGATTCACATCTCTCATGAGCTGCTTCATCCCTGACGAGACACCGCAGCACCTGTGACACTCCTCCACTCTTCCGCTCCTCGCAGACATTCCCACCATCACCGCGGGGAAGGGACAAGGGGCTCCGTGGCCCTAGCGAGGCACAAAGTGCTCGAGGTGGAGGCGTGGGCACCTTCTGGGATGCAGTTTGCGGAGCAGCTGGTGCAGACAGCTGGTCCTTCCCGGCCGCCCGCCGTGCTGGGGGCTGGCAGGGCCGGCTCAGCCACTGACGTATGTTCAGGACAATCTGAGCGATGACAAAGTTTTTCATCCGGCTGCCTGCAGTTCCCTCTGCACCGCCCCTGCGGCTGCGGGGAGGGGTATGGGCCTCGTGGGTCCCCTGGGTGCCGTGGGAAGCGCTGGGCTGTCGGCTGTGCCGAGCGGAGTTGTACACACGGCTGGGACTGCCGGAGGGACACGGCCACGCTCGGCATGGGACTCCGGCTGCCACTGCGCCGGAGCACCAGCTTCACCCCCGACCACCCTGCCCTCATGGAGGTGCCTGGCCCCACCGCCCTGAAGATGGAAGCAAACGTCCTTGTCATGGGAGCAGACAACGTCGGGAAATCAGGTGAGAACTGACCGTGAGCTGGAAAAGGGGGTTCCCAGGCTGAAAACTGCAGCAGTGTTTGGAGGACAGTGGCAGGGAGCAGCCCATGGAAGAGATTGGTGAGATGGGGCTGAGCCCTGGGGTGCGGCTGTGATTCAAGGTGGGAAGCTGAGCACGACCTTGTAGGCAGCCAGGCAGTGACAGGGGAAGGTATTTTCCACTGAGCTGCCGTTTGCTGATGCTCTGGGTCATCCTGATGCTTCGGTTCATGCTGTGCCTTTGCTGCACCCACAGCCCTGCTGGTGGCTGGGGAAAACTCAGAGGTCATTCCTGCTTGAAGGAGTTTACAAGGGGATGGAGCCCGACGCTGCTCTGGATTTAGAAAGGACAATCCTCCAGGTTTCGGGTTGTTCTGATGATTCCTATCCTTCCCTCTGCAGCTCTGACCGTGCGTTTCCTCACCCGGCGCTTTATTGGAGAGTATGGAGACATGGGTGAGTGCCAGGCCAGGGCCAGGCCAGTTCCCAACAGGGACTGGGGTCCAGAGACAACCCTGCTTCTGCTGTGGGATTTCATTGCAGCCCATCTTCTCCTGCCTTTCTCCAGAGCCTTTGCCTGCTCCAAGGGGCTCGATGTTTTATTTGTTCTCTGACCCATCTCTTTGCTTCAGACTGCTTCTCTGGGGTGCAAAAGGTCCAGGGTGGCAGCTGTTGACACCATGAAGATGACTTTTTTTTTTTCTTTTTGGGGGGGGCAGAATTCATCTACAGCCACAACCTGACTGTGGATGGCCGAGAGATTCTCTTACACATCTGGGACGTCCCCAATTCCCAGGTGAGAGGGCTCCACTCCTATCACCCATTTCCACCCTAGGGACAAAAAACCCCTTTTACTGGAAGTTACCTATGGGGAACCACAGGCTGGGAGGGTCAGTTGAGCAAAGCTCTCAAAGCAGAAGGTTCATAGGTGACTGAACCCTTCTTACCTGCCAAGCACAGAGCAACAGTGTTGCTGGCAGGGTAGCAGTAGTTACCATAGCCCATGGCCCTCTAGCTGAGAATACTGGAGCTGAAGCACTGATGGTGATACAGGACTGTGCTAAAGAAGTAGAAATGCTGCTCTGAGGTCTCCACACTGTTATCCCCTACATCCTGCAGTGCTTGGCGGCTGGATGAGGGTTAGGATGATGCAGAAAGCTGAATTTTCCCCCCTTGGTTAGTTCTGCCAGGTGCTGCTCTGCTCTCCTCAATATTCTTCTTTCTCTCTATCCTTTTGCTGTTCTCTAGCTGTCCCTGACCTGAGAGTTTGCCCTCTTCTAGCAGGCAAGATTGCCCTCTTCTAGTAGGCAGGTGTGGAGGGAGGGAGCCTAATAAAACAACCCTTCCTTTTCTCTTTCCCCAGGAGCAGGCAGAGGATGGCTCCTCAGAGGAGAAGCGAATCCAGTGGGCAGACAGCTTTGTCCTGGTCTACAGTATCTGTGACCGTGCCAGCTTCAACATCCTACCCCTCAAAATCCAGTTCATCAAGGCAGCCAAGGAGGGGCAGAGCCAGGAGAAGGTGCCCATTGTCATTGTGGGCAACAAACGGGACCTGCACCACCAGCGGGTGGTGTCCAGCGAGGAGGGGAGGCTCCTGGCCCTCTCTTTAGACTGCGGTTTCTATGAAGTCTCTGCAGCTGAGGCTTATCATGGGGCCCTCATGGTCTTCCATGGACTGGCCAAGCGCATCCCAGACACCAAGCTGGCCCTGAAGAAGGGGACAGGGATCCGTGGCATTGTCAAGACCGTGTCGGCTGTGTTTACCCGTAAGCGAACAGACTCCCTCTGAGCTACTGCACAGATGTTGCTGCTCTGTGTGCTGCCCAGCTGGGCCAAGCCTCCCCACTGGGTGCCCATGGAGATGGCGTGTGTGTTTCCATAAATGTGACAGGTTCCTTGCTGTCCTCCTAGTGTCAGGGTCTGGGTGTCCTGCCATGCACAGCTGGTGCAGCTCAGGACTGTACTGTGTTATTCCTGGCTCTGCCATGGGACAATCTCATCTCTTTGCTGTACCAGCTCTTTAGGTGCCTCCTGCTTTCTCCTTCTATCCTCCAACACTGGAAACCATGGGGTGATTTTGCCAAGGCTTCAGGCAGCAGCATCCCTAGCTCCTGCAGCAGGAGCTGCCCAGGCTGTCAGTGAGTCAGGAGGATATCCTGCTCTTGTACAGCACACGACTCCCTGTCTCTCCACTCCTACTCTGGGATCCTTACTCCTATTTAACCCTCATCAGGATCCTCTTCAGTAACCCTGGAGCACCCATGAACTGGAGATGTGGGGCTTTCTCCACTGGGGAGGCACTGGTAGTTCCCACGTGTGTATCACTGTGTGAGAGTGTCCCAGAGCCCACAGCACGGTGATCCTGGAGGACTTTGGAGGGGGCTGGTGCCTCCCATCCCCCCTGCCTTGCTTTTGAATCGTCCTGCTCGCAGCCCTCTCCCCCACAGCCGTTTCCCTTGTGCGGGCGAGTGCTGTACAGGCTGTGCCTGGGAAAAGCCAGGCACGGGGCTCGTTCCCAGCATGGGAATAGCATCATGCGTCTTCCCGAGCCACTCCTGTAAGGCTGCCTGTCCCCGGGGAGGAAAGGAGGTGGGGAAAGGGGTCGCTGGCTCCTCGCTGAGGAGCCTTCTGCTGCTGGGAGGTTTTTCCCCTGCCTCTCCCAAACCCTTCCCTTTGTGCCCTGGGAAAGCAGCATATTGGAACAGGGTTTGTGCGTGCTGTATGGACACTGATTTCTCTGCTGTGTTCTTCTGGAAATGCAATAAATTGTCTTTGGCAGGAAGCCCCGGCTCCTTGGAGCTGTGAATTTGTACTTGGGGCATGGGAAGAGACACGTACCGTGCCGGGTATGGGCACCCACTATCCCAGTGGCAGCTACCCACAACAGGATGTTTCCCACGCCCACTCCCTTGACTCCGAGCTGGGGGTCTCACCCCACTCTGTTCCCTTGGTTTGGTGTCTCACTCCCAGAAGGCAGGTGAGCAGATGGGGTGAGCGGCAGGTGGTTTATTTTTGCAGGTTTATTATTGCAGCAGATACAACAAGGTGGTGTGGCAAGCCAGGTGATCCTGAGGGAGAAGGGCTCCAGGAGCTCCACCTGTTCTCACCAGCCTTTTTCCTGACCCACCATCCATCCCACTAGCAGCTGGGAGGGAAGTGCCAGGGCTTTCCCACTCGTGAATCCTGCTGGTTGGTGGGGATCTTCAGCCCCTCCTTGGAGGAGCAATCTGTGCCCAGGGATAAGCCCTGTGAGGGGGGATGGAGGGGGGAAGGATGGGGAAGCAGGCTAGCTACGGTGATGTTTGACACCTTTGCCATCCTCTACTCTCTCTCACTGCTATTCTCAATGTGTAGCCTATCTAAGTTCACTCTGTCTGCTGAGTAGGGTCCAAGGTAGCCTAGTGCCAGCCCTCGCTGGTCCCTTTCTTCTGCTGTCATGGCTCTTTCCACATCTTCACCTTTCTAGTCCCACCTTCTGCTACCTTCTCCTTCTAGCAGCAGGGCTTTTGGTTGCCTTTATTCCCCATCCTGGCCTTGATGCACTCCAGAATAAGCTATCCCGTGGCCTGTCTAGCACTTTAAGCTCCTGTCCTGGAACAGGGGTGTGTGTGGGCAGCTGGCAGGGGCCCAGGCAAAGCGTGCTGAGGGGATTTGAGAGGGGCTGGGGTGTGCTTATCCCCCCCAGCTCAGTCCTTCTTGAAGACAGGACTGTAGAAGTTGCCGTAGTAGGCCCGGCTGTACATGGACTCGGGGCTGAAGCGGTAGGAGCCCTCGCTGACGCGCCTGTTGTAGGGGGAGAAGGCGGATTTCCGCGGGAATGGGTAGTCGGGATCGAAGGCAGGGCTGCGGTAGTAGTTGTGCCGAAGGAAGAGGGGGTCCTCGAGCCCCAGGAAGGACAGGGGGTGATGGCCACGGTACAGCCGCCAGTCACTCCTCAGCTGGGATTTCTCCTCAGTGGAGGAGGCTGCAGGCTTGGTCTCCTCTTCCTCCTCCTCTTCTTTCTTCTCTTTCTTCTCTTTCTTCTCTGTGTTGGTCTTGCTGGTCCTGGATGCTTCTTCTTCCTTCACTGACTGCCTGCGGAGCTGAGATGTGGCATGAGCTCCCAGCCAGGCTGTACCCACCCGCCAGCCCTGCTCCACCTGAGCTACACAGCCCCCCTCTTAAACTGGGAGGACCTCAGGAGAAGCCACCTTGTCCCCACAGTGGAGGGGAGCGGGTGGCTTGCAGTCCTTGAGCAGCTGTCCTTGAGCAGCTGTTGTGGAGAAATGGTCCCAAGGGAAAAACAGGCTGAAGTAAAGGAGAGGGGACAGGGTCTTAGCCTGAACTTTCACCTTCCCAGGAATGTGGTCCCACCTTGGCTTGGGCAAGAACTGTGTGAAGGTGCCCCCACTGTCTGACCTGTTTGTTTTATTGTGGGACTCACTGCCATGGCTTGGGGAATGCTCAGGAGGAGGGTGGGACTGAGGTGTCTTCATGGCACTCCATCCCCCAGTCTGGTACCCCCTGACATTGCCTGGAGCTCGGGTGTGCTCGTGGGAGGGGGTTGAGCAGAATGGGGTTTGCTGGAGATGGACAATGCCTGGCTGGGGACAAACTCACCGGCACGTAGCTGTACAGGGTGCCCAGCAGATGCTTGGGGGCACTGACAAGGGTCCCCCCGAGAGCATCCACTGTCTCCATGGCCCTGGACAGCCTGCGGGGGGTGAAGAGGATCAAGCCCTCTGCTGCATCCCAGGCCACGGCTGGGACCTTCTTCACGCTGGAGATGCCGGTGGCGCAGGCGGTTTGCAGGTTCTGAGCCACGCTGCCCACGAGCCCAGGGTCCTGTCCCGCCTGCCCAGAGAAACCAGCTCAGCTCCTGGCCAGGGCCTCTGCCCCACCGGCCCCTCCAGGCAGGACAAGGGTGGCCCTGGGTTCCCCATCCCCTTTTCAGCTGTAAGCGTGAAAGATTTCAGCTCGCTGCTCTGCGAAAGCCACCACAGCTCTTTGTAGCAGGGTCTCTCCCTGTCCCCTCCAGCTCCCCCCACTCCAGGCCCCAGGGGACCCTCTGCTCGGGGCTGTGCTTCCGCTGCAGGCAGAGACAAAGGGCACTGACCCAAACCTGCTGCTTCCTGTCCCAGGTCCCAGTGGAGCTGATGCTGGAGACTGTTCCCAGCCCCACCAGCTCACACCACCGGTCGCTGCTGGGACCACAGCATGGGATTTTTCAGGGATGTTCAGGGGCTCAGTAGGGAGTTCAGTGCTGACATCCCACAGCTCCAAAGGAGTTTTGAACATACAAGCCAGGGTGACTTTGCCTGGCACAGAAGCTGCTCACAGCCCCCAGCTTTGGGGAATCAGGGAAGGGGACTCCTAGGGCTGCCCCACTGCAAACTCCCTCTTGCATCCTCCAAGCTGCAGTTCAGGTTGGGCAGGGAAGGGAATCTGGTCCCCAAAGGTGTGGGGGAACAGCCTCCATGCTTGCATGGTCCATAGGTAGGAGGATGCTTTTCTCCATCCCTAGCTCACTGCTCTGCTTTTCTCCATACCTTGGTGTGGTTGGTGTTTTTCTTCCCTGCCTTCTCCTGCTTCTGCTCCGTTGCCTTGCTCTGGTGCCGGGTCAGCCAGCCCGTGCTGCCCTGCCCATCACTGCGGGTCTGCGGGGCCGCGGGGGCACTCGGCTTGGCCAGGCTACCCTGGAAGGGGAGCAGAGAGCCACCACTCAGAGGGAGCTGCCTGGTCCCATCCACTCTGTCCTGCTTAGCCTGAGGGTTTCACAGGGGTGCATAGGGAGTTAATTTGTACATCTGGGGAGAAATCCTGAGGGCAGAGGGGAGCTCTGGGATTTTGGCACAGGCCAGGGAAGAAGTTCCCACTGCAGCATGGGGTAGGAGAGGCACCTCCTTCTCCCCATGCCCTCTGGGTCTCTGCAGGGGCTTTTTGCTTTAGGAAGGATATTATGGCAAGGCCATAAATCAACAGTTAACACTGCTAAAAATAACTTTTCCCACTAATGTGGTACATGGTTATGTGTGAACATCACGCAAGATCCGCCAGCCCCGGCTTGTCCTGCTGAGCAGGGGAAATGTACTCTGCTGGGATTTGCTCCAAGGAGCCTGAAATGCCTCGTCTGAAAGCAGAATCAGCTCAAAGGAGGATATGGGGGAGCAGGAACCCAGCAGGTGGGTTCTGGCACTCACCACGATGGGGATCCAGGACGCCAGCTCCTGCCCTTTGGTTTTGGCACGCTGGATGCTTTGGGTGGTTTGCTGGTAAGCACGGTGGGACACGGTGCTGACCAAAGCGCCGATCCGGCCCAGGGTGCTGGGAGCACTGGGAGCACTGGGAGCACTGGAAGCGCTGGCAGCACTGGAAGCACTGGCACCACTGGGTTTGCTGGGAGTGCTGGGTGCCTTAGGAGTGCTGGGAGCTCTGGGAGCACTGGGAGCACTGGGTGTGCTGGGAGCACTGGGAGTGCTGGGAGAGCTGGGCTGCCGCTGGGAGACCTTTGGTGGTGACAGATGTTTCTTTTTGGGCTTCTTATCTAAAAGTACAGGCAGAAGAATGGTGGGAGGGTTACCTTCTGGTAGCACGATCCTCCTAGGCAGCCTTATACCAAAATCTAGAGGCTGCCTCCTTCCCCATGCACCCCACAACTGAGGAGCCACCCAACCAATTGACACCAAACCCCCTCAGAGGGGATTTGAGCATTGGGATTACCTGCTTCTTCATCCTCCTCTGGCAGCAGGTATTCCATCAGCTTCTCCAGCCCTCCCAGGGCTGTGTCGACCCCTGCAGCTGCCATCTGGGTCACCGAGTTCTTCCTTGTGTACTTGGCTGTTGTTTCCACTGTGCTCTTGGTGGCCTCATAGCCCTCCGCTGCCAGCTCCTTGATCTTATCCACGGAGCTGCCAATGGTGCTTTTGGCACTTTGGAGGGGGCAGGAGATGGTGTCCTTCAGTTCAGATGCGAGCTGTGGGCAGAGAGTAGGAGAGCAGCCCCACAGGTGTGCTTGGGGTGGCATGGGACAGCCAGAGGGACCACAGGGACCCCAGCCATGTCCATGCCAGTAAACAGCTCCAAGAGAGGCATAACAGCCCTCTCCAGCCTGGGTTGGAGGTAGCTGGCAGGGATGGGACCCAGACATTGCTGACTTATATTTGGGAGTCCCCAACCATCCTTTAGGCTGCAGAAGCTCTTGGAGGAGCCCTCACTTGGAGACACTGCCTTGTTTCCCAGCTAGCAGCTCCTCACCATCCAGAAACAAGACTAGAGGAGATGTACTGTGGGCTATTCAGAGAGGCTGGGGAGACCCAGGTTGTCCTGCCTGTGACTTACCTTGTCGACAGGGTACTGGAGGGCAGGGATCTTCTCCTCCAGGTGGTCCAAGCCCCGGCAAGCCAGGTTGTTGGCCACAGCGACTGCCTCGGGCAAAAGCAGAGTAAGAAAAGCCCCTGGGCTGTGCCAGGCACGTGCTTGTGCCAGCGCTGTGCCCCAAGAGGAGGCTCTGGAGGCTCCCCTGCCATGTCCCCCCAGCAGAAGGACTCACACTGTGGCTCCAGCCGGCGCACCACGGGCTCCATGCCCCACATGGCCAGGGCGCCAGCGCCCTGCACGCCGCGCTCGTACACCTCGCACACCGAGGCCATCAGCGGGTGCGATTCCTTGGTGCTGCTGTACTTCCTCTGCAGCGTCTCACAGGTCGAGCTCACCACGGGCAGCTGCAGGACCCTCTGCAGCACGTTCTCCTGCACGTGGCAGATGGGCTTGGATGAGCCAGCAGCCCTTCCCTGAGGAATGCCCCATTGCCCACACACTCTTGGTGGGTTGTGGTGACCAGAGGATCTTGGCTTGCACAGGAGGAGAGTTCCTCCAACCCCACTGAGGATCTCCCAGGTATGTTGTGCAAGGACAAGCAGGCTGGCTGCTGCCACTGAGGGAGCAGGGACATTGCAGGCAATGTCCAAGGGGGACAGTCCCCGTTCCTCCAGTGTCCCAATCCCAACTGTTTAGGTGCTCCCTCTGGCTTTCCATCCTGTGGAAACCTCCATGAGTGCTGGAGGTTTGGGGACTAAATGGGGCACAGATGAAGGACAAGCACAGTCAGCAGCTGTCACTTAGTGTTTGCATCAGCTCAAGGTTAACTTGTTTGAATCATAACTATTTAATTTCAAGCAAGCACGAAGGTTTATCTTTTCCCTTTGATGATATTATTGCAGGTAATACTATACTCTATACTATCGCAGGTAAAGATCCATATAAAGATAACACAGAGACATGTGGGACAACATGAGATGTGTCTGATATTCATCCACCAGAGTCAATACACAGTTCCTGGCTCCCTTGGCACATCTCTGCCCTTCTCTCTCTCCCTTTCCCTGCACCCACCTTGGCACTTCCATCCTGAGTCTTCTTCACCGTCATCGTGGCGCATCCACCTGCAAAACAAAGTTGGGAACCGCAGACTGTGCCTGAAAGCAGGGCTGGGCTTGGGCTCCCCCCTCACTCCTGCACCCCCCAAGCACAGCAGCTAGGCTGACACACACCTCCCATGGGTGCCAATGCCATGCATTGCCCAACACTTGACTTTTTACAAGCTAAACTGTAAAACCAAAGCTTCCATGCAGCCCTCCCCTGCTCATGTGCCTTAGCACCCAAAGATGTGAAAAATTAGTTGAGAGACATGTGGTTTGGAGAAGTTATGGTAAGGGCAGGATGAAGGACGCTGGCAAAGCAAACTCAGAGCAACAAGGATTCTAACAGATGTGCATGAGAATAGACTCTTAGGCTGAGAAGGGGTAAGAAGGTAGGAGAGGAGCAGATAGAAGAGCAGTGGGCAGGGATGTGGTGAGATGTCCAGCTGAAATCAGCATCCCCCTTGCACACATCTGCTGCTCGTAATGCCAACCTTCATCACTGTGAAAACACAGCACCACTCCCAGCCCCAGCACAGACCCCCTTTTCTTAGCAGCAGATGAAATTCTGGACATCCAGAGAGGATGGGTGATCCCTGCTCTCACTGAAGCTGTCCCAGAGCTCCCAGTGAGCACAGACTACTCACCAAGGGCCAGCCTGTCCCCAGCAGAGCAGGAGCAGAGAGTGGTGTCTGCACTGTCCCTTCACCCGGGCGCTGTGAGAGGGATGCACCGTGCTCTGGCCACTACCACTACCACGAGGCCCCACCTCCCTCTTGCGTGGGCTTGGGAGCTGACGGATTGTGGTGGAAATGGGCCAAGGAGCTCCCTGAAACCACCGTAATTTGGAACAGATGACGGCAGAAAATCCCCTTTGTGGCCTTCCCTTCAGAGTTCAGAAGCCACAGCACAGCTGAAATGTTCTGGGTTTAACACCACTCCTTCAACAGAAGGTGAGAAGAAGCTGCCCTGGGACCTCACCACCTCAAAAAGCAATAGATCATGAGCAGACTGGGAGAAGGTGAAGAGTCAGGCAGGGTTTCCTAAGAGATTAAAACCTTCCTGTATTTCTGTAAGCCCTGTTATGCCTCATGATGGGCAGAGAACAATCTTGTTGGAAAACCTAACACAGACCAAGAACATGGTTTCTCTCCAGGAGAGTTTACTAAGCACAAGGAGCAGAAGGCAGACATGGGGGGACATATTATGCTTGAAACAAACTGGTCTGGCCAAGTTTGGAATTTCTAAGATGATTCATGAGGCTTTTGGTGAGGAAGCTTTAGCTGAGGGTCAGGGCATACATTACATTAGGAAAGCTTTAGACATTTGTGATAGATGAAGATCAGTTTGGAAGTGATTTCTAAAGACCACCTCATTCATCTCTTGCTCAAAGCAGGGCTACCCTCAAAGCCAGATCAGGTTGCTCTAGGTCTTATCCAGTCTCAAAATTTTCCAGGGAGAAGATTCCCCTCTCTCTGGGGTCCAGTTCCTGTGCTAATCATACTAATGGTTAAACTATTTTTTCCTTATGTCCAGCTGAAATTTTCTTTGTTGTATCTGACATCTCCTATCCTTGCTCTGTGCACCTCTGAGTGGGTTTGTGCCCCAGGTGGTGCTGGTGCAGCATGTGTTCCATATCCCTGAATGCCATATCTTCTCAGTGATCTTTTAATAGATTCTAATCAATATCAGTCTGGTGATGGTGCAACCAAAACAGGTCGTGGTTCCCCAAATGTGGACTCACTAATGCATTGTAGAGGAGCAACTGCCCTCCTCGACCTGCCAGCAATGATCTCACTAAAACACAACTCTTCCGTGGCCTCCATGCACAGGAGGCACCCTGAGGACTCACACCATCATTAGCAAATCCATTTCTGCTAATGACTGAAAAGAAGACCATACCAGCCATACAAGCTGCGCTAGGTCTTGGTTATTGACTACAGATGAGCCACACTGCTGAGACGAGGACAACGTGGTGGAAAGAGGACAAATGCCAGAGGATAAGGAAATAACCAGTGGGTTCAGTGCAGATGAGTGGTCCAGGTCTGCTGTGTGTCCTGATCAGCTGGCACAAGGCTGGGAACCCCTTGGCATGTGGCTCACAAAGCCCACACTGCCCGGCACCCCCAGGAAGAACACGGAGGTGAGCACCCAACACAGCCACACGACTCCCTGCTTGTGGCTGCACAGCTTGTACAGGGGAGCGAGAGTCTTCCCTGGGGCATGGGAAAGCCACAGCCTGGAGGAAAATGCCCCCTTTCCTTCCCAAAGAGCCCAGAGTTCACTCCCAGCCCAGGGCTGTGCCTGCCTTGCTGGCTGGGCACAGAGGCACATGAATGTGCTGGGCTGCCTCCAGCTGGGTGCTGGGGTCAGTCACTGCCCTTGAGACAGAGGGACAAAGGCCACCAGCCTGCTTAAAAGTTTGCTCTCTTGGCACCGAGACTTTTTCCAGCCCTGCTGGCCTGGCTAAAAGTGCAGAGGGCACGGCAACCTCCTCTCTGCCTCGGCTGGAGTGAGGAGCCAACACAGCCTTTGCCCTACTAAAGCCTGTGCTCATCCCCTCCCCTTCCTCTGGGGCAAAGGCTGTGCCAGCCCCGGCTCTGCAGGACAAAGGTGCCACAGCCTCCCTGCCCCACCACTCCAGCTTGCAGCAGAAACCCTTCCTGTGCTCCTGCGGCAACATTTAGAGCTCACCTGATCCACAGGGTGCAGGGAAGCAGTTTCACTCCCTTGTCTCCACAGTCTGCTCCGTACTCATTAATGCACCATGGTGAGGGGGTGAGCCAGATCCCCAAAGCCCTGCAAGGCACCTTTACACTTCGGTCTGGGAGAGGTATCTGATTAATTTCCATGCAGGATCAGCAACCCCATAACCACTGCTGACAGATGTCTGCCCAGTTTCTTTCTGTGGACTGCCCACCTGGGAAATCTATTTAGAGTTTTATTTTACTTTTGGTTTAAAAAAAAATTGTGATTTAATTCTTTGCAGCAGTATAAAAGTATTACCTCCTGGATTTAGAGACGGATTTATTGTCTTGCTCTTGGCAGAAAAGCTTTTAGTCACTTGAAGCCTACCCACACCCTTCCCCAGCCACACTTCCTCTACAGAACCGGTTCATTTGGTATCTCCCTGGAGATGTTGGGTTTTAACCTCTGACTGCTCTTGATGCTCACCTGGGAATCCCCCATGGCTCACGTATTCCTTGAAATATCACACCAAGCATAGTGTTAATGTTAGGAAGGCCTTGTCTGTAAGCAGAAGAGAAGATGACCACTCTTATAATGTTTCCATTACAAAATGTCTATCAGGCCCCTAATCCAGAAGGAAACTCTTGCTAAAGCAATCCTGAATTCCACGCTTTATACTGTGTTCAGAGCTGACATTTTGGAGCTTCCAAGCTTGCAAGGCTCTCACTGCTGGGGGTAGGAGCCAACAGTGAGCTCAGTTTAATGGTTATCCTGCTCCATCTCTTGCCACCCCTGCTGTTACCCTTTGTTCCCTACCTGAACTGGCATTTGTCATTAAACTATGACCATCCAAATGAAAAACTGTTTATGAGACACTGAAATGCAGGTGCCCCTGCCCCTTTCACCCAGCTGTGCCTACACTGCCATGAGACTCCAGCCTTCACTGCTGGTACCCAAGGACAGCTATTGGCCATTCCCAAAACACAGCCTTGTTTCAAGGGCACTCTATGGATGCAGTTTCACCTGATACTCATGTATTTCTTAATGTTTTTGCAGCTGAAATGGTGATTATAAGTTAGTTGGATGATTCTGGCTGCCAAGTGGCTCCTGCAAAATGAAAGCTCCAGAACCCAACCACAGGCAATGCCTCTTTAACAGTGTCACCCTTCAGAGATGGGGAGAATCCTCCCTCCTTCAGCATCCCTTTACACCTCCTTCTAAGTTACACACAGACACAGTATCACACTCATCACAGTTTATTGCTTATGTTCAAAATCTTGTGCTTACTCAACTGCAGTGTTAGAAACAGATACAAAAAAAGGCACTAAAAGGATTTTCTCCATATGATCATGATTCTATGGCTTCAGTCACATTACATTAAGGTACCTTAAATCACCAGCCTCCAGCTGGGGAGCAGAAGGCAAACATTAGTGCTTAATATCCTGTAAACAGAGGTACTCCTGTATGTTCCAGCTTGCATCATGGAGAATGGGGCAGGCAGGGCTGACACGGGCTCCCCCATCTCCCACACCAAGTCTGTACATGCTAATCCACACCAGGCCCAAGGGAGAGACATCAAAGCCTGGGTCAGGGCTTTGCACAGTGTTTGCCTGCAGGGAACAGGGAGGTGGAGACTGGGCTACACCACTATCTCAATGGCTTTCCCACCAAAGTGTAAGAGAGAAAGAGAAAGCAGCTGGCAAACCAGTGAAAGCATTTTGTGAAGTATTTTCCATCTGAGTGGGATTGAAAACATATTTTCTGAAATAAGATGGAATTCTGTAGATAAAGGGTGGTCAAACCTCCACTGTCAGATGATCAAGACTCCCTTTCTTGAAGGGGTTGCTGCTCTCTGGGATAATGATCAAACCTGACCAAGGGAGGGATGGGTTCCACATTGCCAGGAGATAAAAGACAAACGGAGAATGAAACAAAATCCCCCCACTGTTATAAAGAAGTGGAAGCCTAGAATATAACATATCCCACCCACAATGGCCTGATCTGCCAGCATGCTTTACTTTTAGTGCTACTCATTTCCATATTAAAAAGAAGAGCTGCTGAAGGCAGCATCTGGTCTTCAAACACACTTAATTATCCTGCCCAGCAACCTCTTTCTTTTCAAACACTTCACTGGCAGGCTATCACTTCATATTCAAACTGGAAGTAATTCCAAGCCCAACCACAACAACTCCAGGTAAACTGGAGCACTGCCTCACCTGCTGACTTAATTCCACGTCCTTCACCTTTTAATAAAGAAGGCACACACCTTTTAATTTTCTGTTTTTAGATATCATCAGAAATAATAAGAGAGCACCTTGGTCCAGGTTAGAATAGTCTGTTCACATCTCCTTGCCAGATTAAACGAGGACTTCCTATACCAAGAAACAGCAGAACACACAGGCTTACTCTGATGAAGAAAAATGTTAAATTTGTCTCCTATATAATTGCAAATTTGCCTCAGATGGTACTCTGCAAAGTCAGGAGCAGCAAAAACTGCATGCCATGCCAGACAGCTGGACACAGCATTTCTCTTTTAACCCAGTGACACTGCCAGCCATCCCTGCCAGTGAGGTCAGTGATGAACAATAATGCAGCTGCAAGGCAAACATGAGGCATTTTCAAATGGTTGAACCCATTCAGCCAGGAGGGAACACACAAGCAATCTTGTGGTCATCAGCAGGGAGGATAGGGAGCACCAGATAGGAAAATCTAAACCATGAATGCCCACATCCAGTAAAAAGCTTTCTTCTCACTGGGGATTCTCTATTATCATGACCAACTCCATTCTCTTCCCTCCTGGAGCTTACACAACTTAAAACATGTCCTTGCAGTTTTCATGACTCAACAAGCTCTGAGCCAGGCTTCTCTCCTTAACTGCAGGTTACAAACTCCTTATTATACTGGAACTTTTCATGTAAAATTAAAAGAGAAAAACGAGCTCCTTATCACAATATCATTAATGGAAAATCATTGTGCTTGCAATTACAGGGTTTTGGGAGTTAATGTGCTGTCCTACACCAAAGCCCTCAGCTGTGGCCTGCTGGAGCAGTCAGAGTCACTGGCCAACAGTCCTTGGCTCACAGTATCAGAGGAAATGAAGAAAGTGCAGATTTCTTGGGACAGAAGCTGGCACTCACTAGACTGCAGCCAGGGCACACCACAGAGATCAGCTCCATCACACAGTACCTGCAGGACACAGGATCCATCAAACCAAACCAAACCCATCAGAACACTCATCTCTGACTTCAGGCTGTTTTAATTGCAGCTCCTAACCTGCCTTAGCCCACTCCAGACAATCTGACTGTAGGGACGTTGGATTAATGAATTGTAGCTTTCCAGTGTAAACATGATTAGTGTAGTCATGACTCATATACCTATTACAGTTGCCTATGCAGCTATTTCACAACCCTGTATTAAAATAAAGGAATATTTTCTTATCTAGCAGCCAAGTTCCAAGTCCTCTTTCTGTTTGTGAAATATTACTGGGCCTTTTCCTCTCTCCATCAGGGAGTGTGTTGTGGCACCAAACTCATCTGCAAAGGCACAAGGAAGGAAAAAGGGCAGAATTCACTTATTCAGAGGACAAAATTAATCTTGAGGTCATCTTAAGACATGTTCATTCGAAAGTGCCATGTGAAGATAAAAATCTCTTGGAGAATCAAAGCTGCAGCCTCATACTGTGCAGCTCCTTTTATGTCACTGTTTCAGCTTCAGATGTGGGCTTGCTAACGTAAGGATCCCCACCAGGGAGGAGAGGAGGCCACAGAAACCAATCACTCCTGAGTTGGTCTTGTAGATTCCCAGGGAATCCAAAGGGCCTGAGAGATCACAGAGGTTCTTCACCAAGTCCAGCAGCAAAGGAGGATTCCTTTTCAGTATCTGAAAGAGCTGGTGGAGAAAACTGTGCAAACCATCACTTTTCTCACCGTTCAGCTCCTCGCTGTGTTTCTGCCAGAAGGAATTCTCAGCTGCCTTTTCTTCCAGCTCAGCTTGTTCCAGTCTCCAGGAGATCTCATACCAGTCCCTGGCCAGGTTCAGCAGGAGTGAGCAGTAGTAGCACTTGGTGGCCCAGGTCTGCCACTTGGGTTTGTCGATGTGGGGCTGGATGCCCACGCTCCTGAGCCAGAGCACGGCGTCGCACACAAAGTACAGGGCCTTGCTCAGGTGGGAGGCTGTGAGGCACAGGCGAGGAACTGCCTCTGGGAGTTCTGCTGCTCTCCTGGCTGCCACCAAGGCATGCACCATGTTGCCCAGTCTGAACACTGCAAGAAACCCCACACAGGTTAGCACGGCCTGGCCCCACGCAGAACTCGGCCTGCCGCTGTCCGCATGTACTTTTACAAAACTTAGAGCAACTGTATGCTTAAGCAGCTCGTAGAGTTAGTGAGGAAAGGGGTGTAAGCATCTCAACATCACCAGCCCAGGACCTAAACACAGGCTTTGTCAAAAGCCAGGACTTGCAGCTCCTCCCTTCTTGCACCTGGGGGCCCACTGGGCCAGTATCACCCTCAGCTCTTCAGGGGTCAGTGCCAGCAAACAAAGAACACAAACAGAGCCTCTAATTTCAGCTGTACATTTCACTGGATTTCACCTCACTATGTGGACAGATGTTACTGCATTAATCCTCTTACCGTAAGATACAAGTTTCCCATGTGCCTGTGAAAGCCTGTGATTCATGTGCTGACGCTAACCCTAATTTCCTTCTCAGCCATGAATCTGTCTGAGGGACATTAGTTTCCTGCAAACTGTGTGGAACAGTGTATTCCATCTCAGTCTACAACATATGGCAAACCTGGTTTCACCTGCTGCACAGTTTGGGGTTTGGCCCCTGAATGTTAACACAATATTATTCAAAACACTTCTTACACCCTGTCACAGTGACAGTTGTTGGCAGCACCCAAGCCTGGTACAAGAGCCCTGAATTTAGGCCTGATGTCTGTTAGTGATTTGTTTAGCAGAAGCACGAGATTTATGGCTATGCTGATAAACCAACTGGCCTCCCCACTAGAAATTACCCTACTCTGGAGCTAATGGAATAATAAACAAATCCATGGCACTAGGATAGGTTAGAATATTTGTCTCATATGTTGCAGTTGTTCCGGGATTGAGCAATTGACAAGTGGGTGGAAGATCAAGCTGCAAACAAGTGATGCACACACAGTAACAGCGTAACCATCACAGATGCAATCGTGACACAGGATGGAGTGATGCAAATGGTCAAGGCTGGGCGAGATGCATGGCAGGGGATGTGATTTAGAAGGATATAAATGCTAAAGAAAATTAGTATGTTCAGTAGGATATAAAAGCCATATTGAAGGATGGTTCTTCAGAGGTGATTTTGTGGGATGAAGATCTTTTAATGCTGAGCTGTCTCAACCCATCAGCTGGAAGGACTAATGAACACACAGTGAGCCAGCCTTGCCTTGTAACCCTGGGCTGTCCTTGAACAGAGGTGACAGCTTGGCCTCTACAGCAACAGCTGACTGTTAACTTATTCCTCTCATCCTTCCAGTGGTAACTCATGATTGTCTAATTCGAGAGGACGCTGAGGAAGTAAAAGAAAAAGTCTACTTGGTCCTACCTAGCCTGGCAAGCCATGGCAGGGATAAGGTCTATTAACAGTTTTGGAAATATACTAAAAGAGGTTTTGTGGCTTAAAGTAGGTTAACTACAGAAAACACAAGGCCAGGAGCTTTTTACTGCAAGGAGCAAGTGAAAAAGGTCTTATCCCTCTAGACACTGGGTACTTACTTTTCCGGCCAGAGCTCATGCTAGATTCCAACTGCTTGAGTTTCATTACCAGCTTCTTTTTATCGGCTTTATTCTCTATTAAATAGCTAAGCAACATGCATGTGTACTGAGTGGCTCTGGAAGGGAAAAAACGAGGAGAGGGGGACACCGGTGAGACACAGACAATCACAGGATGGCAGCAGCAGGACAGGTTTATTTCACAGAATCACAGAACTGTCAGGGTGGGAAGGAGACCATCCAGTGAAACCCCACTGTCAAGGCGGGGTGACGCGGAGCGGGTGACACAGGAAGGTGCCCAGGTGGGTTCGGAATGACTCCGGAGAGGGACACTCCGGGACCTCCGTGGCCAGCCGGCCCAGCGCTCTGCCACCCGCAACGCAAGGAAGTTCTTCCTCACGCTGAGGTGAAACTTCTCGTGTGTCAGGTTACGGCCACTGCTCCTGGTCCTGCCGCCGGGCAGCGCGGAAGAGTCGGGCACCGCACTCCGACACCGCCTTTGGAGCAGAAGGTGCCCCGGCC
>JAHLSL010012221.1:105321-118387 GCA_025920805.1 Petroica traversi
AGGGGTGACGGCGGCGAGCGCGGCCCCGCCGCAGAGGTGAAGCTCAAAACCCCTCGGTGTCTTGGAAGTGAAGCATAAGACTGCCACGGGGAACAGCTGCTCTCTAAGTTAATCGGTGGGATTTTACCCAGTCGAATAAGCCCATCTCTGAAGGATAAGCTGATATTTTGAATGCTTTGTCATAATTCATACACAAGCTCGTGACAAAGTTTTTAGGTTCCCTTTCCCTGCAGATGCCGGTGAGGCTGAGAGCCCCAGAGCAGGACAAAACCCTGAGCAGGGGAACAGAGGCGATGCAAGGAGAAATGAGCTGGGTTACTCTGGCTATCAATACTGAAAGGAACCCCCCTTAGGCACCACTGAGCATCTTTCCCCCCATTACCTCATGAAAGAAAGTATTGAAGGGCTCTTCATTCTTCTGCATCCAGGGTGGTTCGAGCATCCGTGGTGCGTTTTGCTGCTGGAAGGAGAGAACCATGGCAGAGAATATCCAGAAGGATCCCCTGGGGATTCCCCCACCATCTGAAAAGGACTGGGACAAGGAAGACGAGGAGAATTTCTTCCTGCTGGATCCCGATCGAAAGCGTGATGCGCTGCCACAGCCCCTCAGGATGATCAGCAAACTGGTGATGGAGGTTTTTGAGCGTGCTATGGAAATCATTGAAAGACAGGAGATGCTCCGAGAAGCACAAAAACGGAAGGTCCAGCCCAAAAAATGCTTTCCTACAGCTGAATTCCAGGTACCGAGCCTCTCCCAGCAAAGATAGCATTAACCACCATAGCAGATTTTTTCTGTTCGTGACCTTGCTCAGTTTGCACCACCACCTCACTGTTTCGCTTTAAAAGCCTGCAGCTTCTAAGCTTGTCTGACAGGTTCTGCTTCCCACTCGACTATCACACCTCTCTGAAAAGAGAGAAGCAGGTATTTAACACTAAATTCACCTTCTGCTTCCCAGGCTGGCTCCACCTTGTTTGCTGGGGAGAAGGTAATTAGTCGGTAGCACACAAATGACCAAGCTCAGCTCTGTGTTGTGGGGAATACTCCAATGGGAGCACAGTGAGCAGAATGACAGGGCTGCTGTCCCCATTATCATGTGGGGGTGTCCAGGAGGGTACACTGGTGTCTGCTGATGTTCTGGGACTGCCTGGGGGAGTTCAGCACCTCATCACAGCTCTGCACTGGAATGGAAGGGCTGAGTGCTCCCAAGTTCTTGGCCTTTAAAGCCCCTTCTGTTTTTGGGAAGGGGAAAGGTGGGAGAAAAGTTTCTCATTCCTAATACAGACCAACCTCTGTGACAGAGATGAGAGTCCCTTCCCTGCTCTTCTGGGGAAAGAATGTGTCAGAATGCTTCCCTTGTAGAATAAATCAGCATTTTCAGGAATATATAATTAGTATGGCTGATGAGTCCTGCTGTGAGAAGGCAGTTGGGTTCACTAATTTTCTCCTGTTCTTGGTAGGTAACTGAAAGAGCCAATTGCCTTGCAGTGTCTGGAAAACACGTCTTTGTCGGTCTGTCCGTGGGTCTGGCTGCCTTCAACATGTGTGACTTCAAGGATGTCTGTGCTTGGGATGCAGCCAAGACAGAGATCTGTGCCATCCATGCCTCGGATTTGGGGAACGAGTGCCATGTCCTGCTTGCTGTGGATGAAATGGGTCAGTGGGATGTGGCTTTCCCTGCCCTAGCTGGGGATAGCTCTGCTCTAGAGCTGAACTGGAGCACTGCAGAGCACTGCTCGATCAGGAGGAGCATTAGGGTGGCTGAGAAGTTTCCTAGAAAGCCCTGCAGAGAGGGCGTTGGGTAGCTGATAGATTGTAGGGTGGCTGAGTGGCCTTAGGACCTTGTGATTAGTATAGGGTGTGGGTTTGGTGGCCTCTCTGGAGCAGCACAGAGCTGAGGGTGAAGCCCAGTAAAGTTTAAAAATATCTTGGGCTGGGCAGAAAGAGCTATTGCTCAGTATGACCTCCTGCCTGTAACCTGTTCCTGCACCTGTAATAATTTGTTGGTACATCTGAAAGTTATCAATTCTGGTGGAGATATTTTTCTGATTGGCTTACCCGTCTTTGTGCACAATCAAATGTTTACTGGTGCTGGCATAAGGAAGCCAGCAAAAGTTTAGTGCTGGTAAGAGTGGAATATTGTTCTCTTGCTCCAGGAAAAATTGTAGTCCTGTTCACTCTCCTGCACATGTTGTAAGAGCCATCTCCCAAGAGCATGGCTAACATACATTCACTTTTCTCTCCCTCCTCCTGCTACTTCTGTATTTCCATTTCAGGGCTTGCCTTGCTCTTCTGCTTTCACAAGGACAGCTTCCTGCTTGTTAAAATCCTGAATGAAGTGGTAAGTACTGAGCTAATTCCATAGACACTGGGCACAGCCTGGGAAGTAATCAATCATGAGGAGTTCTAATTTCCCTTGGAAATTTATTCATAGGCAGAAGCACTCCAAGACTGCTGCCCAGTATTTATTCCTGTTCTTCCAACAATCTGCCTGGCCTTCAGCCTGTTGAGAACTGTGTAAGGCTCTCTGAATCAGCGATCTTGCTTTGATGCCAGCCTGTTTTTCCTTGGCAGGTGGACATTAGCCAGCGAAGCACTTGTATGGAGGTGGTGCTGTCCCTCGGAGGTGACTATGTAGGAATCCTGCTGCAAGGCAAGTGCAGGAACATGCTGTGTTTAGACTCTTGTGTTCACAGAAGGGCAGTAGCAATGTTTTTGAATGCTGCAAGAGGTCTGGGAACACAGGGATCCTGTTCTAACCCTCCCTGTTCCTTCTCCAGCTTAAAGAGTGGCCACTGCTGCTCCCTGTCCCCTCCGAAAGCCTTGGTGTGGATCAGGACTGATCCAAAAAATGAGCTGTCTGGAACTGGTCCATGCAGTCCCCAGCTCCCAGGAGGCTCGGGGAGAGCAGGTTTCCCTCTCTCCAGGTGTACCAAACTCAGTTCTTCCTCTGGTTTGCTCTGGCTCACTTTTACACTGGGAAGATTTTTCTCTGCAGATATAGGCCTGGGAGCATAGAGAAGGTCTAAAAACACTACAAGAAACTCCTACAAGAAACTCCTTGTTACAACATTCTCCTTTTTATTGTCAGCTGAATCCATGGCAGGCATGTTTTCTGGACCTATGTTTGGTGGGATCTGCCTGGACACAAGCTGAGAATAAGACATGTAGCATCCACAGAGAACTAACGTGAGGCCACGTCTCTACTTTCTACTCTACTCTTCAGGGGCTACAAGCCAGATTCTTGTCTGAGTAGCTTCATGGAAATTCTTTGGTGGATGTGGGTCCTTGGGGAGTTGAGCTGGAGGCTGAGATGTCAGTCTCAGACAATCATGTCAAGCCTCAAGTGAGAGGAGAGGTGTGCTGCGTGGAGTTCACAAAGATTTTATTTCAAAAACCACAAGAGTCCTTTCATAAGGATAAAAGATAACATAGGCTGCTTGCCCGAAAGACCTTTTCTTCTCATTTCCAATTGCCTAACATGGTTTCCCAATGCAGACAGCACAAAAGCTTGGCTGGATATCTACCAATTGCCTAAGGATTCCTGGCTGACAGAGGTGGAAAAGAATGCAAGAGCTGCAGAAGAGCTGGCTGGCAGTGAGAGGGGGTCAAGCTACTCATCTGAGGTACAAAACAGCTCCATCTCCCTCTTTGCTATTTTTTCTGACACCTTTCTGCCCAGAGGTCTTCCCCCAAGCCTTGCAGACAGCAAGACAGCCTGAGCACTCCTATCACCCAAAGGGGAGGGTGTGTTTGAGTCTCCAGAGCTGCTGCAGCTGCCCAGCCCAAATTTCATAAGGCCTTTTTGCTATTGGGACATGTTAACTCTCCCTAGACAGGCTTTCCAAAGAGATTCCCTTGGTCCCAGCAGGGTTAGTGTTCCAGCTGCCCCTCCCTGAAACTGTCAGCTCGTTTCCCAGCAGTATTGCTCCATCTGAGAGGGCCCTGTGAAAGGGTATTCCCACAGGACTTCTTCCCAGTGTTACTGGGGGAAGGTGAAGAGGAGTGGGAGTCAGGCAAGATGCCTCCACTTGGGAGTCTGGCCCTGAAGCAGGGTTTGTGTTTTGGATTGCACACAAGAGGAGTCTGGTGGGGTCACAGCCTCACCCACCTGGCACAGCAGAGTCTCTGCCTATGTGCACTTACCACTGTCATCTCTGGTTCTTTGGCAGAAGACTCAGGAGCTGATGGAGACAGCTCTGTAGAGATGGTCACTGGCCTCAGTGACTGTCCTGAGCTGTCATGGGGCATTTTGCGTGCTCAGTCAGTGCTTAACTCTCCCCTTTATCACTCTCACCTTCTGGATTTCACCTCTCAGCTCACAGACACTCCTACCGAGCACCTTGAGCTAACCCTCTGTGACAGCTGCCTGCTCACTCTTCCCTCTTCCTTCAGCAAGACTTTTCTGGACATTAAAGAGGGAATTGCTTCTCAGCCTTGTCCTCAGGGCAAATCCCCTGTTTAACTTATCGAAGACAAAAACAAACACTCAGGCATTCCTTCTTTGCTGATTCTATGTAAACTGTCCAAGTTCCTGCCCATTCCTTCTCAGACGTGGCTGATCTTTAAGCCAGACCTTTTCTGTTTAGCCCAGTGTCAATGTGTGTGGGATGGTGGTGGTGGGCACACACTGGTGTTGGCCCCCTGTTACAATTTTCTGTTCCCAGACAAGCATGTGACCTCTTCCAGTCCTGGGCTTTGTGAAGTAAAATTTGGTTCTTGCTTTCAGAAGACACTCTTCAACCTTCAGTCCTGCTTTTTTTTTTTTCCCCTTTTATCCCCCCCTTTATTTTCTGAGCATTGCTGTGACTCACACAGGCCTGTGCTGCAACAGGAATAATTCAGAAATGTCACATAGAGAGGAGTCTGGGCAGGATATCCTTTTAATATAGTTGAGAAAGCAGTGACACCCTCAAGCTTCTGTGTTTTGGCCTGAAGAATGAGCCTAAACCCCATATCTCCCAGACAGTACCAGCCAACTTTTGCATACACAAAGGAGTTTTCCTAAATTCTTCAGGAAGCATTTGATTCTCATGAACAGGTGAAAACTCATCAGTGTAGCACACAACACACTTCTCAGGTGGGCACTTTTCTGTTGCAGGAACGTCCTGTGTCTTCATCCCAAACTGATGTAGAGCTGGATCCCCCAGTGCTGCTGCTGACAGTGAAGCCACCCAAACCCATTACAGGTCAGGACTGATTCTGTCTGTGCAGCCTGCAGCCTGTTTCAGGTGGCAAAGGAATTACGGCCCTTGTAAATTCAGAACAGGTTAGAAAGTTTCAGTAACATGATCCCTGGTCCTTTCCTGACCTGTCTTTCTAGTTACATCTAATCCTGTAGTGGGAGTTGCTTCCTACCAGACCATCTCACATGTCACCTTTGCCAGCACAAAATACTTCACGATGTCTCAGAGTGGGTGTCATACACCCTTAGCTCCAGTGTCTCTGGAGAGGGAGGAGGCTGCTTCCCAGATCCTAGCAGCACCCCTAGTTCATCACTCTGAGTCCTGGATTTATAGAAAAATGCCAAGGATGAGGAGTGGACAGACTTTATTCTGGGAAAATGCCACAGAAAGGCAAACTGAGTGGGGTCCTCAGAAGTCTTGCCCTAATCCCTGCCTTCAAATACAAGAAAATGGACAAGTGATGTGGAAAGACCCACGGAAGATAAAGTGTGTTCTGCTTCAAGCCAATGCCCCCCACAAATGCTTCCATTGTGTTTGCTTCATGGTGGCTGCTTCTCCAGGGCTGTGCCTGTTCGCTTTGTGTCCCCAATCCAGGCACGAGTTTTAACAGCCCTTTGGATGCCTTGAAAGAAATGGATGATAGTGGTACTCTTGGCTTGGGCTACAACCACCTAATCAAGGATTCCCAATGGGAACTGCAGGAAGCACTCTTCTGTAGCACTTACCAGGAGTATCTGGAGGCTGAGGGTATGACCAAGGAGGAGACCCCCAGGTGAGTGGGAGCACCATTCCGGATTTCAGTCCCTGAGTCATTCACACAGGGCACTGAGCAGTGTAGATGGGAGCCTCTGATTTAGCTTTGCTTCCTTCATCCCAAGGCTTCAGGCAGGGGGCTGGAGCCATTACAGGGTTCATCACAGTGCTGCCTACTTATCAAAGCTTTTCTTTTACATACATTTCTTCCTTTTTTCAGACATGCTACTTTTCATTTCCTCCTGCCTAGCCGGATCCTGATGGGACCAGAAATTAAAGTACAGCCAGGTAATCCAAATGGACAAAAAGCTGTTAATCTGTGAAGCACAGCCATCACATGACATTGAGCTCCAGTGAGAGCTCAGTGGGTCTGCTCACATCCACTGTAAATTCCATCTCCAAGAACATAAACCTAGGTAAAACTGTCAGCCCTAAGACTTGTAAGTCAGTTACTGGCATGGAGTAAAAAAAACTTATCTTCATATTTAAAAAACATTCCACAACCTCCCCCCTGAAATAGAAAAAAGGCCCAATTCAAAACAACCTCCAAAACTGAAAAAGGAGGCATGTAGTCATGATTTGAAATAAAAAAAAAATGAAACAAAGGGAGAGATTGTTTTGGTTTAGTTTCTCTGTGAGCAGAATTTCTATCAGGGGAGCCATGAAAGCTCTAATGAGAGCTTTCTAATGGTGTTTTGGTGTCCTGGATTGTTCCTTTCTTTGTCCCCAGTCTTCTTCTCTTTTTGTCATCCTCTTCTCTGTACCAGATATTCCAGTTGGCATTGGTGTGCATTGGGATGGAAACCACAATTTCTGCTTGTACTTACTGAACCGCTCACTCAAGGGGAAAGCGGGTAAGGAAGTTTTGCTTTCCCTAGCAGAGCACTCTGTGGGGAGTGGGAGTGTTCTGTGGCCAGTGGCTATCATTCTGCCAGGTCTTCATGATTCAGGGAAATGAGGTACTGGGAGGAGAGCTGACTCATATCTTGTGGGTTAGGCTGGCATTTGGATTGTGGGGCTCTGTGTTGCACAGACTGGCAGTGTTTTCAGTGAAGCCACTCTGACTGCAGAATGGTGCATATTTAATGGGGATAATGAACGCTAGAACCATGTGAGAGAATGTTCTGCACCTTCTTACAGTTGTCTCTCTTCATGCCATTCTGTTTAGATTCTGATCTGAAACCTGATGTTGTGTGGCCATGTGCAGCTCCGATCGCATGCTCAGCTGTCAGTTCCTGCTCCAGGTACCTGGCACTGGCAGGTGAAGATGCAACAATAACTATTTGGGATAAACACCTCGGTGAGCTTACCCTTTGGGACTGCTTATTGGGGCTGCTATGGATAAATTGCACCTTTGCCTAGGAGTTTGAAGGTCAGACTTAGTGTGAACAAGGGGCTATTAGTGAGCTTACAAGCAAGTCTGAATTAATTTGGATTCAGTAATCTGTTGGATGTTTAGCCAGAAGTTGCCAGCATAGAATGACTCCCCTGGCTCCATCCAGGGCAATGCAGGGGCTGGAACAGCTGCAGCAAGGACTGATCAGTCTTGCCCTGAGGCTGTGAGACAGTGACAGTCACTGCTTTGCCACTGCACTCTCAGGTCATCTTTGGGACAGTGATGGCATCACAATAGTTCAGACTGCCATCAGTGCTGGTGTTAACCTGCCACGATGCAGGGACTCTCCTGGCAGGAGAATCTTCTGCAATCTGCTTGTTCTCCCCTTGAGCACGCCACACTCCAAACTAAGTTTTGCTTGGATAAATCACAAGTTCCTTTTTTCTTCCTTCCAGGATACCCACTGTCTGTGACTGCCATTCTGGAGGATCGTTTCATCCGTAGTATCCACTTTCTGTGTGGTTCTGTAGCTGCCAGTGATGAGACATCTGGGACAGATCCTGTCTGTCCCATCATACAGCTTCTAGTGCTGTGTACAGACAGCTCTTTCTATTTAGTGAAAGCCCCCAGGGCTGGGAAGTCCAGCATCACACTCCTGTCCGACAGGTGAGGTAGACTCCAGCCAAAGAAGCCATGGTTATAGTGGTCAGCTCTAAAAGGGAGCCCCAGATTTCTATGGAATAGAGAATTTCCTACTGCTTTTACCCAGATGGCTCTGCCATGCTGCTGTCAGCAAGTATGGTTTTGCTAGTGCTAATCCAATGCTTTGCCTGATTAAGGGATGTTTCTGAGTTCTTCTGTACATCAGAACACAAATACTTCTAGCATAGCTCCAGGACTGATGTTGAACTGTTTGTCTCTCTGCTGGGTACCCAGGGCTTTTTTCCTTCCCTCTTTTGCCCTTAACAGAATAACTTCCCCCTAGAAGTCAGAATTAATATTTTTTTTGCCATCTTCTTATAATTTTTGTGCTCACTTATCCCCTTTGGTTTGAGGAGAAGGGAAGCTGCTGCTCTGAGGACTCTGGATTCATGCCTCCATGGCAGGCAAGGGATTTGTATCTCCAGTGTAGTTCCTAGGCAGGTTTGCACAGGGATGAGCCTTGGGGGTTCCTGCCCAGGAGGAGACAGGCTTTGTCTCTGTAAGGAAAGGGCAGGCCTGGCTGGGACTTTTGTCAGCCACTGTGCCACAAATTGCCACTATCATTAGCCTCTCAGTACATGCCAGGTACATGCAACAGCAGCATAAACCTCTGTCTCTTTTACAGGCCTGAAAATCCAAATCTTACTGTCAGTGCAGTGGTGCCTGTCCTGGCCTTCCCCAGTGCAGTGAGTATTGCTGCCAGCTCTCTTAACAACTGGTGGGAACACATGTCCAGCTGTGCTGAGATCTTGTTTCCAGCAAGGACAGTAACTGAGTGCCTAGAAGATAATGAACAGGACAATCGGATATGGTTCTTGCCTTACATTTTTTCCCAGCCTCCAAATATTTTTAGCATGAAGACTTTCTCCACCAGTTACAGATCTTTGTGTAGCTGGTAATGCTCAAAGGATTTCTCTTCCACAATCTTACTCGGTATCCCTTTGTACCTGTGCCCTCTAACTGACCACTGAGGTGCACATGGACAGGTTCAGCTGAGAGGTGAGAGGGTTCAGCCATGAAGCTTCAAACGTCAGGGTCAAATTTGAGAGGACATCCTGGAGAGGAAGTTACAAACACAAGTCCAGCCAGACATTACGAGTGGCCTCAGAAAGTTTTCAGGCATGGGGAGGAAAGGATTAAAAGCCACTCACCATAGCTACCATGCAGATGGCTGGATCTAGCTCATTTCTAATGTGCCCTGTTGCCCTTTTCCAGTCTCAACCCTCCAGCATTTTCAGTCAAAGTTCCCTGTGAGGGCTGTTCTTCATCTCTGTCACTCTATGACTATGGGGCAGGCAAAGAAAACAGCATCACAGTTGGGGATGTGCAGTCCTGAATGTCAGCTCATGTCCTTTACATAAAATGTTTTTTATTTCTTTTACATCTACATGTCAATTTTAGGTCCTGATCTTCTCTTGGGATGGCACAGTGTCCCTGATGAACACTGACACTTCACAGGCTGTTTACTGCTTCTGCACTCCTCCTTCTCATGCTGTGACATCCCCCTGGCAGCCAGTGTTCACAGTGGACAGCGTGAACTGCTGCTTGCTGCTCCAAGGTGGGTGGCACCTTGGGATGGTCATAGATACACCATCACTGGGTGCATTCAGATGTGCACTGATCCTTGATTGTTCTTGCTGGATGACCCCTGATGCTCACTGTTCTTGTCTTTGTCTAGGAGATGAGCAGCACCAGGCAGATGGATTGATCCACAGCAAAGCCACTCACAGCACCATCTTCCTTTTTGACTTCAACTCTTACCCACTGGAGGATGCTTTCCCAAAGAAACCAGATTTGTTTCTCAAATCCTTGCACGAGCTGCAGTGGATTGACAGATGGAACATTTTCTTACGTACCAGGTTTCGCCGTCTGCCTGAGAGGTAAGTGCACCTGCATTACTGTAAGCTGAGTGGGGTTGCTGAGTTCATGCAAAGTCTCACCTGGAGCTTCTGGGTTGGTCTGCGTGCTGTGAGAGATTTGTGTCTGAATAAGGTTGGTGTTCAGGCTGCTGGATTGCTGACAGCCCCCCAGAACCCTTCCTCCTTTTCCTTCTGTCCTTCCTCGAATAGCTTCAGCTGTAAGTCAGGATGCCTGGAGCAGGCTTGTCATTCCAGGTAGGGAGGGCTTGCATGTTCTAATATGTTTTTGTGCAACACAGTTTGTGCGAGCTTGTCAGAGAATATGATCCTCATGAGTTTGCATCTTCCTTCAGATCCCACAGCCAGGCAGAGCTGGGATCTCTTTGTACCTCTCTCTTCCCCTGCACTCCCGCGTTCATTTTGTGTTTAAGGAGGTTTGTGTCGGAAGTGCCTTGGTTTGAGAAGGTCCCCGGCAGCCTCGGGGATGATGCATTCGTCGATGCCGTCATTAGATGGCACTGTGACATCTCTTTTTGGGGTCCTTTGCCTCGAATTCTATTGGGAACTTGGATCTGTGTCAGTATTTTGTATCTTTTCACTATGCCTTAATTCTCTAATTTGAAACGAAACAGGTGGGTACTGGTGTGACCTTATAGCACATATTACCTGTTGCCTTCCCTAATTCTTTGTCTCCAGGGTGAATTCTGTGGAGTTGTCTGGCTAGTTTAATGTAGAAAAGTTCCTTCCTGTGCTACCAGCCACCAGTTCTGTCCCTCCTTCTCAAAAAGCTGGAGAGGAGACCCTTTTACCAGAAAACTGGGGGTCACCACCTCCAGGGAGATCTTGCTCCCTGGCAACTGAGAGCTGAAGCCAGAGCAGTGCAAATACAACAACAGAGATCTACAGACAACAGAAATACAGAGGTTCTTGCTGTCAGGAACAGTGAACTTGAGTGTTGATTGGCATGAGGGAATCACTGAGGTTTTTTGGACACAGGAAGTAGAACTGCTTAATTGGTAGTGAGCTCCAGGGGCCCTTGGGGGAGTTGTGTGAGCACTGGGGGAATGTCAGGGACTGTTTTTGTTTTAACCACCCTTTCCCCCGCTTTTTAGGCAGCGGGTACTGCAAGAAATGGAGGAGCAGGAATACTGGGATTGTCTGCAGGCACAAGCAGTTGCCATGGACAATGAGAGAGAGAAAGTGAAGGGAAAGAAGAAGCAGTAGCCAGCCTTGCATCCTGAGGGCCAGGCTCACGATCCAGCACTGACATTTTGATAGACACTCTCTTTCAATCATCTCTCTCCCAGAGACCTGGAGCATCAGAACAATCTGGTATGTTAAAAGAATACAGTGGACCTTAATAAAGCCTTTCCTCCATTAAAAGTCATGCTTTTCATAGGACTGGCATTTCATCAGACTCTGATTTTCTCTCCTTGTGTTGCTGGAGCTCACCAGTGGTTTTCATTTTTTGCTCCTACCCAGATGGGCAGCCAGCAGCATCCTGTGCCTAACCAGAAACCTGGTCCTTTCAAAGGAGGCAGCAAGTTGGCTATGGAGGCGTCATCCCCCAAAGCATAGCAGTGCTAAGCAGCAGTGACACTGCAGACTGTGACAAGCCTGATATAGGATGTTCTGCAGTTGTTTCTCTTGACTTCAAAGCAGGCAGTTTTCAGATAAGACTGCTTAGGAATTGCAGCCTAGAGGCCCCGTGAGAAAGCTTCAGTCTTTTTACAACTGATCATGCTTCCAGGATGACTACCTAACCCACAAAGAGTCTGACAAATCCCAGGAACTACTCCAATCTGTGTCCATGGGGGACATTATTTTTTCCCCCCAGATCTCCATCTAGTGCCTCCCACAAAGATTCAGCAGAGCATCAATGCAGGGTGCAAGGGATTCAGCACAGATTGAGCTGTATAGATATTCCCATGCCGAGGTCCCATTTCAGTTTTTCATAGCAAGTTGTCTTGTTTTGGGCTGAGTTTTGATGAGAGGTTTCAGTTCATCCTGTGGAAATAAAGTCAGCTAGTTTGTGGGGGAGGTTAGAAAAGGGAGAAGCATTCCATTTGTTTCACACTCTCAGACGCCTGGTTTTACTCTGGAAAAGGACATGTTATTTGAATTGAACCTTCCTCTTTCCTACCTTTGTGAAGGCTCTGAGGGCTGTAGTAAAAACTTTTGTGCTGTCATTTTCCATCTGCCACAGATTACAGCTTCACAGCGCATCTGATTGTTACGGATATTGGGACTGGGCTGTGTGAGCTCTTGCCATCTGCCTCTGTGCAAAGTCAGGTGGGTGAGCCCAAACCACCTCAATGCCTGTTTAAACCTGAGCCCAAACCACCCTCAATGCCTTGTTTAAACTGAGCCACCCAGGTCAGCACTGAAGTGAACAAGGAGCAATCCCTGATCCTTCCTTCTATTCTTGCTGTGGTGGCCATAAAGCTTAATTATTTTGTTTCTATGGTACTTTCAGAAACAATAGACCTTCTGCCATAGCCAGGCATAGGGGATTCCTATTCCTGCATTGCTTCCCATGCTGCAGAAAGCCAGCACAACTAATACGTGGCCTCTTGAACAGCACTGGGTCTCATTCTTGATATTTGTGCAAATATAAAGGGCCTGGGGACGTGTGCCATTAATCCTACCCCATCTGCTTCCCATCCAGAAGGGGAACAGGGCTTGCCTGGCATCAGAAGAGGCAGGATAGGATCTGTTGAACAGTTAGATGTGCTGTGCATCCACCGGTTTGTGTGTATTCCTCTCAAGATGTACTTGTTTATTTGCAGTTCAAATTTGCTCTAAGATTCTAATCATGTGCTTGGCCAAGATAACCAGGAGCTGGCGGGCTCGACAGAGAAAGGAAAACAACAAGCAGCTGCAGGAGGCTGATGAAGAGCCTTTGTTTTAACTCATGATTTCAGCAGGGGACCATTTGTTGCCTGCTTCTCCGAGGGATACAGAAAAATTGGCATGATCAGTGTGTTGACATGTGTGTTGGTGATGGAGCTCTGTGCTGAGCTCCACCGCACGTTCTGGAGACAAACACAGGCACCTGATTGCTTATTCAAAGACCAAGCCCTTGGCAGCTGTGCTTCCATTCCTGGTCACTCTGTGAGCCCTAGGCAGCTGCAGGTCTGTTCCAATTTCAGCTGTTCTGCTGCTGGAAGCTACAATAAGGCCTTGAGTGGTATCACATATATGCGTGTGCATATATATATATATATATATA
>JAHLSL010012222.1:0-43405 GCA_025920805.1 Petroica traversi
GGCCCCTGAGGCGCCGCCATGTACTCGGGTGCCGTCGCCGCCGCTGGACCGCCGCTCCGGGACTTCATCTCCGTCACTCTCGGCCCGGAGGAGACGGTCGGGGTCGGTGGCTACAACAACAGCAAGGCCTGGCGGCGGCGCTCCTGCTGGCGGGTGAGGGCCCCGCGGGGAGCTGTGCGGTACTGGGGGTATCCCCGGGCTGGGTGCGGGGAGCACCTGGTGATGGGAGAGAGCTGTGGGCCGTCGGGAATGTCCCTGTCCTTAGGTGCAGGTGGAGTGTCATGGGGGACCTGGCGTGGCCCCCCAGTTCCGAGTGTGGCAGAGGCCGTGGCTGTTGGTCCTGGGCGCTGGGGTGGCCCCGCACTGAGCTCTGCATTCGGGGCTGCTCTCCGCGGGGTAGGGGTGTGTAGGGAGTGGTTGAGGGATCTCCACCTCAAGTCTTAATTTTCACGAATAAAGCTGGAACGGAGGCATACAGTGAAATCCTGCCCTCTGCTAGTGGACATTTGAGGGGCAACGCTGCGCTCTCTGGACAGGAATGAGGGGAGTGAGGTTTGGTGTCTGTGCATTTGTTCCCTGTGTTAAGGCTTAAGGGGAGAGTCCTGTTTGCCTTAGGGAGAGTAAAGGGAACAGCTCTGCTTTCAGTGTGAAAGTTGAGGGTAAGGAGAGAGGTTCTCTGGCAGAACTCTGGGAAAGTGACCTTCTTGTCTTACTGTGGGTATAATGGGCGGGCAGGTTTGTGTGGGGTGGGAGTCGACTTGGAGAGTCTTGTGTGGGAAAGAGTGAGTCAGAGGGACAAGAAAACCCTTGCTACAGACAGGAAATGATGTATAGTCACCTATAGAGGCTTTACAGGTCATCAGATAAAGTGTAGAAGAGCTGGTTTACGGTCACAGTCCCATAGTACCCTTTCTATTACCAGCTAGAGAAATATGGGCCTGAGTTATCACCCTTCATTTTATCCTTACTCTTCGTGAACAAAAAGCTAGTGGTGAATGTCCTCACATGGTCTTGTGCCGTACATCTACCCATTCCAAGACAACACAATTAAAGCTTCTTTTCATGTCCTACCCTGATGAACCATGGGACTGCTGGATTTCAAGCATCTTTCTACAATGGGGAGAGGGTCATAGAGTTTGTCATGAAGGAGAACTGAAGATGACACAGTGGGACCATCATCTTGCAGTGTGCACAATATTCCTGTGGAGTCAACAGTGCAGGTGGAAGGCTAGAAACTGTGTGCTGTAGGACTCACAGTGTGAACACATTGGCAGTTCTGCACTGAGACATTCCAGGCCTCTGGCTGTTGCTCTGGATGTGGGAAGTGCTGTGTAGTTTGTGGGAAAGGTTGTTCCCAAGTGTAGCGGTGGCAATGAAGTTCCCTCTCTGTATACCAAAACCAGAGTTAGTGAATTTCAGGAGGACTGTTGGAAAAATAACAGTGACAATTCAGCCCTTCAACTCCAGCTTCTCTCTCTGTAAATGGAGGCTAATGTACATTTGCCTCTTTCAGGTTGATGTACCATTTGCTGTCAGTTTTTCAGTGATTATTGTATATACTTTAGTATTAACAATACATTTTTGCCCAGGATTAAACTTGAAAAGATTGTGGGTTTGTCTTGTTTGTTGTTGTGGTGTTTTACTTCATTTTCACTTCATTGCTGCAGGTTGGTGACTCTTTTTTTGTGATGCAGAACGTGTTTTGTGGGACAATTCCCATGCTTGTCAGAGCCAGGATACCTGACTTCTCTTTCACAGATTGGCAGAATATTCTGAGTTGGAAGGAACCTCCTCTTCAAGCAAATGGCCCATAGGAGGATTGAATCCATGACCTGTCCAGTGATTGGTGCTCAGCTTATTTTGAGCCTTTCTTTTTTGCAGTAACATTTTTAGTTTTCTCACCTTTTTCTTCTGATTCTTAATTTGCATTTTCACTCTGCAGTCCTTCCCCAGCCAGGAGGAGAGAGGCTTTTGGCCTCTCAGTTTACACCTGTGCAGGTTCTCAGGCCAGCCAGTGGAAGTTGTGGTCAAAGTCACCTGTAGTTGAAGCTTTCCAGGAGTCTTGGCACCTGGCGGGTTCTGAGGTTCTTGCAGCAAGTGGCTCTTGTGTTTTTGTGAGCTTGTTGTGCCTTGTGCCGGCTGGTTGGTTTCCTGTTTTCTCTGTCATCAAAGAAAATAAGCAGTGGATATATGCAATTTGAAACAGGGTAAAATTAAACCTACTCGCTTTTGTGGAGTTTTATCTGAATGAACCAGTAAGAGTTTGTTCTTAACTGACTAGGTTCTTGATGTCATGCTAAATATTCTTTGTTTCACTTCTTTTCTCTCCTAAAGAAATGGAAGCAGCTGTCCCGACTCCAGCGGAGTGTCATTCTCTTCCTGTTTGCGTTCTTGGCAGTGTGTGGAGTCATTTCATACACAAGCGTGGGGGAAGCATGGAAAAGTATGTGGTCTGTACAGCTTGAAATTGTCAGAAAGAGGTGTTGGAGTTAGAAGATTGTGGGCCTTATAACCAGTATTAATTTCTGTTGACAATGACTGGGTGTATTCATTAAAGTGCAGTTCTGAAATTATTTTATGTGATGTTTGAATGGCATAATGCTTAATCAAAAATGGTTTTTGTATGCATTTTCTTTCTTTATCTTCACTAGAGCAATGTTTTATTTTAGTTGATGTTGTAGTTTCAGTCAGGACAGTTAATTTTTTCAGGAAGCTGGGAGGGGGTGTGGCTAAGGCCTGGATGTTATTCTGTAACACTTCAGTCATTGCTCGGCATGGGAGAGGGGAGAAAAGGACTCTCTGCTGGGGAAAAGAGGTTCCTTCTGGTGGAGAAAACATAGCATGGGCAGCTATTCGTGCCTTCATGTAAATAGTTTCATTTTCTTATACCTTGTGTTATTAATACTGTTGCCCTTAATGGTTTTTTTTCTTTTATCTCATTGCTCTTTTCAGTAAATTGTTCTTATCTCAACCTGTGATCTTTGCCTTCTGTGCCTCCAGTTTTCAACTCCATCCACCCCAGAGGGAAGGGGAAGGTGGAAGGGAAAATGGGCAAGGGAAAGAGACTGGCAGTTTGGTTTTTGTTGTTTCAGGGAGCAATGAATTGAGGAGTATCATTCCTAAACTATGACAGTTGATTAAGGTTTGAAGGTTTTGAGTGTGTTTTTTTTTAATGTTTGTATGTAGATATGGGTAGCTCAAACCTAATCACTAGAATAAGATAATCCTCTCTTGGTTTTGACTGCCTGTCAGTTTAGAAATTCCAAGCATTAAGGCTTATTATTATCTTACTAATTGTTTTGAAAAACTGCAATAGTAGCAATTTAAAAAATCCTCATGTGCCTTTTAGCAGCCTCCTTTTATATTAGAGAGATGATTAATACCGAAATATGCTTTGTGTATAACAGTTAGTGTGTGTTTATCAATGTTTTGTGAATGCGAACACTTTTTGGAGGTGCATCTACTACTTGAATGCAGCAAACTGTTACAAATTTCTTCAATTTGTGCAGTCTTAACTGTTGATTCCTTGCACTGAGTAGTTTTCTGTGTCTAGGTATAACAAACAAATCGTTGGATGATCAGAGAACAGAACAAGAAATTACTGGACTAAAGCTGGCAAATCCAGCTGTTCTACCAGCACCCCAGAAAGCAGATGTCATCCATGGAGACTACTCTGAGCTTTCACTGCAGGTAATGTGAGAAGAAAATAATTTTCTAATTCCAGAAGGTGTTTGTGAAGGCAAGTAGTGCTTGGTTCCAACAGTTGTTGTGGAGGAAGGAATTAGAACTTGCAATAAAAGCATGCTCTTGGTGGAATGCTCTCCTCTCAGGAGGGATTTTGGTGTAGTATTTCTTGGCTTTATCTTTTTATTTACGTGTTCTGTATGCTGTTTCTTACTCACTGCTCTGCCCAGGACTGCCAGGACTTCAGGTCTCAGTGACCTCTTACATGAGGCTTCACTTGTGCTGTGTGTATCAGTCTCCACTGTTGTGAGGAGCTTGGAGTAATAGTTTATCTGGGACCTTGAGAAATAGCATTCAAAAGAGCAGATGATAGGAGCTTTGTGGGGAATGCAGTGGGAAAAGAACATCAACTGACTCTATATTAGTTGAGCAGAGGACTTCTGGTTACTGTGTTGTTCACCATGGATTTATCTCTTGAATTCTGGGATTTTCAGTTAATGAATACAAAATTTTGTATGAAATCTGTTCTTCATCATGCAAAAATACACATGTATTACTGTACAGTAGTTCTTGGTATTTACACTGGCATTGTGTAGACTTTTTTTTTTGCATTCCTTTTGCTAATTCTTATAAATTTACTGTGCCTAGTAAAATGGAATAAAATATTTTTACAATCCTTTGTCTCTGCCTTGTGTTGAAAAATACTTGGTAGCAGTAGAGGTAGTTTAGAAGTAATTTATCAGTGTAAACTTAGAATTGGATGATTTTTACCAAAAGTTTAAAGCAAATAAAACCACAGGGTCTTTAGCATACCTTCCATTCAGAATTTGCCTGCTGCAAAACAAGCAAAATAGGATTTATCGGAATTTATGTTTAATACTGGAGTTATGTTGATTTATGGTTTGAAGTTTTACCATCCCTGCAATTCACCAAGCACTTTTTTCTTTTATATTCTCAGAAGCCACCAAAACCGCCTCATGTTCGTCGTGGTCCTTCCAATCTTCAGATCAAGGCACCACGGAGAGATACGAGGCTGAAGACCCAACATGATACCATGAGGGCTGCAGAAGAACTGGTCGAAGCCGATAAAGTAGAGAAAACAGAGAAATCCATTATCAGGTAGAAATGTGTCAGGCAAGGTACAGTGCTTACCCCTTGTCCCCGCCCAAGATCCATTGAGCATTGGAGTGAAAATTTTAAGGGCTTTTTGTTGTCTGTGTCCGAGGTTATTTTCTTTCTTTATGTGTGTTTGTTCTTGGGCCTGGCCTAATAGCTGCTGATATTGGTAGGCTGCTAGATTTCATTTTGATGAATGTGCAGTTTCTCTTATTTTACTGTTTGCATCACACAGCTGCAGAGGGTTTGAAGCCCTGTGAGACTGACTGTCTTTCTAATACACTTAGACACTCCTAATGATCAGAAAGATTCTCGTTGTCCAGTGGTTTCAGCTGTTTGTTGTAATAAATGTTAATGTATCAATATAGTAGTGCTGCTAGGTGTGCGTTTGTCCTGGGGTAGGTTTGGAAAGTGATGGCAGTATCAGTGCTTGTTGTGGGTTGGTGCCACTTCAACACAGTGGGCCCAGGCCGACCAGGCACAGCCAATGGATGTGTACGTAGTTGTGTGTGCGTAACACCATGTGCTTGCTTCTTTCTTACAAGATACTTCATCCCGTGTAGAGACCTAGTAGTATCTTTAACAGAAGATCTGTGCTTCTATGGTTATGGAAGTATTTTGATGTGGGAGTAAGTGAAGGAATGTAACATGGTTATAGAAAAGACTAGTAAAAGTTCAGCAGAGGTTCTTCAGACTTGGAACACGAGGCTTGGGGGTTTTATGGGTTTGTGTTCTCTTTAGCACTGGCTCAGATGAGCTGATCGTAGCATCAGAACTGTACCTGGCTCAGCATTTTGGCTGTCAGTATTGTCTGTTTTGCTTTTGCTTGTGCTGAAACTCACAGAGGTAAACAGGTGGTAACAAGAGAACTTACAAGAGCAACGAAAACATAATGAAGACTAGTTACAAATTTAAAGGATGAAAGTAAGAAATTAAATATGGTATTTATCTAAGTCAGAAGATGTGCTGACTGTAAACAATACAAACTTCAAAGGTCCTGTAAACCTGCTTCCCTTGGCAGAATATAATGGGCTCAAAGGCAACAAACTTTTATATTAAATGTTATGGTCGAGATTGTTTTATCTTGATATGAACTTGGCTTGACTTGAAGTCCATTCTGAAAGACTTCTCCTGTAAAACCTGTAAAAACCGATGTACACATCTGTGGTAGCAGAGAAGGCTTGTGATCCCTTGATAGCAAAGTTAGTACTTTGAGCATCTCATCCTTTATGCTTAATCATGAGTTTTGGTGATCATCATTTATGTGTACTATTTAACATTAATAGCTACTGTGGTCATTTCAGAGCTGGTAGATGACACACTTCTTGTAATACCGCATTTTCAGGTGTTTGATTTCTTTTAAGAAATTTTTTATTAAATTCAATTGCCAAGATATTTAATGAAATTCCAAGAGCTTGTAACACACATTTCTTAATCAAGTAAAATTTCTCTGCAAAGAAAATTTATTTCTTTGAATAGAAAACTTACCTAGTGGGCAGCATAGTTATTTTGATCCTTGATACAAAATCTAACTTCTGTTTTATCAAAGTATTGTATCATAAAGGAAATTCAGAGATAAGTCCCATTCATTTGCATGATTTTCTGTGACAAAGTAAGTCTTAATTACAGTCCCTTGTATTTGCAGCTGGAGAGGAGCGGTGATAGAACCTGACCAAAGCACTGAACCTCCATCCAGTAAAATAATGGAACCAGAAAAACCTTCATCTGTGGAAGCTGAAGACCTGAAGGAACCAGGTAAATAGGACAGCCAATGATACCTTTCTTTTTGTTTGCTTTTATGATTGCAGTTGTGCAATTTCTTCCCATACACATTATTTATTTATTTAAAAGAAACAAAAAATTGCTTACCTAGAAAATCCTAGTTTTTCACTGTTCTTATTTTACCATACCAGCCTTCATGCTTGTTAGCTTTCAGAATTTGACAATAAATTTTAGAGACAAATCTTCAAAATATAGACTCTGGGAGGAGGCAGGACAGGATAACCTAAAGAAGGAGAGCTTGAAAGAGACAGCTTCCTATTGTTCTGGAAATACAGGGAAAGTGACTTCCTCCCTGAACTAAATGGAACTGTTTTTAAGGCTTACCAGAAAGCTGGAGCAGTTGTTTTTGAAGTTGCTGCGCTTGTGGAACAAAGAATTTGTTGTTCCTTTTTCTGGGTTCAGAAAAGAAACCAGGAAGTTCTGGTGTGATAAACATGGCATATTTCAGTGTGATGAATTTGCATTTTTGCAAGCTTAGTATTTGTGGGTTTAGTTATGCTGCTTGGTGTTTCCCACTCTAGAAGTCTTTGTTCATAATTTTTCAAAATTTCAGCTAACTGCTTGAAATTTTCCGTGTTCAACGTTTAACATAAACTCCACTTCATGGCAAATTGTAAGCAAAAAATCACTACAACTATGGAAAAAGGCATGGTTTTGCCAAGATGGAAAATGTAAATTTTCTTTCTATTTTGGTATTAAGTAGAAAGTTCAATAGAAATAATTTTGTAGAAGTGATTATAAATTTAACACAAAGCAGTTAGTAAGAGAGGGAAGATGAAGAAAAAATTTTATGTGTTGAATTAGCTGAGGATTTTATTGTTAAGCTTATGTATTCAGCACCTGAATTACCATGGATCTTTATCTGGTATTTCCTGACTTTTGTCTCTTTGAGCTTTAGTGATACTCATTTACAAGTGTGCATGCAATTATTTTAATGTTTTATTTGCAGAAGTGACAGTTGTGTTGCCAGGGAGAAATCTCTGTTTCCGCTTGTCTGAATTGCTGACTGGAAACACCCGACTGGTTATTCTGCAGAGGAAAGGCTGTTCTGAAAAGAGTAATGTGAGGGTGGTTTTTCCATTGCACTGATCAGTTAGTTTGGAAGAAATTTTATTTTCAGAGGAATGCAGTAATGCGGTGCTTGGTAGAGTTCCATCAGTGCCCTGTGGAAGTCCTGAGCAAGGTGATGTTTCTCCTTTACAGTGCCCATAAATAAGCGCCAGCTGGCTGTGATTGAAGCCTTTCGCCATGCCTGGAAAGGGTACAAGGATTTTGCCTGGGGCCATGATGAGCTGAAGCCTTTGTCCAAGTCCTACAGCGAGTGGTTTGGACTTGGGCTTACCTTAATTGATGCCTTGGATACCATGTGGATTTTAGGCTTAAAAGAAGGTAATTTTTTTTCCTCTTCCATTTTTTTCCCCTCTAAAATAATCCCTAATTTCTCTTCGGGCAGCGCATGTTCAGAGTTCTTTGAGGGGAATATTTATTACATGTGGCCTCTAAATTTAGCTTTCCTGTGAGGGTAAATACCTACATTCATTTGTACATACATATATATGTATACATAGTGTATATATCTGGTAGAATTTGAGGGATGTTTTAAAAAACTTCCTGGTCTTTGTTTCTATACTAAAACCCCAGTGCTACCTCTGTGCCATTAAACAACCACTGGAGGCTTTCTGCCTGTCACTCTTGGGTAGTTTGCCTTTATGTTCCTTGCTTGTGTTTTATCATAGCTAATATCAATATTTCACATATGGATTTAAGAAGGCTGTTTCTGTAAGGAATCCATGGGTGAAGAAAGGGAGCTCAGTACCTCTTTCCTGTATTGTTTTGCTCTCTGTATTTTTGAGAGGTATTCTGGAAATGACTCTGTCAAAAAACTTTTGAACACATTTTAAATCTAAGTGAAAAAACTTTGCAATTCTGTTGCAAAAGCTTAAATGCCTTATTAGTATTTAAGACCATTCTTTGTTGTTGATTGTGTGGGTTGTTTGGGGTTTTTTTGTTTTTTTTTTTTTTTGGTGGTGCAGAGGTTTTTTTTTGAATGGTATTTTAAAATTTCTGGAACTGTGTCTATTTAACCATGGTAGCTAGCCACCTTTGTAAACTTTTATTAATCTTGCAGCTTTTTCTGTCAAGATATGTAGAACAGAGCTGCTAGTGAGGGTACAGTAAATACTCAAAGTATTCCATGGTTCTGTCTCTTCTACCTTTGAAGTTTGTGTAAAATAACGTCGTATGTGCAGCTCTAGGCCTGAGCAGGCTCCCTTGAAGTTTCATCAAGTTGTCAGTGTGCTGCTCATTTTATTTCCTAAAAAATTAATTGTGAATTGAGTAGAGGTTTTAAAATAAATTGTTAGTATTAGAGATGTGTTGAAAATGGGTTCTTGGTTAGTGCTTCTTCCTATTTTATATCAATTCTGCTGATTGCCTTAGAGAGCTCCTGGGGTTTTTTCTGAGTAACAAATGCTATGTAAATGCCAGTTCTTTTTGAGGCTGCTAGTCTTTCTTATCAGCTGATGAATGCAAAAGCTTCTGTTGCAGAGAGCGCTGCCTTTGCTGTTGTACTACTGACAACACTGACTGGGAGATTTTTTTGTAATTCTTCTCAATGTGCCCAACATCATGTATTTGCCTAGCATCTAAGACTGGAGGGTGCAAAGGCATCCACTTGGTTTAGAGTTCATCTCCTAAGGAATGCCTTCCATTTCTGTCAGACTGTTGTTCTGCTGCTTCTCACATGCAGGAGTTTGTAGAAGCTGTGAGATTGCTGAAATAGGTTAGCCTCCAGCTGTGAGGGCTAAGCTGACTCACATGCACCATGGAGAAGAGACCCTGTGCCAAAGCAGTCATTGAGTGATGCTGCTGCTAAGCTGATTGATGAACCTAACATGGTTTTTCTTTTAACCTTTCTTTTTAATTAGTAGTGTGATAAACAACCATTTTTGTCTTGGGATTTTGGGTATTAGGTGCTGAAGGAAGTAGGCTCCTGAGGACATTTCTAGGCTAAAGCTGTTAACTGAAAATGGTAGCTGTTATCTTGGTAGATAACAGCTTTGGTTAAAAAATATTTAATTAAAACTAGAAAACTTTATGGAAGTATAATTAATTATCTGACAAGTCAAATGGATGGATTGGAAAGATTTTAATTTCCGGACTATTTTAACAAAATATTCCTCTTTTCTTTAACTATTGAGGACTTCCTTTTTTGGTAGGTATTTCTGTTTGTATGCGTCTGTGGTGTGTCCTGAATAAGAATTAAGCCAATGTGCTCTTCATTTTAATTTTCCACCTAAAATCATCCTCTCTGTAGACAAATACAAGTAACTGTCATGTCATCTCTAGTTGTCGAAACATGCCGGAAGTTCATAACTGACTACCTTTTATGCTTTGCAGAGTTTGAAGAAGCAAGAAAATGGGTAGCAAACGATTTAGTGTTTGATAAAAATGTGGATGTGAACCTATTTGAGAGCACTATCCGTATCCTGGGTGGCTTGCTGAGCACCTACCACCTCTCCGGAGACAGCCTTTTTCTGGAAAAAGCTGTGAGTGACTGGCCTTACAAATGAAACTGGGTAATGTATTCCATATTGGACAAAGTTGAGGGAAGATTCCTCAGAAAGTTAAATGTTGCTGATTTTTAACAGTTTCATACTTAAAGTGGTGGGAAAGACATTTGCCATTAAGCTTTGAAGCCTGCACCTCTGCTCTCTGTACAACTTCAAAGCCTTGCTTGTGTTTGTCACCTCTTCTTGTATGTCTGCTCTTCTGCTGATGAATGGCTGACCATCATAAAGTTCATTAAACAAAAGAGGAAATAAATGATTGACAAAGGGTAAGAGTTGTCTTTTTTTGCCCTTTCTGTGTGTCTTAACAGCATCAGCCACCTCATCAGATCAGCTAGATCAACCAGTTACTGCATGATAGGGATTGCAGCTTCAGATAAGGCCTGCAGTGCTAAGGACCAGGTGGAAACTCTGCTCATTACTATGAATAAGTCCATGACTTTTTAAATTTCTGTAATTGCTTGCATTATCTAAAACTAAGCTGCTGTTCTATCTTTATCCTTGTGCTTTGTGAAGGAAATTTAACGGCATGTGCATGTGTATATACGTATTTTTGGTTTGTTTGTTGTTTTGTCCTGTGCTCCTGGGTTTTCTTTAGAAAGACATTGGAAACAGGCTTATGCCAGCATTCAAGACCCCGTCCAAGATACCATATTCTGATGTCAACATTGGTCGGGGCACTGCACATCCCCCTCGCTGGACATCTGACAGCACTGTGGCAGAGGTGACCAGCATTCAGTTGGAGTTTAGGGAGCTCTCTCGTCTGACTGGAGATGAGAAATTCCAGGTATGGAAGAATTAGTTGATGTCTCTCTCTCTTTCCCTTTCTCTGCAGCTCCACCACTGACTCTCCATCAGTACTCACAGTCTCAGGAGTCTATAAGTTATGATAAATAAGTTGTGAAACTCTAGACAAAGGAAGAAAAAGGAACAAAATATTCCATTATTTTATTGAATACCAAAAGTAGTAGTGAAGATCAGTAATTATTTTTCCTCTTCAAAAACAGCATTTAACTAAAAAAAAGAAAAAATTCTGAGTGTGGTTTCTTGATACCATTATCTATATGCAGAAAACAAAACTTGAATGTTACCATCCAAGGAACTAAAATGTCACTCACTAGATAAGAGTCTGAGAGCAGGTCACCTATAGGGAAAAGTTAGTTGAAATAAAAAGAATTTCAGAGAAAATAATATTTTCAACTTTTCTTTTTGTTTGAGGTTATTATTTTGAACTGTATCCACAGCTCAGTGTTGAAGAATGCAGTAATTTAAAGAACCTTAGCTATTGCTATTAGATTAATCTAGTTGTTTTTTGCTGGACTTCTACTTTGCAAATCTGAGTAAATCTGAATGCTGTAGTAGTGGCTTTTGGGTGGGCTTGTCTTCAAGGAAAGGAAACAGTTATAATTGCTTCAGAGTATTTGAACATACCCAGAACATCATATTTTGAGAGTCTAAATATCTGAAATCTTGAATTGAATATATTGCTCTAGCTGAACTTGATGTCCCTGATGCTAATTTGAGGAAGCAAAGTTATGGATTTGTTACTGGACTATAGAGACTAGACACAGTTCTGTACCTCATTTATACCTCTAATTGATGTTTTCTTTCTTGTAGAAAGCTGTAGATGAGGTGATGAAGCATGTTCATACCCTCTCAGGGAAAAATGATGGCCTCGTGCCTATGTTCATAAACACCAACAGCGGGCAGTTCACTCACCTGGGAGTCTACACTCTGGGAGCCAGAGCTGACAGCTACTATGAGTATCTGCTCAAGCAGTGGATTCAGGGTGGAAAGAAAGAAAATGAGTAAGTTCTTTACACTTTGCATATTGGTATAAGAGTTAGGCGAGCTGTAAAACTCTCTCTTGTAGCTTGCTACTTAAAGAAAAATAATGCATGTGTCCAGGAGTCAGCTGAACTTATTACTGATTTTAAAAACAAGCTAAACAGAAAGAGGGACTTGCAGTAACTTGATGAAAGAACACAAGGAGAGTTAGCCTTAGTCTCAAAATTCCCTCTCCACAAAAACCTTTTCTTCCTCAGGTCACCAAATGTGAGGAGTGTCACAGACAGGAGATGAGAATTAAGTCTTTTCAATAGGTACTGAGCATAATCAGACACTTCTGAAATACTGTGGGACTTTTCCTTTCAACAGCAATGTCTGAGTTTGCTCTGGGTTTGTTAGTGAAAGGTGAAAGGAGAGAGTAGTTTGATGTTTGTGTTATCTTCTCTTTGATTCCAGAATACGAGACTGGATGGGGTTGGAAGGGATCTTAAAACCTGTTCCACTCCTGCCACAGGCAAGGACACATTCCACTAGACCAGGCTGCCCCAAGCCCCAATCCAGTCTGGCTTGGGACGCTTTCAGAGATGGGACAGCCACAGCTTCTTTGGACAAATTATGCCAGGGCCTCCCTCTCCTCACAGAGAAGAATATCTTCCTAATATCCAGTATCTGTCTGCTTACTTTTAGTTTAAAGACCCTTGCTCTATCACTATATGCCCTTGAAAAAAGTTCCTCTTCAAGTTTCATGTTTGTTTTATCTGTACTGCATTAGTGGAAGAGTGTTTGCAAGGAGAAGTTAAGGATGTTGGTAAAGAAGCTTTCCTTCAAAACAAGTCTGCATATCAGCTCATTATGTTAGACTTGTTAATTTCAAGGAGTTTAATGCAGACAGAGCAAAAATGTGCCTCTTGGAGGCATTTCTGTGTGTCAGCAGATGCCTTTCTGCAAATAAAGCTTTCATCACTCTCTTCCAAGCCTTACCTCACTGTAAATAGAGAACCCATGTCTTTGAGACCACAGTGGCATTTTCTGAGCCTCGCAATAGTATTAATCAAAGGTTGTTTTCCATATTCCACATATGTGAAAACAAGGAAATATCCAATTAAATATTGGGAAACAATGTTTCACAGTGGGAGAGGTCAGTTGGAAAAGTTTGCTCAAACTATTTGAATCCCCTGTCTTTGGAGGGGAGTACTAAGAAATTGCTTGGAACTCAGACAACCTGATGCAGCTGAATCTGCCTCAGAGCAGAGGGTTGAAATAGAGACCTCCAAGAGGTCCATCCTAGTCTAGATTTTCTGTGATTTTCAGTAACTCTGCTTCCTAGGATTTTTGAAATAAAATCTGGTTATTGCCTAGAAACATTTCAGGTATTTTCTTTAATATTTGAGTAAGTACTAAAGTATTATTACTTACTTTTCAAGTAAACCCGGTATTGCAACATGCTAGTGACAACCAATTAATGTCATGTTGATGATTACTAAGGGGTTTTTTTAAGTTTTCATGTTTAGGTTAATATTCTTTAGACTGATGTAATAGTTGCCTAAAAGATTGTGCTGAACATCAGCTATGATCAAATATGTTCTGACTGTGTGCATGTGAACCAACTGGGAATGATGTTTTTTCACAGGCTGTTGGAGGACTATATGAGAGCCATAGAAGGAGTGAAAAAACATCTTCTTCAGAGATCAGAACCCAAGAAGCTTACTTTTGTAGGAGAGCTTGCTCATGGCCATTTCAGTGCCAAGATGGTAAGAAATACAACTGCAAAAAAACCCATTTAAATCATTACAAGATTTAAATAAAACCCAGCACAGGCAAATGCAAAGTTTTTCACTCTCCAAAGAAAATAAAAAAACAACAAACAAGAAAAACCCCAAATCCAGGATGATCTATACGTACACATCTGTCCAGTGTGATGGCAGTAATGAGTAGTATTACTAACCATGTGTGCAAACCAGGGGCCTTCTCTATCAGTTACTCCAGTAAACCCATTTTGTTCCGTCAAGACTGAACATTTTGGTGCTGGAATTAATTTTTCTTTCTCTTTTTTTTTCTTTTTTTCTGTTTAGGTCATAAAATTCCAGTGTCTGAAATTGTTGAGACCATACTTATTTTATGTATTATTTATTTCCATAATTCAAAAATATGTGTAGACACTTGCACATCTGTGTTTTCAGATTTGCCTTCAAAGAACCATGTCATCTAATACTTTATTACGGGATTAAAAAAGAAATTAATAATTTTGAAGGTTTCTGTCCATTCATGACGTCTTTTCATTTTCCTGCCTGGAAGCTTCTTGAGTGAAACAGTGTGCTGTCTGCTGTAGGGAAAATTGATTGATCTTAACCCTCTGCTACTAATTTGTGCATTTTGAGATCTTTCAGTTAAAAACCTAATGCAAGTGTAGGTATTGTATGTGTGCATGGCTTGTCTGAAAGACAAGTTATATATTATTGATGTGTGTATATGCCTTTCCTGATGTAGTATTTTTAAGATACTCAGTTCTAGTTTTTAGCATGTGCTTCTTGGATGTGAATTTCCCAAAAGCTCTCCAAAAATGTCCTGTGAGTAAGACCATAGTCTGGGTTTTGGGTAGAGGGGGCTGCCCCAATGTAGGACAGAATTGAATTGAGACAGATAGATTTGGCTTATGTATTAGTACATGTCAGAACACTTTCTTCTGTTTCAGGGAGTCACAATTTTGGTTTTATTCCATTATTATTGGGTGAAAGGCTAGACAGGTCTCTTACACTGGCCAGCTGGAAAAGTAGGGGATGTTTGGCTCCTATGTCTCCACTGACCTTTACAACCCTCAACTTTGCTTAAGGACTGGACAAAGCTTTTAGAGGTCCGTACAGGGGCACCAGAGTGGTTTTACTGTGTTTTTGGGTGATGAGACCTGAGCTTTGATTCTGAATGTTGAGAATCATTTGAGATCCTGTATGTGACATTAATCTGCAGTGCTTACTATCTTATATCAACGGTAGATTAGCCCCAGAATGAGTACTAGCAAGCCTTTAGGTGGTTCTGTTGACCCCATGCATGAGCTGATATGAAATGTACGCTTCTGGTAAACCAAAAGACACTTTCTTTGCCCTGAACATGACCTGAGACCTTTGTTTTGGAAATTCTGTCATATAAACACATCCTTGTACATTTTCGAAATGAATGATTTCTGTAATAGTGCTGCCTGCCTCATGGTACATCAAATTGTTAAAAAGTAACATGCAAGTTGTTGGCACCAGAAATGTGTTTTGAATAAGAGAAAGAATAAAAAAATTTAAAAGATAAAGGTACACTCACAGCCCCCCTACCTCCCCTTGCTGTTTGATGTGAAACTTCTCAGTAAGAGTTGTCTTGTCTTGCAGGATCACTTGGTTTGCTTCTTGCCGGGTACTTTAGCACTGGGAGCTCACAATGGACTGGCTGCTGATCATATGAAATTGGCTGAAACTCTTATAGAAACCTGCTACCAGATGTATGCTCAGGTAGAGACAGGCCTGAGCCCAGAGATTGTACACTTCAACCTCCATGCACAGAAGGGCCACAAGGATGTTGAAATCAAGGTGAGCAGATAGCTGGCCTGAGCTCCAATTCCATGATTTCTCCGTAGCTCTATTCTGCTCTTGAACTCCCTGCCAGATATAGGGGTGGGGTTTGTTGTGGAGCAGTTTATTCTTTTGCTGTCTTGCCTTCTAGCTGTACCCTAGGCTTTAGTTTTAGTTACCCCAGCAGTATATTTAGAAGCTGACTTATGCATAGCAAACTCTTAGGAGCAGATGGAGATGGGAATAATTGTTTTCGTCCCTGCATGTATCCTTGAAGAAATTTCCTGCTTGAAATACTCTTGCCACTTTGTCTCTTGCAGCCTGCTGACAGGCACAACTTACTGCGACCGGAAACTGTGGAAAGCCTTTTTTATATGTACAGATTCACTGGTGATAAGAAATACCAAGACTGGGGCTGGGAAATCTTGCAGAATTTCAACAGATACACCCGGGTAAGGCCAGCTTATAATGACCTTGTTCTGTCAGGACCGTATTTACTTACTTGATAGCATTCTAACGCCAGCTAAGTTTCACAGTTCATCAGATAACCGTGGGGGAATTTGTAAGTATACAGAAAAACCGTTTTCTTACAGATTGGTAATCTTGCCTACAGCTTCTGCATTTCACTTTTTCATCAGTGTAATACAAGTTCTTTCACTACACGGACTAAACAGGGTATCTCAAAGTGCTAGAATCTCTAGTTTTTAGACTTTGGAAGCTGAGAAGGACATGGCTGAATTGAAAGAACTCTTCAATTAAAGTTGCCAAAGAAAAAAAAAATTAGCACAAAATGGCATTAATTGTTTAACAGAAGGTTTTTCTATTCATTCTGACTACAGTGCTCATGGAGATGTCACTGATACACTGTGAAAGCATGAACCCAAATATCAATTGTCTCTTCTTAAGAGAAATGGATAAAAGGCTTGGGCCAGCTCTAATGTCGAAATTGCTGGTTCCTTTCTGTATATTTGTCCAGAAACTTCAAAGGAATATTCTTTTTGATACCTCTGCTATCCTAAGTACAAATGGTTATTTTGCTTCATTTATCATTATGGTTTCTTTTAACATCAATGAGACTTTTTTTTTTTATTATTGAAGCTTTATATGTAAATGAAAACCAAGTATGGAATGAAAAACATGAAAATATGATTTTCTGTTTCTTAGCACTTACCTTCTCCAAGTGCACCTGGATGTTAGGAAGCAAAAAATTATTTTAGATTATGAAAAGAAACCTTTTTTTTTTTTTTGCACAGGTTCCTACAGGTGGTTATACTTCCATTAACAACGTGCAGAATCCCAGTAATCCAGAGCCACGGGATAAAATGGAGAGCTTCTTCCTTGGGGAAACACTCAAATACATGTTTCTGCTGTTTTCAGATGACATAGACTTAATCAACCTTGACAAATATGTCTTTAACACAGAGGCTCATCCACTCCCTATCTGGGTGCCAGCATAGACTGTGCATCAGTGGATCTTACAGTGGTGGCATTTTTATCTTCAAGTCACTTTACTTTTCAGGGTTTAAGAAGAGATGCTATAATGCACCTTTTTTGACTTCAAACACCAAACAAAAGCTTGGGAAAAGCATCTCTGGTTTGAAGAAATCATGTCAGTCTTAAATCTAATCCCTGATTCTGGGATAGGCAAAGCTGTGCCATATGAAGCTGGTTTCCCTGGTACTGATGATGAGATTCAGAAGGTAATTTTAATGTGGACCATGGCATTCTCGGGGCTCTGGTGACCCAGAACTCACTTATGTCAGTGTTACTAAATGCTCATTAAATACTGGGAATGCAGTGAGTTGGCTTAGGGCACAAGGTTGTTCCTGGAGAGCAGGAATAAGCCTACAGTTTCCTGGTTTATTCTTGATTCACTGAAACACTGGATTCTAGAGCCATTCCTTTGTCAGACTGACGGTGGTTCAGGTGGGAAGTGGAATAAACAAAGAGCTGTAGTGCTGTCCCAGGGAGAAGCTGTCAGTATTGCTGCTGGTACTCTGATCTCATTCCAAACTCCCAAGCTATGCTGCATCACCTTAGGAGAGGGAAGAGGCAGCAGAGCATCTATTGTATAGAGTCTTAGTTTTGTAGAGCACTTTGAACAGTCTGTTCAAGCTGTGGCTGAAATGAATGGTCAAAGAGAATTTGCTGCTGGTTTTGCTCAAAGTGGTATATAATTTTGTAGAGGTATTGCAGTTTTTTAACTTCCCTGCAGGAATGCAGGAGATAATGTGAAATGCAAGTAAAACTACATGTGCATTTTATATCTTATTTGCATCAGTTAGGCTCAGGTATTCTGACTGAAAGCTGCTTTCTGAGGTTGGGCACTGGGAAAGCTTGTGAGCATATTAGGTATCAGCCTCCTTCCGTCCCTTCGTGTTCAGAGATCACATAATAGGTGTTTGTTGACTCAAAACAAGCTTACAACTGTACAGCAGAGTTGTTATTCATGATTTCTTGGACTGTGGAGAAATGTTCAGGTTTTTTTCCTTAGGGGTACATTGGGTATTTTCAGCCGTAGTGTTAAAAGTAGACAGTCTAAAGGTGTTACAGCAGTTCTAGGCCCCAGTAGAATTGGAGAAATTAATTTAGGTTACTTGAAGACAAAATAGACCCAGGTTTTTTAAGTATCTTACAGGAGCTCTGAGATCTTTCATTTTTATACGTGCACACTTAGAGATTTTAACCCATGACTTTGGAAAGGAGCTTTCCAGAGTGATTTTGGACTTGGACAGTCCTGTATTCATGGATAAGATCTCAAAAATGTGACTGTTCATACTTCCAGAAGAGGCTGGTCTCACTGAAAATCTCTTTCCCCCGTGGTGGTGGGTGTGATGGGCAGGGCCAGGAGGTGCTGTTCCCACTAAATCCAGGGGTCCCTGGCTGTTAATGGAACTGACTGACTTTGACTCTAATGGTTCATTTTACAGTAGCTGAGGGAGGTATTTCATAATAGTTGTAACCTTTGATTTGTAAAGTAAGATGCATCTTTATTTGTTTTATGCTGATCCATTCTGTTTGCTGGAGTTGAAAATTACTCTTGGAACCACTGTTAAAGTCTTATAGATTATTGTTTATCATTCCATGTACTAATGGAAATGGAGAAATTTTACGAATTATTTAAATGCACATTTTTCTGTCTTCAGAGAGGCCCTGTTCTGGGCTTGACAGGACATGACTAGTCAGTGCAGAATATTAATGTTCCTCCTGGTCACATGCCAGCAATAACTCTGGCAACACAGTTTCTCACAAGTGCAGTGGAATCTAGTCCCTATGGCCTTTGGCTGCACAACTGATTTGCTGCCAAGGCTTCTGTTTTCTTTGGCACAACAAGAAATGAGGATAGTGCAGGTGAAATGTGGAAGGAAACACCTTCGGTTTTTTTGTTCGTGAAGCAGGTTTGTACTGCTAGGAGCTGAGCTATGGCTAAAAGCTAAAGGCTTAAAATTAGAGACTAAAGAAATAAATGAAAAAAATATAAATTCAGTGACACTACCCAGGCCCTGCTGACCTCTGTTGCTTTGACCTTGTGCCTTTGAACAAGGCAAATTTTGAACCTTTAATTTTGACTGTGCTATGGATTGTAAAACTTCTAGGGTTCGGTGTTTCACCCAGAGAGCTGCCTGACTGAGGCAAGAGAGATTTCTTAGAAAATGGAATACATATAAATGCTTACCAAAATTCTTCTGGTTTTGAAGTTGTACACAAGTCTTAATGTAATCGATCTACAAATGGGACTATGGGAATCTGTATGGGGTTTTTTTGCCTTATGATTAGCTTGAGAGTAATAATTCATTTCCTAATGAGTTGAAGGAGAGAAGAATAAACTGTCACTATCCCAAACGTGTCTTGTCTTTTAGCTGAACCTGTTGGTCCAACAAATTTCTATCTAGATCATCTTAGGACATGCAGTCTCCTCAGAATGTGGCTTTAAACTTGAGGTTCAGATTGTTAGCTCTCACTCCCTTTGAGAACAAAGGTTTGTTTCTGACCCCTGTATTATGTGTGAAATGGCACAAACTAAATCTCAACAAAGCTCACCTGTTCTTCCCGTTTTTCTGCAGAGGTCATTTTAATTGCTTATTTATTTTTACTTCTGTAACAAACTGTTGGGTCAGATCAGTCTCTGAGCTCCACAGCCCAATTTTGTTCCATTATGGGCTCCCCCTTCGCAACAGAAGCTTAAAGTTTCTCTTTGTGGTTCCTTGTGTCAAAGTCTGAACTGCTGGGTCCATAACCCACTTTGGTGTTTCTGCATGCTGTGACACTCCTGGCTTAAGTGGAGTTTTGTGGGAAACGCACCACTGAGCCAGGGATTCTGTCCTTCACAATGGAAAGCCTTGGGCTTTCATGGAGAAACAGAGCCGGGCATGGGCACAGCTGCAGAGAACTGCAGTGGTGTAAGTCTTGGGAGCCTCACACCTGGGGATTTGAGTCACAGTTCAGGAAAAAATACTGACCTGTTTGCTCAAAGAAAATTCAGCAGATGGATGTGGCACAGTTATCATCTAATCCATGAATTTTTGAAAGCTGAATTCTCATTACAGGTCTTAGAAACTGGCAGTTTTGCAAGGTCCCTGGTCTTGGCTGACAGGACCCTTGTGTTTCACAGAACTTCTGTGTAAGAGGATTTTCAGCATTCCATGCCAAGCTCAGGTACAAGCTGTATTTACTCCTCCAAATACTAGGCAAAGAATACACCTTGTTTCCTGTTCCATTCCAGTGTGATGTTGGCAGTGATGATGGATGAAGACAGGAATTTTTGCAATAACACATTTACGGTTTTGTGAATTTTTCCTGCACTTCAGGACTTGCTTCAGCTGTGCTCTCCTAGAAATAGCCCTGCAGGGACTTCAGCTGCTGATTGCCAGTGCCACTCAGTATATTTAACAGGAGCAATAAAACTGACGTGATGGGGTAGCTCCACGGAGCTTGTTGCATCAAGAGAAGAGGTTAAGATTTTTCTGAGTTTGGATTTGGTAAGAAATACTGCTGGAGATTGCAGTCCAAAACTGGAAGTTTCTGTGTCCACTGGAGCCCAAGCTTGAGTTCCTGTTCTGTACAATGTTCCTACCTTGGCTATACTCATTGTGTCAGTAAATGATGATAGAACAAATGAGCCTTTGTTTACAACAACCTCACTTGCGCAAGTCTTAAGCACAGGGGCTGCACCCATGGTCTGTTCTGGGTCACTGCTTACATGCCATTTTCCTTGTGTGGCCCTGAAGTTCAGCCAAGAACATCTGGTTCCAGTGATGCTCAAGAGTGGTGCTTTGGGGCTCTTCAGCTCAGACAGTACCACACAACAGGGGTTTTCCTTTTACTTCCCATGCTTGCTTGTGGAAAGATTCAAAACAGTATGATGTTAGTAGCACTGGCTTCAGACTTCTGCCATGATTTTTTTTATAGCACTGCTCATCTCTCTTGGATGTCCATGTATTGCATTTATCTCTTTGACAGTGTCTGAAAGCCTTTTCTTTATCCTTCCATATCAAACTATGTGTATTCCTTTGGAATAAGAACTGTATGTCAGAGGAAAATAAGAGCACAGTATAGTCCAGTAGAAGGTGGTTTAAAAACTCATCTTTCTGGAAGGTCAGTAGACACCCAGGCCTCCTTTGTCTCCAAAGCACAAACTGAGCCCTGGCGACTGGGATGACTTGCAGTGACTTCCTAAAACACTTGGCCCCAAACCTGGCTATGTTCATACATTGGTGGGCTGGTGATCATTGGGTGCCTGTTTATGGGTGTGAAGGGTGCTGGTTGAAGAGAAATAAAAGCAGGATACAATTCGTGCTCTCTGCTTTTTTCCCTAGTGTGGGGTTAATCCTGATTAATGGCTGGGGTACAGCAAATCTGAATTCAGGAAAGTTGGGGCTCTGAGCACAGAGGATGACCATCAGTCCAGCACTTCAGTAAGGCTTGATGTAGCAGCAACAAACCCATAGCCTGACTTGAGCAGGAGCAAGACAGTGGCAGCTCCAAGCGGACCCATGAAGATTTTCATCAGTATTAATAGAGAGGATTCAGGTTGAGCTGAGGATGTAGTGCCACTGGCAGTCTTAGAACAACTTTCGTAGGGACTGAAGTTTGACTAATTATCCTTCATTTACATGTATCTGAAATAGCTGATCAGTGAGTCAATCTGTTCCTGTTCTCCTAGGCATCCCTGGCTGAGGGGACCAGAAGCTTTGGTCTTTCCCCAAGAATGGCAGAGGTGGATGGGACAGATCTCAGCACCTGGATATTGTGAAACACCAACAAGTGGCTTTGGGAACCAGCCCTGCTGTGACCAGGAAGGGCCCAGCAGTCCAGACACTGACACCAAACACTGCTGTGACTGTGCTGCACAAACAGTGGAAACCTTTGGGGACTCAGGAAACCTCTCCACTAATTCATAAAATCACTGTAAAGTAAAATCAACTGAGGCAGCCAGTTGATTACCAGGGATTAGTATTTGTGCAGTTATGCTAGTAATTATTGGTGCTTAGTCATTCTAGTAGCACTTGTTCATGTGCAAATAGCCACCTGGGAAGGTGAGAAGCAACCTTTTTTATCTTCTTTGGTTAGATCACCAAGCCATGAAATGATATCACACCCTTTATTAAACTTTTATATCACACACTTTATTGATTTTAAAAAGCTCTGAAGATGTCTCAGTGGAAGTGTGCTTTGGTCACCAGTACACAGTCCTTGAGGGAAAGCAGCATACACCAGGATTCCTTTGTGTAAATCTTCATCTCAGCAACTGGAAGCTCTTGGACAAGTTAGAAGTAAAACTAAAACATCTCCAAACCACACCCCTGGCTAAGACTGATAGTCTGTTTTAGATAACTGATCACTAGGGGAGCTCACCATGACTCTGTGTCAGTCATGACCATAGCTCTGCTCTTCCACTAGCCCTCTAATACTTCCTTGTTCTCTAAAAATAATTTAGTTTAGTGCCTCACACAACCATCCTGTTCAGGGCTGTGATGGTTTCTCGGACTTTCCAGGCAAACTTTTCATACTGCTGCCCTTTGTAACAGCTTATTCTGAGCAGGCAAGCATGAAGCCCAAAAAATGAAGTTTTGGCTACTGTCAGTGATTTGGCTTTCCACATTTCTTTTGATGCTCAGTGAGGTGTCAGTGGGACATGTAGGAAAAGGGAGTTCCCACCATCATGGCAGAGAAGAGTGTCCTAGTCAGCCTAGAACCAGCTCAGTAGGCTGTTGTATCCTGTGGCAGCTGCACCCAGGGGCTGTGGGGATGGAAGGGCTCAAGGCTGGCTGCCTGCTGCAGCTCCTGAGTGCTGCTCCCGCACCTGCTCCACGCCTGCGGATTTCACCCAGCTGCTGATGATCTGTGCTTCAAGCTTGCGCACCTCCGTGACGGACAGGGGGTCGGCTGGGTTGTGTCCCCTAGGGAAAGCAGAGCTGTGTCAGTCACTGGACGGTGGCTTTTTGCCTCCTGCACAGGCAGAGTCTGTGATCTCAAGGATAGAGACTGACTGGTTTGTGTTTCACATTTATGCCTTGGAAACCAAGCTGCAATGTCCTATCTCCAGTGCAGTTGGACTGCAGCCCCAAGGTTGCCCTTGCACTGCGGGCTGCTGCCCCCTCTGCTCCAGGCCCAAAGGCCGATGACTAATGCCAGGAGGCACTGGACTACTTCACGTGACTGATTGCTGCAGGCTGCCTCACACTCGTGCCAACCCCTGTGCAAGAACACAATTTAATGACAGTAGGTGAGCTCACTGCCAAGACCTGCTCAGCTCAGCATCCCTGAAGGCTGAAAGGGCACTGTACTGGTGAGTAAGGTCACTGTTCCACATTAGGCTGCAAGAGCCTGGTACCCATGCTTTAGGTACTTGCCCTGTGCTAGGCACTGGTGAGGCCACATCTCAAATCCTGAGGTCAATTTTAGGTCCCTCTTGACAAAAAAAAGACATTAAAGGACTGGAGCGTGTCAAGAGAAGGGAACAGAGCTGGGGAAGGGTCTGAAGCACCAGGAGTGGCTGAGGGAGCTGGGAGAGCTCAGCCTGGAGAAAAGGAGGCTCAGGGGGGGACCATCTCACTCTCTACAACTCCCTGACAGGAGGGCACAGCCAGGTGTGTGTCAGGCTCTGCTCCCTGGCAACAAGGGACAGAATGAGAGGAAATGGCCTCAAGTTGAGTAAGAAAATCTTTATACTGGATATTGGGGAAAATCTTTTCATGGAAAGGGTTGTAAAGTATTGGAAGAGGCTGGCCAGGGAAGTGTTGAATTCACCATCCGTGCTAGCATTCAAAAAACTTGTGGATGTGGCACTTGAGGACATGGTTTTGTGGTGAACATGGTGGTGGTGTTGGGCTGATTGTTCGACTTAATGATGATGACTTAATGATCTTAGAGATCTTTTCTAACCTCAACAACTCAATGATTCTGTGATTCTAAAATAGCAACTGGTTATTTGGGCTGTGGCTTGCTGAGATCAAATACCCAGGGCATCAGGATTTTGCCACCTAAAAGGGGAGTTTGGTACTTACCGGAGATCAAGGTGATGGGCACCTCCTTTAATGGTCAGTGCAATCAGTGAAGGGCTGAGACTGCTGTTTATCTAGGAGGAGGAGCAAAGACCAATTCTCACCAAATTACTTGGAAAAACTGGACATGAGTTCTGAAAACTGGAACATCATTTGGGCAAGACTGAGGAAAAGCATGAGAAGACATCCTTGGTACAGCTGATATCCACAGCTAACAGTCTGAATGAACCAGATCACCTGTCCCAAATGAAGGAAATGTTTTCCCCAAGGTGGGAATTTTCAGCTGATTCCAGCATAGGCAGTTGGAAGTTAGGTCTCCTTTGAGCCCATGCACGCTAAGCAGCCTGTTCCTTCTGCAGCTGGGATTCCAGTCTAAAACAAGTAGCTTCTGTATTTAATCAGGAGCTCAGCTAACTCAAAATCCAGTCCTGGATCACTTTTGGTTTTAAATTTTAACCTGGACACTGTCAGCACTCTGAAGTTTTGTTGAATCTAAGCCGAAACATGTCCTGGTTCAAGTTACTGCTCACAGGACCCACCTGGTCTCACCGAGTATGCTGGAAGTGGAGAGAGCCAGGAGCTCATGGCCGGCAGCACTGAGACCACGTGTGGACACAAACACACCAGGTGGTGGTTCAGACCCTAGGTGTGGGGTAAGGAAGGTCCTGCTGTGTCTGCACTAGTGAAGTCAAATTTGTTCCATCAGTATTCCTGGCTGATGGACAGAATTCAGTGTGTCCATCATTAGTGTCCTGAGATTCCTCAGTGGTTCACCATGACACAGCTGCTCACAGAAACTCAGGTTAAAACTGAATCGCCAGTGCTGCTCTGAGAGGGAGGGAGGGTGGTATGTCACCTGCAATGGCTTCTCTGTGCTCAGGGTGTAGGAGTGCACATGCTTACCCCACCTCCAGCCCATGGGTCCAAGTCTCCATTTGAAAAAATGATGTTGCTTGCACTTTTCAGGTCTGAAATTCAGAAAGTTCATAATGGAAAGGTTTCCTTTCTGCCCAGTTATCCAATTGTGTTTGGCTACTGCAGCAAATATGGCCAAGAACAGAAAACATTGAAGAACAGCACAAATTACTGGTAGTCTCTTCTGTCCCAAAGAGATACAGAACGGTCTGTTTGGTTCAAGTCAGCACAAGGCTGTGACTTTCTGCCAGGACTCATTAGTGTGCTGTGCCTGTCCTCGTGGACAGAGGAAAACAAAGAAACAGCTACAGGGTAGCACACAGGGACAAGCAATCAGCACAACTCACCTTCTCCCCAAAAGTTTATCTGCAGCCAGTGCGCTCGTGGCCTCACACGCCACTTGTTCCAACAGTACTGCTCACGCATGTCCTCTGTGAAGGGCATCTCAGGGAACATGTCTGTCACATTGTTACTGTTAAATGTTAAGTTGATCTCAGTGCAAACCTAAGAGAAGCACAAGAGCTGTCATGGGGCAGGAACATTGCCAGGACAGCAGCTGAAACCTGCTGGGGGCTCCAACCCTTTACCTGGTAGTCCCAAGCCTCTGCGTCTGAGCCAGTGCCGCAGCCTGTGGGGTCAGCACAGGACTGGTACAGCTGGTATATGTCGTAACACTGTGCCAAGCCAGAGGAGTTGTAGAACACCCCTGCCAGGTAAGAATACAGTACAAAAGCAGTTAATAACTGCTGTCTCCCCAGCCGCCTCCCACATGAACCTCATGGCCAAAACCAAGCCAAGGGCTGAGCGAGTGTGCAAGGATGGGACAGAGCTCACAGAGCCTGGAACTGTGTAAAGTTACAATCCAGCTTTATGGCAAAGCTTTTACATGGGGCTGACAAATTCCGCTAGATGACACAAACTTGGTTATTGCCCCCAATTCAATGCAATATTGTCCTGTTTAGACAATTTCATTTGTAACGGGTTAAAAGCCTGGATAGCAGGCAGGGCTTCAGCTATGCCAGGTTCAGCAGGTCCCTATGCCACCTTGCTCAGCTTACTCCTCTGATTTCCCAAGAATAAAACTCCTTCCACGCTGTGCCATTCTGCTACTTTATTCAGTTTCTTTTGAGGCTCTGATTGCCAAAATCAGATCAAAAATCTGGCACCCTGAGCCCTATGATGTTCAAAAGATGTTGCAACACTGGTTGCCTTTATCATGAACCAAGCAAACCTGATGTGACAGCAATACCACTTGAGATATGATATGATGGGTAAGTGCTGGTCTGGTTCTCTGCAGGTGGAGGGATGGATTTACATTAAGGAGACAGAGTATTACTGCCCTGGAAACAATCAGTGGACAACACTAACGCTAACCCCATTCACCTGTTGCCAGTTCAGCATCACAGCCCATGGCAGCACATGCAGAAAAATGAGAGTATTTTCCTGTATGACACAGAGGGGCAAGTATGGAGGAAAGCCAGTCCCCTGCCTAAAGTTCTGGTGGATCAATTCTTTGTATTATTAAACTCCACCAAGTGAATGCAGCTGGGGAGACAGGAAGAGGCACGAGGCGCTCCCCCACAACTGGGAGGAAGAAATCGACCCTTGGCTTATTCATCTCAAAGAAACAAGACTCACACTCTTCCTCAGAGAAGAAGTAGCATGAGAATACATCAGTAGTTCTGACAGTGTTTGCCAAGGCATTAGTGTTTTAATAACCCTTCTAGCTGCCAGTCAAACATCTTTAGCAGTGATTTAAGATAGGTACATTTCTGACTTGGGGCACATACAACATTTGGACAAAAAAAAAGGCTCCCAGTCGTACTAAATTGCATTAAACCTCTAAGATTTCATTAAATCCTTCTTTTTCTGGGTCATTCAGAACTTGTTTTTCTGAATAATGACCAAGGTAGAAATAATTTTTAATAAGCAACTTGGGAGATTTTATGAGGAACTCTTCAAAAGTTCTCTGAATTCTATCTCTATTAATTAATACATTTCCTTACAAACACTGCTGGCTGACAAAGTAAGTGCTCACAGAGATAAATACATATGTGTGTATACATGATGTATTTAAGATTGCCTTGGATTAAGACCACAGGACACTGCAATGACAACTTTGTCCTCAACAAGTAGACCAGAAAACTTCCTTCAGTGAATGTGTGCTGGAGCCAGAGTATGGGTTTATTTCTAGAAAAGAACTACGTATCTCATAAGTCCACGTTTCATGGACAGACAACAGGCTATGGGGCTGCAATGTCTGAGAAATGTGACAAGAATAAGTTGGGAAAGGTGAGAGAATGAACCTATGGGCCACTGTGAGATGTCCAGACAGACAAAATCAACAAGGGGCAAAATGTCCCAGAGGGAGATCACAGTCATACCAGCTTCCTGACACAGCAACCTGACAGGTCTGCTGACAGAGTGCTTCTAGAACACATGGTGGTACATAAAAGATCAAACTGATAAAATTAACTCACCAACAAGAGCAGCCAAGCCTTCAACTGGGTCTTTGTGGGCAATAATTTGTTCACAGCCAACCTGGGTGAGACACATTACAGGCAAATGGCAGACAGAACAGTTACCAGTTGCTTTGCAGAAGGGCAAAGCTGGAAGATTAATTAAAATTATAATTTACATATTTTATGGTTCAGCGGCTTTCCAAAGGCCAAATGCAACAGGTCTTGAAGTTTTTAGCTTCCTCCCCTGTAGCAACAAAATACATAGAAGCAAGGAGACAGGACAAGGGCAGACAGTTCCTTCACTCACTCAGGGAGCTGTGGAGGGGTCACAGTGATAGACAACAGTTCCTCTTGCAATCAGAATATTTGAATGCCCTTTTCAGGGAGTGGAGGGAAAGTGCAGAATAACTATTTCCATTTTAGAGGTTATTAAACAGACCCTAGAAGGAAACTGGGTGCCCAGTGGAGCCAGAGGCAGCATATACAGAATTCCAGTGCAGCAGAGTCAGTGTGACCTCTTGCACAGTGTACTCCAGGTAGGACTAGAACCCTAAATGCCACAAAGCCAGAGGCAAGTGAAGTCCCATGGGCTTGACAACACACCAGAAGACACTAAGAATTGCAACAACCTCTGGTGATGTGGGATCAAAGCTGGTACCTTTCAAAGGCAGCTGGTGTTTTTGTAAACCCCTGAGAACTTGTCCCTTTTCCCACACTTTGCCATCTCTGATTCTCTTGAAAGTTCACACATTTCCCAGTCCCCACAGCAGCAGTTTTTTTCTGCATTATACCTGAGGTATGTCAGCTTCCTAGGCAATACTTTAAAAAGAGCCTGATTTTTACATCTCCATCCCTACCCACAAAGAAAAATATATCTCTGAAAGCATATTGAGATGGGGTACAACAAAACTGTTTTGTTTTTTTTTTAAAGCTACAAGTTTTTAGTATTTAAAAGCTGAAGTCAACAAGCTTGCACAGGTCTTTGTGTCTAAGGTAAAAGCAGAGCAGGGTTGGAGATTCCAGCAAACCTTGCAGCAATCACCAGAGTAGTTTCAAATGCATAGATTTAATGTCAGACTGGAAGGGCTGCAACATCCACCACTACTACCCAGGGACCCTCACCAATAGTGTGTGCCTGACAGGGCCCTGAGCTCCAGTCACCCACTCACCTTCACTGGATTGGCAGGCAGGTGGCCCATGAAGTCGGTTTTGTATGGATAGTCCATCATGGCCATCATGGTGAAGGCATTTCTAGCAAATCCAAACAGCTGGTAAACATCCTCCTTGTTAGAGATCTTATTGCATGTGGCCATTTTGCTGCTGATCTCATCATAGGCTGCAGAAGAAAGGAAAATAAAAGACACAAATTTCAACAGAGGAAAGTAACACCAAACTTCAGCATCTTGTTTCACTCAGGAGTAAGAAGATGCTGTAATGTAAGATGAGTTTTTTAGACGAAAGGACACATTACATCTAAATTTACACACACGAACAGAATGTTCAGGCACAGCCTCCCTGAGCGGTGCCACAACTTCATGTGGCCCACAGCCACACTCTGCCTCTCATGGAGCCACTGATACCTTCCTGGAGAGCCTGGAGGAATCAGCACCTGCTGGGACAGAACTGGTCCCAGCTGAAACAGTGAGCAGAGAAGATTGGTAGAGCCTGTCCTAGGCAGTGCCCTGATGGCTGCTCCTAGTCATAATTGCAGGCCTCTTCCCTGGCAGGGCTGCTGTATCCCACAAGGCAGGCTCCCCAGGCAAGCTCTCATGCAGGAGAGCAAGGTACAGCATATAGGACTCAGAGAGATTCAAAAGCTGGAAAAACTGGCAAGGAGGGGAAAAAACCAATTAAAATTTTTTAAAAAAGAAAACAAAAAACTCAAACGTCAAAAAAACAAACACCACCTTCCCCTCCAAAAAAAAGAAAGAAAAAAAAAGCTCCTTGGGAGGAAGGTACATCTGCAGTTAGAACTGACAAATGAGAACAGTCCTCACAAACGACCCTCAAGATATGCCTTCAAACATCAGTGGGATGCAGAGGTCAACTGGATTCAGGAAATTCGTCTTTGAAGGCATTCCTTCAAGATGTACCCATACACCTTTGCTTTTCTGCTGTGGAAAGCTGCTCTCTTCATTTGGATCCTCCATATTTTGGAGTCACAGTTCCTGTCCCCATCCTGCTCTACAGCTGACCACTAGAGCACAGCTGCTTTTACTTGGAAACCCACAACCTGACCTGGATACACACTTGAGGGCCTCAGCCTTAAATATAACCATCTTACCATCCACTTCAGGAAGCACAGCCCCAGGCAGAGCTGGAAGAGCTTGACTAGTTAACAGTAACATCCTTCCTGCTGTGACCCAAAGCTAAAATGGCGTTTTAATTCCTGGGCTCCTCTGGCAGCTCCAGGAACAGCAGCAGAAGCTGGGAGGCACACGGCTCCTGACACGCAGCATCACAGACCAAGACTCAAGACAGACCTGAAGCCACCACATCTGTCCCAACACCACGCACAGCTTCCAGGAGATGCTGCATTAGCCCATGGCATCAGGTCCAGACTACTTAGGAGACATTGCAGAGGTCTTCACCAATCTGTCCTGGCTGTCCAAGACCGGAGATGGAAGGGACTTGGAGTGCTTCAGGACTTCCCTCCACATATTTTTCAGATCTGTCCAGTGAACTGAGCACACAGCTGTCATACCCACCAGAACAGCTCTTCATGGTGTGTATATTGAGGACAAGTATCTGGTGAAACATGTGGCTTTACTAGCATAAAATACTATGCAAGTGGTTTTGCATTTTGGGGCAGAAAAAATGGTTTCATTAACACTGTGCAAAGCTCACTTACGTTTTGGTGTTGGTTACCAAATTTAATGCTAACTGAAACTGTTAATAAAAAAAAAAATCAATTATACAAGCGGAAAGAGGAAGCCATGTGGGCACCTGCACTGATTTATCTGAACAACTAGCTGAGGTAAAGCTGTATTACCCCTGTGGCTGGGAATGCTGGCTGCCCTTAGTAGCCACCTGCAGGGCTCCCTTCTTACCTCCACTCAGGCACAGGTCCTTGATCTGCTGGAAGGCTTTACGGACAGCTGTGACACAGCCTAGGCTGGACTTCTGAAAATCCTGAAGGGACAGAAAAGATATGAGATGATTGTTTTCCAGAGAAGATTCTTGAAGAGGCTGCAACAGAAAGAACTTCCAGAAGGACTAGAAGATGACAGGGGTCATTGGCCTGCTGGTCAGCACCTCATCTGCATTTCCAGGAGCAGTGACACCAGTGCTTCTGCCTTGTCCTTCAGAGAGTCAGCACACCTCTGCAGAAGCCAACACTGCACACCTCAGGCCAAGCAGCAGCTGTGTCACCAGGTTTGGCTGGGATGAGCCATCAGACAGAACACTCTGCCCTTCATGGAGCATCAGGCTGAACATGAAGCAGCAAGAGAATATGAAGCATGCATCAGAGAGGGGGGCAGGCTGCAAGGGCCATAAGGGTTTGTTGTTTTTAAACACAGAGCACAGTCCTTGAAACGGCACTTTGTCTGTGAGAAGGAGCCATGGGAAAACTCAGTTATGCATTGGGAAGACAAGGCCAAGATCTGCTTTTCTTCTTACACCTGCTAGAGGTCTGTCAAATGATCCTGTCCTTTACTTGTGAAAACCATTACTCATCCTGAAAAAGCACTTTAAGTTAGGTTTGAAGAGCTGTGTTTGGTTACAGTGCATCAAGTTGTTTCTGTGATTGAAGGCCCTAGGAACTCAAGCTCTTTCTCCTCTCTCAAGTCGTAAAGCAGATTTAGATGGGCTGGCAACCAATGTTTTGTAACAAGAATTATTAGGGCTCTTCTGAGGTCTCTTTACCCTGCTAGAGCAAGGTAAGTAACCACAAATCACTAGCTAGGCATTTTTCTTATAAAGACCCAGTCTCAACTAAAAAATAGATTTGGGACCTTTCTTTTCTTCTTAATTCTGCCTTTGTCAGATAATTAGGTTTAAAAAAACATTGTGGGATTTTCCACAGTTTACCTGGGCACCCCTTTAGGAGTTCCAAATATCCTTCTGGATGTGCTTATTGATCTTCACCTACTAATGGCTTTAACTGGAGTGTGGGGATATTTTGGCCTGGGACAGAGGAGCAGGTCTGCTCTGGCTGCTGTGATGGCTGAGCTCTCCTCTAGGCACTGCTGGGCTGCTGCCAAGCACTGCCTGGCATAAGGACCTTTTTAAGCTCACCCCCAAACCCTTATACACTAGAAACAGTTCAGCTTAGCAGAGGCAGGAGGAATTGCAGCCATTCAATGTACTTTTATGGGGATTAACAGCTCTCACAGGTTTTCTACGCAAGAAGAACAATTCAGATTTCAGGTGTGTAAATTGCAAATCAGAGCAACCACCACACTGACGGTGGAAGGGAGAACTTTGAAACCACATAGTGCTTGCTTAAGAGCTCAGCCCAGAGCTTGGCTTACTGCTGCAGAGAAAACAGATTTTTAAATTAGTTGGAAAGTTTTTTCACATGAAAAGCTTAAAGCCCTAAGTTCGAGGATGTGAAATGACTCACAGCATATTCACAGCTGAAACAAGATGGGGCTGCTGAAAGGAAGTTATCTTCAACCAGGGAACAATTCCCACTGCAGGGCCTGACTAAAATGAAAGGAATAAGATGAATGTGTCTTTACAGATTGTGAATCTGCTTGTTGATAGAGCCAGGGACTTATAGATAGGGAAGTAACTATCAGTTCTAGAAAATGTTACTAATTCACATGGACCATTGCTCAGCCAAGGCCATGTTAAATTCCTGAACTTGGAGAAAAATAATAAAAGCTTAATAGAATTGTGAATAGTGTTTTGCTATATAAAAGAAAAAAAAAAAAAGGAGGGGTGCACAGCAGAAGGAGACAGAGGGAGAGTAGGTGATTTGGGAAGTAACTTCCAAGTACCTCAGCCAGTAGGGAAAGGAAGAGGGTGATGCATCTGGGAAATTAGGATAAAAAGGGGGTTGCATCCCCCAACCATTTGAAAGACCTCATGGGAAATGCCCCATGGCCTCTCCCTTTATTCTAATAAAATTACAGAGACTCCTCTGTATCCTTTTTGGCCACAAACCTCTCATGCTGTGAATTTTTCTGCACAAAATAGTATTATGTTTTTTGTTTTAAAATGTGTAACTCTAAGACAAGATGTCTATAGTTCTTTTATGCACTTAGACATTTCAAATGTGTTTATTTTCATATAACTGTTATACTTACTGGTAAAGCTATCTGTTGTGTAAGTCGCTGCACAAAAACAAGTTGTTCATGTATACAAATAAGAACAAGAGACCAGAAGTTATATACACAGGTGAGGTTTTCAAAGTGGAGAATAACAGCAAAGTAACGCAAGAATGACAAGAGTATGTCAACAAAGATGAATCGCCTCCAGACCAGAGGGATGGAGGAGAAGAATGCTAAGGTGACCCAAAGGTAACCTAAGACTAAGCAGCAAGGTAAAAATAATCTCTGAGGCATCTCACATGCTAATGTCAGACTAGCCTGGTATAGTGAACAAGGCACTGACTGAAGCATGTGCGGAAAAGCTTTTATTAAGTTGACCAGAGAATTAGTGCTCTGTTGTTTGTGTAATTTCTTTTTTGTAACTTGTATAAAAGCCTGCAAACTTCCCAAAGAGAGGTGCCAGCTTAATGAACTATAGCTTAGCACTGATTCTGGGCAGTAAAGTATGAAAGGTCTCAGCTTGTGTGCTCAATGGCTCCTGCCCCAGCACAGACCTCAGCCCCAACTGAGGGACAACAAAGGTAGTTCATACAAAGCCATCTGTATCATCCAGATCTAGAAATTCATGTCAAAAAAGAGGCAGAACAGACACCATCACAAGATTTCAGTAAAACCAGGTAGTACATTTCTGTCCTTATAAGAGAAATGTAAGTCAGTTCTAACAGCAACTTTTCATGGCCTTAAATTGCAAAAGCCACATTTAAATTTTAGCTTAAGTGATCCTGGGACACCTTGCACATTTTTAGTTATGAAATGAAGATTTTCAAGTTCTTCACTGAAATGCAATCACCTCTGGCTAAGGAGATGCTGCAAATCATTGGTACCAATACAGCATTTTGGGAGAGGAACCCCCAAAGGGGGTTCAGCCAGGCACATGGGAAAAAATTCAGGCTGTAGTATGGTCAAGCCACTAGAAATGGAAAAGTGAGTTGTGCTGCTTGGAGCAGTATCTTTGAATCCTGAGCTGCCACAGCTAAGGCAGTGCTCAGCCATCCTGCAGGTACTGTTTTTCCTAATAGGTAGCCATTTAATTGCACTCCTTCCTTAGCAGTGATGCTGTGAAGACAGATATCTATTTAAATGAAGACAGATCCATTTAAACACCTGGAAAAGAAAAAAGAAACAGCATTGCTAAATGAAAAAAAATACTGCTTCTGAAAAGAGATGTTACTTACTGCTGTGACATCTCTGAAGAACTGGGTGGGGTCTCCAAGCCCAGCCACAGACAGCAGAGGAGCACTGGCAGCTAATGCTCCAGCCACAACATTTGGGTATTTCATCCGCAGGTAAGCACTCAGCATTCCTCCATAGCTACCAAGGAGAAACAAGAGTTATTTCCTTTAATACACAACTTATACTGCAATAACTCAGAAGTTCAGGCCAATATTTACAGGTTCACCTAATCCAAGGTAACAAGAAGCTCATGGATATCTGTGATGCCTTGTGCTTCATCCTCACGTTGATCCAATTACGGCAAACGAGCACCACACTGTGCTGTTATTGGCCTTTCCCTAAATGCTCACATGAGCTCTGGTGGGAACACAGAAGCTCAGTTTGCTTCTGAAGACAAATGTAAATCCTGCCTCAAAATTTAACTTTGCACCATCCTGAGCATGTCCCAACAGCTTCAGAGCAGAGCAAAGCAGGGTTTGAGTGAAGCAGTCACTTTTTAAAGAGAGAACACGCACCGTACATTTTGCATACAGAATGACAAGAAGTAGTCAGAACTAGTCAGAACTTTGCCAGGCTTTCGGTGTCCTGAACATGGCAGAACAGGCAGCCCTCTTGACTCCTCGAAAGTGGAGACTATCCTCCCCAGGCACCCCAAATAACAGCTGCACAGTTGATCAGCACAGACCCAAGGAAAGGGAAGAGTTAACAAATTCCACAAGAAAAGTCAAAACTACCCTGGTAGCTTCAGTGCCAAAGCCACAATCTATACAGGGATCAAGGGTTGCTAGACAGGACCAAGATGACAGAAGTCATTAATTTGCTGATGGTTGCAGAGTTCCTCTGAGGCCAGTGGGGGTGGCAAATAACATCCCCAAACCACAGGTTAAACCTGGTTTAACTCCAAGCTTAAGAGCACTCAATCTCCCTGCCCACCACCTCAAGTGGTTCAGTAAATACTGTTCCCACAAGACCCATGTGTAAAGCAATTTGCATTTCTCTAGCCCTGGTCCTGGAGACAGGGATTACCTGAAACCTGCAAGTAATTTCAGGTTAATTTGGCACTGTTAAAAGCACCAAAAGAGGTCTGTTTTTTCTCTCCCAGGGAAATGCTATGCTTCTCCAGCACTGCCGTATTTCAGTGTTCTTCATTTGGGTTTAGTGTGTTCAGGGCTGCTGCAGACTGAACCCTCAATTACACATATAAAGCTGCAGTCTAACATGCGAGGTTTTGCTGAATCCCTCTCCCATCTTCCTATTCTAGGACAGCTTCTGGGCCTTTCTACACTAGCTACTGTCCTGATAGTCACAGTATAAACCCCCACGAGACGAGCAGTTCAGTCACTACATCACAACTGGATGTATAATGGTAACTATCAGGTCAAATGCTTTTTAGCTCATTGCAATTGAATTCGAAGCCCTGTACTTCTGGAAGACTTTTGGAGGCAAGCACCCGTCTACTACAAGAGTGGGGATCCATCAAGAAACAAAGACATCTCATCCACCCAGCTGCAGCACAGTGAGCACTCTGAGAAAGAACTGCTGCAAGGACCCAAAGAGCAGCAGAGTAGAATTATGAAAAGGCCAACAATGAAAATGGCTGGATGCTATTAAAGAGGCTGTATTTAATAAAAAGCTATGTGGCCCTTTAAAGAATATTTTACCAATTATTTGATTCCTGTATTTCCAACGTAAAATGTTCTGATCCTACAGGAGGAATTTCTCAATTTCATTGAATCACAAAACATGCTGAGCTGAAAGAGACCCACCAGGATCATTGAATCCAACTCCTGGCCCTGTGCAGGACAATCCTAGTATCCCACCCTGTGCCTGGGAGTGTTGTCCAAACACGTCTTGAACTCAAACAAGCTTGGTGTATGACCACTTCCCTGGGGCGCCTCTTCCAGTGCTCAACCACTCCCTGGGTGAAAAACATTTTCTTGATATCCAATCTAAACCTCCCTTGACACAGATGTGTGATATTTGCTTGAGTCTTGCTGGTCATGAGCGAAGAGGCTGGTGCTACCCCTCCACAAGATATTGAAGAGGGCAGTGGGTTCTTTCCTCAGTCTCCTCCAGGCTGAACAAACCAAGTGACCTTAGTCACGCCTCACAGGCCTCCCCTTCAGACCCTTCCCCATCTTCATGGCCCTCTTTTGGACGCTCTCTAATAGCTTAATGTCTTTTTTACATTGTGGTGCCCAAAACAAGGTAGGCCACCCTGTGGGACAATCGCCACCCTGACCTAGCCAGTAATGCTGGGCCTGATGGTCCCTAGGACACGGTTGGCTCTCCTGGCTGCCAGGGCACTATTAACTCATATCCAATATGCCACTGGACCCCCAGGTCCCTTCTCGCAGCTGCTCTCCAGCCTCTCGCTCCCCACTCCATACACACAGCCAGTGTTGCCCCATTCTAGGTGAAGAACCCATTAGCTGCTTCATAGGGAAACTTCATAGGGTTGGCCACTGTCTGTCTCTGGTTTACTGATGTCTCTGCAGGGCCTTTCTGTCTTCAAGGGTTTTGCAACAACATCAGCAGCACTTTAAGGATTCTGGGATGAATCCAAACAGGCCCCATAGATTTGTAGGGATCTAGATGGAGCAGCAGATCCCACACATGTTCAGAGTCAACTGGTAGTTGGTTATTCTTGCATTCATGGTCCTCCAGCTCAAGGCACTGGGACCCCTTTGGTCGGCCAACCATGGTGAAGACAAAAGCAAAGAACATAATAAACACCTCTGCCTTGGCTCTGTCCCTATTTGTGAGGTGACCATCCTCATCCTGGAACAGGGCAATATTATTTCTACATTCCCTTTCGCCATTAATGTATTTAAAGAAATCTTTTTATCGTTCTCCATAGTTTTGGTAGCTTCAACTCCAATTAAGCCTTAATCACATAAATTCTTCTCATATCACCTGACCTTGCTTCCACTGGGCATACAACCTCCTTTTCACCTTATTTTCAAGAGAAGACCCCTGTTCAGCCAAGCTGACCTTCTGTCACACCTGCCTGACTTTTGACATTTGGGAACTGCTATTCCTGTGCCCTTAACAGGTGATATTTAAAAAGTGGCCAACACTGATGGACCCCATCACCTACAGAAACATTTTCCCAAGGAACTTTACTCAATAATTCTGTAAGCAGCCTTAAGTCTGCTCTCCTCATGGCCAGAGTTGAGGTTTTGTTGGCACTTTTCCTCCTGTCAACAGAGATTTTAAACTCAATGGCTTCATGGTTGCGGTGGCCAAAACAGCTGCCAATCCCTACTTGAGTCACAAAATCCTCTCCATTGACAAACAGATCAAGAAAGGTATCTTTCTGATTATGCTCCTTTAAGAACTGTGCCATGAAGTTGTCATCTGGGAATCTTCTAGCCTAGCTTGTACCACCTGTGTGATCCTTCCAGCTAATTTCTGTCAAGCTGAGTCTCCCATAAGGACAAGGGAAGTTGACTTGAAAGCATCCTTAGTTCCTCAAAGAATAATCTGTTGGCATAATCGTCCTGTCTGGGAGATCTGCATTATTTATTTGTCCCTTGATTCCTACCCAGAATCTTTCAACTGTGGCATGGCCAACTGTGAGCTCCAGACATTCTATCCCTTCCATTACATACAATGTCATCTCCCTGTCTCTTCTGCCCTATCTCTCCTGAAGAGCCTGTAACAATCCAACACGGCACTACACTTACAGGACTTACCCTACCAGACTTTACTTTTGCTAATGGTGCCAGATCTCTGGGCTTGGACCAAAGCTCCTCTTGTTTGTTCCTCATGCTGCATGCATTAGTGTAGAAACATTTCAAGTGAGGTGCACTGTAGCCAACACCTCATGAAGCAGATTGAGGGGCCTCATTAGTGCTTGTTTTCTCAAGTTTTGGCACACCATCCCATTGCTCATCACTGGCGAGCCTGGTATTTTCCCTTTACCCCTTCCAAGCCATTTTTTTTTCTGCAGTTCTGGATTATTCATACATTGAAGAAACTTAGAAACATCCAGTCAGGGGTGCTTCTCCAAAGCAACCACAAATGGAGACTAATTCCTGACAGGAAAGCATAGTGGGACTTGGAGATGAGCTCATGGGAACTGAGGCACAGGCACATCTGCACTCAAAAGGATAGCTTAAAGCATTGCATTGAGAACTTCCCTGAGAGCCGAAGAGATCTACGGCAGCATGACTGGCTGGGAAAGGATGCAGAGAACAGAAGGAGGAGACCACACAACCCTTACCTTCCTCCAAAAGCAATGACAGGGCAGTCTGCAGCACCAAAATGCTGCTTAAGCTCAGTAATGAGCACTGCATAGTCAGCAAGGGCTTGTTCCACGGTGAGCAGAGTGGTCTTCTTCAGCTGTGTTGACTCAAGTCCAAAGGGAAGAGACTTCCCATAGTACCTCTGAAAGGAATGAGATACACTGTGGCAATGCTGGTCTAGGTCTTCTGTGCTTTCACCATAAAGCTGGGCTAAGTGTGCACTAACAGAGGTGTCCTCTAACCTGTTCGTAACTGAGAAAGTGCCTTGTCTCCTGCACCTGATACACAGACACCTTCAGAACAGATCATGGAGTGGATGGCCAGTACATGACAAGCTGCTTCACTGGGTGCCAAGTAGGTTCTCAGCATGTGTATCTCTCCTGAAGTCCCCAACTACAAAAAGGAACAGGATAATCTCTTTATCCCTAAGATAATGGATAGTAGATTTAATAGAGTAGTGTGGGAAACGCTGGTTTGTGACTTCGCAGGGTAGAGAGATTAAATATTATCCAAAGTATCTCTCTACTCCAACATGGAATTTAAGGCCTGTAGAAACTATGTAAGAAAGCAAATAATTTGTGGCACAGGCAATCTGTATCCTGGAGTGCTGGGAGGCATAGTAAAAAATTATATAAAAACCATTATTAAGTAAAGAAGATCTGGCTTACATGGGGAGAAAGCTTATAGCAGGTCTGACTCAGCTCCACGGCAAGAAATGGCACCATTATTCCAGACCTGCAGAAAGCTGAATTTGGTAACACTGGACAGAGCAAGACTCTAAAGGATGCATGACTAAAATACTCACATGTTCAGCAAAAATGACAAGTGCTTGCTGTTCCTCTGCTAATTCAAATATGAAGTCAGAGTTCTGAGCAAAAGTCCAGATGTCACCTTCATTGCCAGTATAGAAAAAGATGGGTCCAAATCCTTTCTTCCAGAATTTTGCTAAGGCAATTGAAAGAAAGAAATTAAAAATAAACCAAACGAACAAACCAAACACATTAAGACCCCCAAAAACACAACAAGAAATACGTGCATGAAACGAGTCGATTTTTGGTGACTTTAGGCAGAAGCTTAACAAGGAAGAACTCTGTGAACAGGCTGATTCCTGAGACCTGGGACACAAAGGTGTTAGAAAGGCCAGGCTCCAGAAATCTATCATTTGGATGGGGGTAAATAAGAACTTCCATGAGACCATTACATGGCCTGAAAAATTCACTTCTGCCTGAAAAATAGCTAAATTCTCAAATTCTGCAAGTCCTTTGCAAACAGCTTCCCCCAAAAGATCAATTTCCCATTTATATACCCTTTTTAGCCCAATTCACTCCAAAACACTTGCACAGCTCAATTTTCACACAAAACTGACAATTAGACAATTAGGGAATTGCCTGCATCTTTCTGATGCTCCTGCTCTGAAGTATAAAGTTGTAAATTACGTATCATAGGACAGTTTGAATTGGGGGGACTTTCAAAGACCACGCAGCTCAAGCCCCCGGCCATGGGCAGAGACACCTCCAACTATCCCAGGTTGCTCCAAGCCCTGTGCGATCTGGCCTTGAACACTTCCAGGGATGGGGCAGCCACAGCTTCTCCAGGCAGCCTGTGCCAGGGCCTCCCCACCCTCAAAGGGAAGAATTTCTTCCTTATGTCCAATCCAAATCACCATCTGTCAACTTCAAACCACTGCCCCTTGTCCTTTCACTACTGGCTTTGGAAAAACGTCACTTCCCTTTAATTCACAAGCCTTTAATTACTGAAAGGCCAGAATAAAGTCTGCCCAGAGCCTTCTCTTTCCCAGGCTGAACAAACCCACTCTCCCAGCCTGTGTCCGGAGCAGAGGGGGCTCCAGCTGTCACAGGACAAGAGGAAGCTTCAGACAAACCCTGCCACAGCCTCAAATTTCGGCAACATTTTAAATTTAAGGAATCCCTCTGGTTCACAGTTTTAATCAGATATGCTTTTAAAATAATTTATTAAACACACAAAAGATAACAGACAAAAGATCTTAATCAGAATTACTCGCTACACAGTATAAAATTAAAGAACTACTAGTAAATAACAGTAAACCATAAAACAGTGCGCCACATCAAGGTATCTATGTTAAAACTGGCAAAATAAATAGTATTGATTAGGAGTCAACTGTAATTTACCAACTAAATGACACTAATGTACACAGATTGCTTCACTCAACCCCTGAGAAATAACCATGAAGCAGCTCACAGGAGAAACTCCACACATTTCCAGAAAAACCTGTAACAGACTTCTGCTTCGCGACAGTTTGGGGTGGCTTTTATTGTAAAGTGAATGGCTATCAGTCAGTCAAAATTCAGGTTATCTTGTCAGATCTCACTTCAACAGTAAGGTATCTCTTGGCAGTTGGGAAATACCAGACCAATGTTAACCCTATGGCCCAAAAAACCCTCACAACAACACAGCTGTCCAGTTTGAGTTATCTGACTGGTTAACAAACAACAGATAAGCTCTTGAGAGAGGGTGAGATGCTCTGCTATACCAGCTCTCAGATCATCTCTGGGGCTTCCTCTGGGCTCACTACAGCAGCCTCATACCTTTTTTGTGTTGAGGTCCTTGGGCCTGGAAGCAGTTCTACCAGTGGGGTCTCACTTGAGCAGAGCAGAGGGACAGAATCCCCCCACACACCTGCTGCCCACATTGTGGGGAAGAACCCAGGATATGCTGATTTATGTAACATACATGCATATATGTGTGTGTGTGTATGCATATACATATACATCTCACATGATATGCTATATATATATATATATAATATGATGATATAGGAAGATGATGTGCTTCATCCTCAGACCAGTTTATAACTGAAGGCAAATAGGCAAATTAAGTCTGGCAGGACAAACTGAGCTGTGATGCCAGCACTGGCTTATCTAACAAACAGTTGCTCTAATGCTTGCTGACTTTAACAAACACTTGATTTTAGCTCAATCATAAACTGCACAGGAATTAAGAGGGATAATAAATAGGTTTTTTTCAATGACAAAGCTTAGACAGTCAGTTAAGTGTTGATTTCAGCACATCATCCAAAGAGACCCTGCACAGCACTTGTCCCTTGGATGCTCCTGTCATGTGATGCTGTCTCCACAAACAGAAAGGCCCAAACTTAATTCTTGGCATTCTCAGCACAGAATTGCCAAAGGCAGATTTGGCTTGGAATGGGATTTGAAACCTTTCTTTAGTGAAATTGCTCCTCTTCATTAACAAAGAGGCTGACAGACCCTCTATGCTCCATTTGCCTTGGGTATTGGGTAGGTAACTGGAGTGCTCTGTGTTCTCTTTCCTCTGGCTCTCCTGGTATGCTTCATGGCTCCCGGAATAAACAACCATCACAGAAGCCAAAACCAAGCCAGATGGACTCCTTAGAAAGCTTTCTATTTTTAGACTGAAATCCTGGGGAATTGTCAGCTAACTCAAGAGTATCAAATTCCCTGTTGTGAAATTAGTCTTCATTTTCTTGCTGATAATCTGAAAAGTCTCATATTGCACAAAAAACAGTAGAGGGAAATGGAATTATAGGAATTTTGCTCCTCACTAATATTATTCAGCTCTGCCCAGGAGTCACAGATAAAACATAACACTTTAAAAGAAAACAAATAAAAGTCTTCTGTTCAAAAAGGGCCACTTAATTAGCAAAATTGCAGCCTTGGGTATGCTCTCAAAATTCACTGGTGTTGAACTGATCCATAAATTCATGCCTGGTGAAACACACCACTTGGCACAGGTTCTGAACAAGCTGCAAAGCAATAGGTGATGTGATGGGAGCTGCAGCATCTGAAGTCCCCAGTACAGCTGGGAGCCTGCAGCAGGTGGGCACAAAGCTGGGCAGTGCTCACATCTGTTGCTATTCCCAAGTCCACCCTTGCTCTCTCCCTGAAAATTGCTCCCCAGTTCCTCTGTATAGACAGGGCTGAAAAACATGTAATACTGGTTATGGAAATTACTGTCTTTTTAGTCACATGCTGTTTAGAAAGGCCTTTTATCTTTTACTATCAGTGACACAAAAGGGAGACACAGCTGGCTCCTTGCTGGCACTGCTCATTGTTTGGCATGAATTAAGCTATCTACAGTTGCATGATTTTAGATAACACAAACCACTGACCCAAGAGGAGTTACCTTCACTCCTAAAAATGATCGGTACAAAGTGCAACATTTCAGTTACTATCTGTTTTTCCTGATGCATTCAGAGAACTAAGTTGCACTTGTAAAAAATGCTGGTGTTCCCTAAAGACACACACACACAGAGGCAACTCTGGTGCAAGCCAACACAGCTCCTGCTTCTAGTCTCCTCTTTTTCCAGAGAGGCCAGTCTGCACTATATCCCCTGTACCACTCAGCTAGAACTGAAGTCAAGGAGTGAATCCCAGACTGGTCTGTGGTGGAAAGGACCTTAAAGCTCATCCAGTTCCACCCCTCTGCCATGAGCACCTTTCACTATCCCAAGTTGCTCCAAACCCTGTTCAGACCGGCCTTGGACACTTCTAGGGATGGCCCAGCCACAGCTCCTCTTCATAACCTGTACCAGGGCCTCACCGCTCTCACAGGGAAGAATTCCTTCCTAATATGCAATCTAAGGCTACTCTCTTTCAATTTATAGCCAGACCCCCTTGTCCTATCAGTATGTGCCTTTGTGAGAAGAGGGTGAAAAGGAAAAGAAGAGGAGGATATAGACAATGCTACAGAATGCTTCGCTCATACAGGGTTGGCCCTTTGCTCACACCGATTCTTGGCTGCCCAGGACTCTAGCTCCTGCTGTCTCGGAACAGAGGCAGCTAAAGCTTAAGCAGAAAGGAATCCAGCCCGAAGCCACAGCATCCACGGAACCTACCCGACACCAGGTACCGCTGCAGGAAGGTCTCGTTGCCATAGGTCTCGAAGTTGAAGTGGTCCAGCACCTGCGGGAAGAGCCGCTCCTCCAGGCCAGGCCGCAGGACCCGGGCAGCTGGAGGGGAGTTCATCAGCACAGGGGAAACCGACAAAAAGCGTTTTCACCCGGTACGGCACAACCCAGCTGGGTAACCAGGGCCGAGGAGCTCGGAGCGCCCGCCCGGTGCTGCCCAGGTTGGCTGAGGGCCCCGGCCCAGCGAGGCCAGTTCACGTCCTGCCCGGGGCCTGGAAAAGCCAGTTGAGGGTCCCGCCCATGGCAAGGCCGGGGCTCTGGCCCGGGAAGGAGAATAACAGGCAGAGGGGTCCGGCCCGAAGAGTGGAGGGCACAGGCAGAAGGGTCCGGCCCAAAACACCCACCGGGAGCGGCGCAGGCGGGCGGCAGCGGCAGCAGCAACAGCAGCAGCAGCGGCGGGAGCAC
>JAHLSL010012222.1:43805-57947 GCA_025920805.1 Petroica traversi
GCACGTGACCGCGCGAGGCGCCACGCGCGCCGTGGCTCCACTGTGGCGGCTCGAGCTGCCATCTTTCCTGCTCGCCGGGCTGGGCCGGGGCCGTCGCCTCCCGAGCCTTCTGGGGGTGGAGGGGCCGCGCCATTGTGTACTGCGGAGGCTAAAAAGGCAGCAGATATGGGAAGCTGGTTCTCTAATTGCAGTGAGGCAAAGGTTACCTGGCCACTCCATCCTGTGTATGTTTAGCTCAGAGCTAGGAAAAGGGGGCACTCCACCCCCTCAGGTGTTGGTTGTGGTCCCTCACAGGCATAGGTTCGTGCCTTTGCATGAAAAGCAGGACCAGGAGTTGAGCCATCTGAAAGGGAGGTCTGCTTTTCTCCTGTTGAATTAATTTTCTGAGGGATTGGTATTCAAGTCTGGCTCGCAAGAAAGTCCGTGCAGTTACCTGTGCCAGCTCAGGAGGCAAGGTAAGGGCAGCTGAAGCAGGGGAAGGTGAGGCCATGCCTTCAAGCAGCAGCTGGATTTCTTCAGGGTTGCAGAATTGGTGAAGCTGAGGAGAACACTATGGGAACGGTCTCTTGTTTCACTGAGATTGAGATGTGAGAGGCTGCAATGTTTGACTGAGAGACCCTTGACATAGTCTTTGGTTTGGCATGGTGGACATCAGAAGTAAAATTTGACCTTATCTTTTGCTGCTGCTATCCCTGTAAAGTGCTGGGTTGATGTTCCTGGGGCTGTGCTAACTGCTGCCTTGAGCCAGAGCTCAGCATCATGGTACTTGAGGGACAGAGAAGCCATGTCCCTGTGGAGTGCAGGGAGCTGGAGTGGCCCAGCACTGAGCCTTGTGTGGAGGAGGCATTGAAAGGAATAAGGAACTTCTCTTTACAAACAAACTGTGGGTCTTGCCAGTAGATAAAGCTAGCACTGAGAGGTAAAAGAAACAATAGGGGGGATTCCAGTGATTGATGAATGGAAAGAGAGAAATTTGCATTTACAAACAAATCAAAGGTCTACTGATAAATAAAATTGAATATTGGAAGATGAAAGGAATAACGAGAAGATCCATAAATTCCATAAGGAATTCCACTGAGTGACCCAAAGGAAGGACAAAAGGGGAGGGGGAATTATATATTAGAGGGGGATCTTAGGTATTAGGCGTTTTTGGGAAGTCTGTGCCTCTCAAATACCTCAGCCCATGGGGAAAGAGAACTCTCTCCTGTGGCTGGTAAATTAGGATAAAAAGGAGGCCACATCCTCCAAAAATCTGACAGACCCCAGGGGAAATGTCACATGGCCTCTCCCTTTATTCAAATAAAGTTACAGGTCTCCTTTTTGGACATAAACCTCTGGTGTTTGTGGATTCATTTTCCTCACATCATCATGCAGGTTTGTGCCAGTCAGGTGATCAAGTGGTAATGTCAGTCCATGTGCAGGCTTGTCAAAAGCTGCACAAAGTGGTGTTACAGCAACAGCCTCCCGTTAAGACTCTTCAGGAGATCAGCTTTGGAGGCACTGTTACAATGACGTGGCAATTCACTGAGGAGCAATGTGGCTGCACTGCTCAGAAGGGCAAGCTGGGGCTAGGCTACACAGAGCCTACCCAGTGTGAGACTAGCTCTGTTGGCCCGCCCTTGCTCTCTGGACCAGCACTGTGTAGAGGTGACAGACTGTGGCTTTGGACCCTGCAGCCTCGGGAGGTGCCGTGGTCAGTGCCCCGGGGTGCACCAAATCTGCCAGTGGCAGGCTGCTGCCAGGACCTGCAGCACCATGCTATAGGCAGGAGTGGGCACACATTAAAGGGAACTGCCTGGCAGCTGTGTAGCCTGAGGAGGGTGTCAGTGAGTGCTGGTGAGGGGCTCTGCCCCAGAGAAATTAAACTTTCACTGTTGGCTTTTCTTAATCTAAGCAGTCTGTGCACTTCTGGCAAGTGCTTGTTACTTTGAATTTACTCTGAAAGTAATGCCTCCAATGCTATTTGGGAGTAAGATATGGTTGGGCCATACGTGAGAGATTTAATGCAACTTGGCTATTGTGTTTTGCAGGAGAATGGCAGATCCATCTCTGAGTGAGGTTCAGAGATACTAAAAGCAGGAGTGATTTTTGTAAGCCAGAAACTTGGCTGTGGGAACTTGCCTGTGGGCAGGAGTGGGTGGGCTGGGGGTGACAGAGGAGCTGTCCCTGCCAGGAGGGGCTCTTTGGGCAGAGCAGCCAGTAAGCATCACGTTTTGCAGGTAGAAGTAAGGCCTGAATCTTCCTGCACATGCTACCCCTACCAGAGTGTGGCAGGACATCCCCCCTACCATAGAAGATCTTATCTCTGGAGCTGGTGGGTCAGCTCCAGAAAGTCTCCCCTCCACTGTTAAGGTAACCCAGGCTAACTCTGACTAGTAAGTTGTCACAAGCTAGTGAGTTATTTCTCTGTCTGGCGCCAGGAGTAGAACCCCAATAAGCAACTGGCTGTGAGAACAGATGTGGGGAGATAAGCTAGAAATTCCTGACTGAAAAACACTACTTATACAATTATAAAAGCTACCCAAATTTTCATTGAGGTAGAAGCCTCCTACACACCCCTGGAAACATGCAGGGACTTCTCCCTGGGTTTGGACAAAAATTCCATGGTTACATTCCTGGGAATTGAGAGGAAGAATTCGATGTGTACTCCATCATCCATTTGGTGGTAAGTTATATTTAATCTTAATCTATACTATTTTTTCACTAGCTGTAATATAGGTATCTTTATCATGCACTGTATTTTATCTACTAGTAGTTCTTTCATTTCTATGTAGTAAATAGTATGTTTAAAGTCTCATCAGTGTCCTTCACGAGCAAAATTTAAACTTTGAAGGTTTCTGTGTAGTAAGAAAAGAAGCTTGAGATGAGAAAGGGGATTGAGCACTTTTAGCTAGTTCAAAGCTGAGCATGTCAGCACCTGCTCATACATCTCTGCAGAGAAGTCTCTGGTAGTACCTTGGGCCTCTGAGAAGCTACTTCTGGAAGACAGCATCAGCAGCTTATGTGTGAGATACAGCTGGATGCTCTGGGACCTTGCTCCTGCTCCTGGTGAGGGCATGTGAATCTGCTTGGGAGCAGGAGAAAAACAAGACCGAGCTCCTGGAGAGGGAAAAGTGACTATGGGGCTTTCAGTGTGCACTTCTCTGCTCAGACACACACTTTCTTGTGTAACTGAAAAGAAGTAAACTGAGACAGGATATAGTGAGTGGAGAGATGCGAACCCTCGAATTTATTTCTTAGCACGCTGTTGACCTGCTGTGGTGGGCTGAGTGACCTCCTCGCTTTTCTCACCTACAGTGTTTGCATTCTGTCTTGCAGGGCTGGAGCTGCCCTTCCTACATATGTATGCAATATATAATGAAAAAAACCCGGGACCATTAGGAACATAACATGAAGAAATACTCTATTTTCACTGTCTCTGTCAGTCCCTGCAGTGAAGAGTTAGCACTCAACTCTCCTGTGTCAGCTGTGGCGAGGAGTCCAAGAGCACGAATGCAGGAATAAGAGACAGAGTTCTGCTAACAGTCTGTCCTGGGTTGGCCATATGACCTGTTTGTATCCCAAATCATCCTCTTGCTTATGCTGGACATTAAGTTCTACAGCTTTAAGTTAGTCCCAGAGAGACAGAGAGAGTGAAAGTGGAGGAAAAAAAAACCACTCGCCATTTGTCTGCAGGATACCTTTTACTCCTACGAAGCAAGGCCTTGAGAGAGTGGAGAGGCTACATTCCAGCCAGCCAGCGTTATCTTTTTTTTTTTTTTCATTCTCTCTGGTGTGGGTGCAGGAACGGCACACAGCGGAGAGTTTCCTCGGAACTTTCTTGGCTTTTTTTGCAGGGAGAGACTCTGTTTCTTTTGCTGTGTATTTTTTCCTTTTTCCTGCTCCTGGGACTGGCTGGCATCGCGTGGGCCCAAGATACCAGGGAAATCCCTGGGGTGCCCCTCCCCTCGCCGACTTCTACAGCCGGGCCCGGCAAACCCCCCCCCCCCCCCCCCCCCCCGGAGAACTGAACCAGACTCAGACGGACTCTGAAGCTACCATCTCTTCAGAGGAAGGAGAGGTTTCATTGTTTTCATATTATCCAAATTTTTCCTATGCTTGTGAATATTCTATTTGTTAAATAAATAGTTTTTTCCACTTTTCTCTAAGGAAAGTCTTCCCGGACCTGTAGGGGGAGGGGTGATTGGAATCGGCTCTTCCTAGAGGAGACCTCCCCCAGAGGTTTCCTCCTAAATATTTGCCATAAACCAGGACACAGTCAGATACAATACATGAATCGGATGAACTGCATCCACCCACCAGCAGATAGCCCACCCTCAAATGCTACTGGAAACAAGGTGAAATGGAAGGTACTGACACTATACATGATGACTACATGTGCAAGGCTTGACTTGGAACTGCTGTAGTGTCTTGGTACCACACATGCTGCTGAACAGACTGTTTTGCATACAGCTCTTGGTCCACATCAGCTAATGAGATCTAGAAACATGCCCTGGAAGAGTGGCTAAAGCGGACTCTGGGCCCAGCTGCAGCTGTATCCTGGTGGGAAGTGCTGAGAAACTCTGCTGTAGTTCCAGGAGCTGAGGTCCCTCTTGAGGTCCTGCAACACTTGGGGAGGGAAGGGGGAAACTGGTAGTGCTGACAGCCCTGTGTTGAAAGCTCAGTCTTTTCCATGCTGTTGTGGCTCCATCACAGTCTACAGGGAGATTGGGACAGATCAGGAATTCAGTGCCTTTCGGATGGCTTTTGGGTCCAACAGAATGAGGCTGCATGCATAATGGAGGTTTCATATACATGGATTAGACTGGAAATTACCAGTAATTACCATTTATGGTAATAATATCAGAGAACTTTACTGAGGTGCACTGGCTCCACCCATCATTTGATCTTTAAATAAAGGGAATGGACTTTTCAGAAAAAGGTGCTTGTGCTCAGTTAGCATCGGTGGGACTGCTGGAGGTAGTCAGGGTTGAGAGTAAGAGCCAGGGTAAGAGTAAGCACCAGGGTCTGCTGCTTACAGGAGCTCAAACCAGCATCGAAAACTTCTGGCTTCAAAAATCCTGCTCTAGGCAGAAAGCACAACCTGTAATACCCTTCCTGGTCTGTTTTTGTCCCCAACAACATTATGTTTTGTGTCTTCTCTTGGTTGGTGAGTTGCACCTCTTGGAGCTAGTCAGGCACCCTGTCACCATGTTAAACTGGCCTGAACTTCATTTCTGTTTGCTTATAGGAGTAGTGGTATTCTTTGCCTGTCTTCCAGTTGACGCCATCAGCGTAGCTCCCATGCACACCCATCCAGTACATCCCATTCAGGTTTGAGTAATGGCAGTCATTGTACCACCACGCTCCCTTGTATTCTGTGGCACAGTTAAAGGAGCTCATGTCATTGTCCTGATCTGTTGTTGAAAATGGCATGTCCCTGTGGTACGATAAAGAGTCTCCTGCAGAGAGCACACATTCACAGTTACTGCAGTGGGGATCACAAATGGGACCCTGATGTATCTGTGCACCCCTGCTGGGCACCAGTGGCCCTTGCCAGGTACAAGACAGGTTGTATAAATCCTGCGCTTTTCTTGCCCAAGTTGCCCAAGTTTCCTCCTTGTCTTGGATAAAAGAATTATCCCGAGCTCTGCTAAAACACATGGGGAATGTATCTATGCCTGTGAATCAAATTCTCCTCACAGGTTCACAGGTCTCACTTCTCTTGCAATGCTCAGGCTCTCTGCAGACACACCTGCCCACACCCTGAATTACCAGGTAGGATTGCAGTGTACAAAGCCACATAAACCCAGGGCACTGCGCTCTCAGGTGCTGGTTTCACTCATTCCTAAATGATGGATATTGAATTTTGAAGAAGATTTGTTACTTAAAAAAAACCAAAAACCCAAAACATCAGGTATTAAGAGGATGGAGTGCTGATGCTGCAAGTGTTGAACAGCACCCCAGCCCTGAAAATGCCAAACCTTATGGGAAAATGTCTCCTGCCAATGTAACCAAAAGCACTACTTGACCTGGCTGCTGCAGAGCTGTTGGGAAGGTCAATTTGTTTGGGTGCGGCTCAGGATCAGGCTCATTAGATGTTAAACCATAGGGCCAGCTGGGCTTTTAGGTAAAGCTCTGTGACATTTCTTTGGGTGATGGGTGTCCCCCTCTATCCCTGTTCCCAGAGATCATTCAGTACGTGAAGTACCATGACTAGTTTTAAAAAATTGACCCAAAATTTAGCTGATACAAGGAGTGTGCATGATAGATCACTGCATAGAAGCTGAACACTTCTGAAATGCTCTAGCAAACAGACTTTCCTAATGAGCTGTTTCAAACTTACCAGCATTTCCACCAAGGAAGTCTCCTAGAACCAGTCTGTATTTCTCTGACTCTTCCAAAATTCTGAATGAAGCATACTTGGCAAAATAGTAGTTGTTCTCAAAGTCTCTCAGGTCAATGCGGAGTTCACAGGGTCCTAGAAGAGAAGATGGACAGCAGTGTTGCCAGGCAGATGGTGGGTATGCTACTGTATTTCAGGGTAGAGCTGTGAGCTAACGTGAGAGAATCTGCAATTGCTTGAGAGATTTTGATTTTTTCTAGGGAAGCACTTTTCATATATGATACTTGGTGGTCATGGGCAGGAGTCCTGTACACAGCTGGTAGCTCCGAGGCTGTCTGTGGACAAGATGATGCCATTGCAACCAGTCCAAGTGGGAAGATGTGTTGGTCTGTCTCCAGGGTACATGATGCAGCCAGCTCATTCTCTTCCCTGACTTCTAGTTTTGCTTTTTGTTAGAGTGCAATTTCCTGTGTGCAATGGGCTGCAAGAGCTTGCATCCTTTTGGGATTAACAGAGGGGGCCTCAGATGGATATGAGAAGCTCAGAGGTCTACAATGACCCAATAGGGTGCAGGGGTTGGACTGCCATGGCCTCAGCCTGGGGTGGAGGCAGACCTTACCCAGAGAGGTGAGGAAGTGGATGTTTTCATTCCCCATCCAGAACTCGGTCAGCTGGTTGCCAAAGCCTCGTTTGTATGAATCCCAATCTCGCAAGAAGTTCACTGACCCATCCCAGCGCCTCTGAAAAACCTGAAAAAGACCCTCATCCCCACCAGCCCATCCTCTCAAAAGCATTCACAGCACCTGGGGACACAGCCACCTTGGTAAATGCTTCCCCTGCATCAGGACATTCCTGTGGATGTCTGGGGAGCAAACCCCACAAGAATCCCTTGCTCAAGGATCTCCTCCATATGCCCTTGGAAATGAGGAGGAAATGATGTACTCCTTTAAGCAGTGAGTGGGTCTGTGGCACTCAGCCTGCTTCCAGAGACAAGTCTTGGGGGAGTCCTGTGCGTCCAGCGGTATTCATTCTGGCTTGCGGACGTGAACCTCAGCTTTGTGTTTCTATTTTTGAGCCATACTTTGCAACCTTAACAAAAATCACTGTAGGAACATAGAAACCTCCCTCTCCTCATCCTACTCACAATCCATCCCCCACCATCCGTGTCCATGTCGCAGAAGACAGTGGTGGCATTGCAGCCTTGGGGGTAGATTGTGTACCAGCCACTCAAAATCTTCCCTTTGGCCAATAGTTCTTGGCAGTTCCTGGGTTCTGTGCAAATCAAAGAGATCAAGTGGAAAGATATATATTATAATGTGTTTACTGATCCAGGGAGTATGTCAGCCTTGAGCCTTTGAGCCCTTCAGCACCCAGCAGGCTCTTTGTACTGAAGGGTCCTCCTAATGCAGAGCTGCTGGGAACCAAACCCTGCCATGGCTTCTTAGCCCATATGTTGCAATGGAGATGGGCATCTTCTAAGAAAGAGATGGTCTAAGGTGCTGAGACCCCTCTCACCTGCAATGACTTTCGAGGGTCTGGATGATGGAGCTGCTCTGAAAAGGAGGATGAACTCACGATCCAGGAATTTGTCACAGCTCCAGAATGTATGCAGGGCACAGAGAGTATGTGGGCAGTTGGCAACAAAGGAGATAGTGACACAGAGAGACTGTGATGCAGTGAACAGTGTTCAGCTCATCCTCTATGAATTGAATTATAAAATCACACACAGTTTGGGTTGGAAGGAACCTTAAAGCTCATCTTATTCTACCTCCTGCTGTGGGCAGGAACACCTTCCACTACACCACGTTACTCCAAGCCCCATCCAAACCTGGCCTTGGCACTTCCAGGGGTGGGCAGCCACAGCTTCTCTGGCCAACCTGTGCCACGGTCTAATGGCCTTCTGAGGAAAGAATCATCTGCTAATATCTAATCTAAATCTCTCCTCTTTTAGCTGTAAATCATTCCCCATTGTCCTGTCACTGCCCATGTTAAAAAAAACATAAAAACTCTCCAGCTTTTATATAAGCACCCCCTAAGTACTGGAAGCCCACACTGAGGCCTCCCCAAGACACAATGCTTTTGAATATGTGTATTTATATGTTTGTATACATATATACACATGTATACTTTTTCCCTCCCCAAAACCATACCTGCTGACAGAAGTTCAGATTCACAGGTGACTGAATGGTCCCTATAAGACATCCCAGCCTACAGCTGCATCAGTAGCTGTTGTAGGGAAAGCCTGGGGAGATGATCAGAGATGGTGGTGCTGGTGGAGCAGGTGTCCCAGTGTGCTGTGTGTGATACATTGATACACAGCTGTTCCAGGCTGTCTTGTGAGCTCCCTAGCAGGGAGATGGTCCTGGACTTGGCCTTTTCCGTATTACTCAAATGTTTTACATACCCAGAGAAGTGTCTGGGGTAGCAAAGGACCAGTTCAGTGGCATCCCAATCTGTCAGATGTTACAGCAGCTTTGATCTGTCTGAGCCTTTGCATATTACTGTGGCCCTACAGCACCCAGTTGTAGCCAGAGCAGGTTGTAGCTCTGCTTCACCTTTACCTCATGGAGTCAGATGGGGCAACTGAAAATTGTTTCTTTTATTTTTCTCCTTTTCTTCTAATGAATAAGTTATCTGAGCACTATCACACACGTGAACTCTGCATGCAGAGGTGTCATGCAAATACAGGGGTGTAACTGCCTTTGAAGTAGCCACATATCCATACAGCTGTTTGTAGTGGTTTCATCTTAGAAATCAGGACACTGAGTCTCTGAAAAACCTCCTCCAGGACACACAGAGCACAGGACATCTAAGCCGTGCTCAGAGGACATGACTTTTCCAGCCTGGAGTACAGAGTAGACGCACAGAAGCTGCATGCTATAACAGTGATATTTCCTTCCTCCATCCTTCAATGTCTCTTTGAACTTGTTTCTATTCCTATCCTGTCCTGACTTCTGATGCAGGTAGTCCACCACCATCCACTCTGCAAAGCTGACCAGTATCATGAAGACCTAGGATGAAACTCACCCCATATTTCTGGAAATCCAGGCTCTCCTTTTGTTCCTGTTGGACAAACAACACCAACAATTGCTCTCTACCTTCCACACCCAGCACTCTCCTTCCCCAATACCTGAGAATTGCCAAGACAAATCCTGCTGCACTGGAGGGCTGTGATGTCAGAGGAAGTGCTTGGCTCATCTGCACCAAGCAAATGAAAGGCATAGAGAAACCAAGAAGGAAGAATTGCTCAATATATGCTGTCCTGGCTGCTACCAGGCCCACTAGAGGAGACCCACCAGCCTATCTGCATAGACCCAGGAAAGCACAAAGGGGCAGGTGGGAAGCCAAGCCACAAACCCCTGTAACTACAGCAATGACCCAGCAGCTTCAGACACTGGGAGGAGCTCTCCAGGTTGACCCGGAGGCACATGGGGTAACCACTGGGGGGTGCACTATATATATACATATATATATATATATATATACATATATATATATATGTGCACATATATATAAGCACAATGAGCAGCAGCCCTGCCTCTCTTGGCCTGTTGGACCTGGCATGATCTATTTCCCGCTGGCATCTGTTTTACGGCTTAGAGGTCTAAATGGGGAGACTGGCACAAAACATATCTCTGTTGGACTCAGCTGCTCTGCCTGCTATTGCCTAACCCATGGAGCTGTGAACCAACAGTTTGTGCCAGTGAGTCCCAGTGGGCTGGGACATGTGGGATAGGAGTGGGTGAGTGTGGGAGGGAGGAAGACATGCACCTTGGGAAGGCAGAGTTACAAGTCCCATCAGGGAATGACTGCTGCTAGTGCAGGGCTTTAGCCAGTGGTTTGGGAGCAGCAGAGACAACTGAAGCACTAGGCCAGGCCAGCTGTGCTAGACGCAGTGATTGCCAGCCAAACTCCAGAGAGGGAAGCCACAGTGCAGTGTTCAGAGGTGGGTGCCTGTGGCCCTCACATGCAGGATGATGGCACAAGGGAAAAAAAACACGTTTCCCTACTACCTTATTGCTATTACTGGTAAAGGTATGTTCCTCTGGCACTAGCAGCAACTGAATTTCATTTGAGCCTCTGCATTTTGCCATAGCATGGGAATACTAAGAGCTCTGCCCAAATCTAACTGGTCCCTCAGCCCTGTGGCTTCTGCAGCTGATGGTGCCAGGCGGCAGCACCAGCTGCCTTAGCTGAGAGCACCACCTGTTGCTCAACATCTGATTTGGGAGTGGGACTACTCACAGCACCTGGGCCAGGGCAGAACCTATGATGAGGCATAACTGTCACCAAACAGCCCCATTCAGCCTCTATATCTGCTCCCATCTGGTGTGTTGTACCAGAACAGCATAGGGTGGAAGTTTACAAAGTAGCTAACATGATGAATTCAGCGCAGCATGATTTACCTTTCAGTCCAGGCAAGCCAGGCTCTCCAGCTGCTCCTACAAAACACAAGAGGAAAATGCTCATCACTGACTATCAAACACAAATGAATTACTGTGGCTCCTCAAGTGCCTCCTCCAGCTCCTCCATATGTCCCAAATGTACAGGAGAGGCTGTTCAAGAGGTGCAAAGCTACAGTGCTTAGCTGAGTTTCCCAGGCGATGCTGCTGCCTCAGTCTGGCTGCTCTCTTGATCAGCAGTATAACTCAGGAACAGCAGGAAGAGAAGATTACAGGGGAGAGAGAACTGCTGCTCCATCTCTTGGAATGCATGGGGAATTCACAGTTCCATTTCAGTGACTTTTTATGCAGGCTTTCTGTTTACTGTCAGGCACTTATGAGATTTCATTCAGTAGGGTTTGTCAGGGTTTTTCAGTGGGTTTGTCCATCTCCTGCTGGCATTTCAGTTCACCTCTTAGGTGCTTTTGGCCAGGAAATAGCTTCACATTTATCATGTAAAAGGGATGTTTTTCCTGCTAGTCAGTGCATTGCTGCTCACTGCTCCTATGGTTCTCTTGTGCTGGGAGCTGGATTTTTTAGCAGAGACACTTTCCCAATATTTGTAGCACATATCCTGCTGAAGGTCCTAAGCAAGCCTGGGCTGCGAAAGCCAGTTTCTCAACAGACATCATCCTCTTCAGGGGTTCATCCCATTGCAAAGGAAACCTCATTCTGTGGTATTGTTTGATCCTGTCCTTGTGGTCAAGTGGGCATTGTGCACCGAGTCAAAGGCTGGAGACTGCTGAAATCAGTGATGTGCTTAGGCCTGAGCAGCAGGCCTAAACCAGAGTTGACTTACAAGATGGATCCTGGGCATTGTGTGATTAACACCATTAGTATTATTTACCTAAAAAGAGATGATAAAGATAGTTATGCTAGCTAGCTGTTTAAAACATTGTGTAGCTATCTGCAAGAAATGTATCATTTTAAGAAACTTTCCCAATTGACATGAATAGAGACTTGTTGGTAGGGTATTTTAGGGGAAAATCCTCCCAGCCAAGACCTGGGCTCTGACCAAGCCCTAGCCCTGGCTAAGTGGGAAGCATGCCATCAGACACAGGTGCTGTGCTAAAAATATAATCAAGTCACTTTGACTTGCTGATTTGGCCCTATATACAGTGGACTCCCTTTCAGGGTGAATCCAGAGACCTCAGCTACAGGTGGATGCATCAAGTAGGATTTTCCCAATTGCCAGGAATGGTTCTCCAGGTACTTGCTGCGAAATGGGGAGTGCCAGCAACTCCGAACTCTGGATGATGGTAAAGTATTTAGGCAATTGGTGATGTATCTTCATCACTATTCTGCCTCTTGTATAGTAATGATTAGGTGCATTACCTTGCTTATATTTGCTAGTTGCCAAAGCCAAGCATGTAGTTTCATTGAATGTATTATTTTACTTTTGTACTGCCTTTATATTCATAGTAAAATAAGACCATCCTTTCCATTGCTGTGTTCTTTAAATTGCCCCTGTCAATTGGCAGAACAAGCATTCAACATAGTGCCTCTGCATCAGGCCTCTTGGCTGAAGCTCCACAAATAGCTCCAAAGCTCTTCAGAGCTGGGGGGCATTTGGGCAGGCTTGTTGAGCTGGAGGCAGGTTAGGGTAGGACTGGGGAATGGGGAAAGGTTTGATTTTAGGGGGCTGGTGAGGGTCAGTGGGAAATTTTGAGAAGAGTAGTATCTTCTTCTGTGTTGTGGTCCCACTCAAGGACACTGTTTCTAGTGCTCACTCCATCCAAGAGCCATACCCCCAAAACAGGCTTTTCCTCTGCTACTTCAGCACCATTTCTTAGCCTGTGGCCAGCCCTGCAGTTCACCTCTGTTGACCCAATTTCCCAATGCACGTCCTGAGCTTGGGGGCGTTTATGGGTCAGACGTGCATATATTACACATTACCTTTTGCACCAGGTGGTCCTGCTTTCCCGGGGAATCCCTGGTCTCCCATTTGCCCTGCAAAGAGACTCATTTTTTATGTGCACATTACAAACTGACCAGAGGGGGGAGTCACGAAGCCTGGGCGGCTGGGATTCGGCTTTCACATAAAAAAGGGAGCCCTGTTAATTAGATTGAGTCTTGCAACATAGTTTAGTCTTCTACCTTACTCCTTTTTTTCTATTGAAGCCTTACTACACTGAAACTGCCATTTTAAGTCTTAATTTGCAGTTCACATATGAATTCTTATGAGCTTTGATACATCGTGGAGCCAGTCCATGTATTTTGCTGTGGTGGATCAGCTCGCGCAGCTGATGTGATTCACCTTATCTGTGAGTTGGCTATGAAAACCCTTGCTGCCCGGAATAGGGGTTGCCAGTACATTTCCCACACCATTCCCCAGAAAACAGGCATCTCAGCCTCCCTCCCACCCAGACTGTTCAATATAAACCCAGAAAATAAATGGATGATTTTCTGAAGAAGAAACAAATGAGACACTCCACACCCCAAGATCACTTCAGATTTGTGACAGCACTTAAGGAAGAAACAGGTCATGCGTACCAGCACATATCTAACTGGGGTATTTTCCACTCCAATTCTCTAAATCCTCACAGCAGCCAGTGCCAGGCCAGTTACTGCTCCAGCCTCAGGTTGCTTCCCCTACCCAAAGAAACAAAACATCTCCTATCACAGTGCTCATCACTGGCTTTGGGAGCCTCACCTTTTGTTCCTGGGAGACCTGGTTCTCCTTTAGGGCCAGAGACACCTGGGATCCCTGGACATCCTTGAAGAATGGCGAGTCGGTCATCATCACCCAGTCCCACTATTCTCACCTCTGAGAAATGAAGACAGTCTTTGTGGAGATTATTAGGGCTCTGAAATGTCTTGGAGAGGAAACCACGTTTCCTTTGAAGTTGAGGAAAGGTGCAATCAAAAGCAATGAGTGTGGAAGTTTGGGGGTGTTGTATGGATTGACAGATGGCATTGAGGATCTCACATATTAGAGGAGCCAAACTCTACATCTCTGGCTTCAGTAGAGTTCAGTGGGAGAGGAGGCTGATATATATGACATTGCATGCATGTCAAATATACTGTAGTTAATAAAACAAAAGCTGAGAGGTGCACCAATGGGGTATTGATAGCAGAGTAAGTGGCAGTGATGGATCTGTGGACAATAAGGGTAAGGGTTCTTCTGAATTTCCTGATGGCAAGCCTGTTTGAAATTGCCCCATGGCATTCCTGAGGAATACAAACAGAACACTATGCTGAGCAGCATCCCCAGGCCGTTCCTTTGTATTGCTCTGTATCCTTTGGTAACTGCACTTAGGCCCTACTAACCAAAATCCTGAACCTGGGGAAAAACTCAATGGAGATGGTCTGTTCATAGAGACCTCACTGGGGAGGGAACAATGTTACATCACAGTTGGAGGCAACAGCTTTCTT
>JAHLSL010012227.1:0-11933 GCA_025920805.1 Petroica traversi
CTCCCCACCTCTCAAAGTCTATTTTTTGTTACAGAAATGTAAATTTTTATATATATATATTCAGGAGTTGGAATGTTGTAGTTACCTACTGAGTAGGCAGCAATTTTTGTATGTTATGAACATGCAGTTCATTATTTTGTGGTTTATTTTTACTTTGTAATTGTGTTTGTTAAAATGAAAGTGACTGTTTGGCTTCTAAACACATTGAATGCGCTTTCCTGCCATTGGGATATTTGGTGTACAATACCCTTAGAAAAAATAAATAAAACATCAAATTGTGCAGACTTACACATTTTCCTTGAAATTACTACTTACGAAGACTGCACCACAGCAATCCCGATTCCTTCAGTTGCTTCAAAGCCACATGTACCACTTGTCTCCTGGAAAAAAAAAAACACCTGTTTAAAGAAAGGAGCGGAGATCAACCTTATGTCCAGTTGCTTGCAGAAAGCATGGATGGCACACTCGTGTCCTTGCATTAGGTGCATCACCGGCTCTTTTGAAGGAGCCACAATTACCGTTTTCTGGCTTCTCCAGAGCTAACCTTAGATGGAAAAACAATTCTTCCAGTGCTGAAACTAAAGTTAGAAAATTAGAATCTCAGCTGTGTTCACAGGTAGTCAGAAATCTTCCTAGAGCAGTTTCTAGGCTGGAAATACAGTAGGCTCAGTCATAATGGCTGGTTGACAGAAGATAGCCCTGAGCAGCTGAGGGTTGCCATAAGTTTCTTCTTGACCCAGCATAGGGCATTATGAGTGTGGGGTAACCTTTATTACAGGTGTTTCAGTATTTTTAGGAGAAAACACATCTTTCCCTGCTGGTGCAGGTAGAGAAAGAAGGTTCTGGCATGTCTCCTTTTGGGTAGGCTCTCTACAAGATACTTAAGGTTGTGACAGCTGGCAGAAACAGGTCTTGATGAATTCACCCAGCACAAGCTGCCTAGCAATCTCTGCCAGTGTGCCCCTATGGCTTACCTTTGACTGTACTGGCTAGGAAGGGCAATCTGCTAAAGTCCAAATGCTAGTCCTTCTCCTCAGTGTGAAAACCACCTCTGGCAAATGGCATCAATTCTGAAAGATACCTAAGCGTTTACCAGCTGGTAAATCGCAGTCTGTCATCTCTCAGGCAAGACTGTTCTCAGAGGACTGGGACAAGCAGTGGGGAAAGGCCTGTGCAGCTTTGTCCCTGTGCTGGCTTGTGCCTGCAGTGCAGGATATGTTCTGCAAGCTGCTGACAGGGACTTTGCAGCTGGCCCTGCTGAGCTTTTTCAGAAAAAGGTGCTAACCCAAGGGGCTCTGGCCTTTGTTCAAAGTTGACCAGCAAACTGAATATGTGGCTTCAGACTACCTCAGCATATAACCCACGTCAGAAGTCACGGGATTCCCCATATGGGAGACAGGACAGTGAAGGGTCTTCAAATGTGGTTCTTCAAAGAAGGAAGCAAATAACATTATGTACAGGTAATGATAAAATTTTTGCCTACATCTAGAATGAAAGTCAAAAACAAAGTAACAGTTGGAGTCAGGTTATTCTGACCAGTGAGCACTGCTCTGTTCAGATGTATAGAACAGAATAGCTCAGTTGAAAGGGACCCAGGGCCTACAATGAACATCTAGTCCAACTGCTATTAAGGATACATATATTACAATGTACAAATGTCTCTTCAATGCTGGCAGGCTTGAGGCACTGAACACCTCTCTAGGAACCCTGTTCCATTTGACTACCCCCTCAGTAAAGAAATGTTTCCTAATGTGAAGTCTGAACATTCCCTAATGCAGCTTTGAGCTACTCCTGCATGTCACGTCTTGTCACTGGATATGACAGGGAAGAGATCAGCAGCACACCCTCTCCACTTCTCCTCCTCAAAGACGTGTAGATGTTGATGTCTTTTCAAGGTCATCTCTGTTAACTCCTGGTCTAGCCTTCTGTAACTTTGTGCTAAAAATTGACAAAGCAGGCTCTCAAGCAATGCCTGAATAAGCCTGAGGTTCTCCAGAGTACTTTGAAATGAGCAGTGATGGTAATTTCCATGCCTAAAGAGGCAAAAATAAGATGGGTTCTCTTTGGTGCATCGTGTAAAAAGTGGTTCAAGTCACGCAGTAGTGTATAGCTATTCACGAATGAAAGCCAGCGTACCCTTGCTAGCATAATATAAAGGAAATAAATGTGTGGGGTCTTCTGCATCTACTGTTTTCAAGGCCTTCATCACATAAAATGAAATCAGATTTCAAGGCTGAGAAAGCATTGACCATACATTCTCTGCAAGATCTTTTGTTTGCTGTTGGCCTGATGACAGGATTTCTCATTCTGAAAAAGTTTGCTTCTAGCCAGTTAGGAGGATGAGTCGGTTTCGAGGAGGCTGTTCCCAAGGAAATAGAAGTGTTGCCAGTGGCCGGGAAAACCCTTCCCCTGTAGGAAGTACACAGGTGGGGAACGAATCGAAGACCTCTCGCTTTTACGCTCACGCGCAGAAGACCCATTTGCTCGGAGCTAAACCTCAGCTGTTTGTGACCGAAAGCCCAGTTCAGATCTGACCACTAGCGACACGAATGGCCGCCCGGCTGGGCTCGGAGGAGATTCCCCTGCCCCCCCCGCCCCGGCACCTTCGCCGGGCTCCAGCGCCCGCGGCTGAGCAGAAGCACCGCCTTTGCCACGTCCGGAACCGCGCCGACCATATTTGGCATATCCTCCACGCCTTTTATGGCACTTCCGCGGCCCAAAAAAGGAGTTTCCTGCTCAGGCGTTCCGGGGTTGCGCTGCGCAGCCGTCGGGATGCTGCAGCGCGCTTTCCCTTCCCCTTCCCTCCCTCTTTCCCCCACCCGCCCCCCTTCTCTCGCGAGGCCCTCGCTGGCTCTGTGCGGGCCCGCACCCGCTGAGAGTCGGGCGGCTCCGGGCAGCAGAACTCTCCGCTCCGCAGTAGGCCTGGCGCTGGGCCGCGGCTCTCCGTGGGCTCCCAAAGGTCGCTGGAGGACTGGCCTTCCAGCGCGTCCTCGCTGCTGGTTACTGTTCGTTTTCGTTAATAGGGACTGAGTCGCTCTTCATACACGTCTCCGAAATAGGTAGGATGCGGCCTAACCTGGGAAGTGCTGTAGAGACCAGTGACCTTGCCCACCCAGGCTTTTGCTCTGCAGACCCTTTCCGTGAGCGAAAGTGAGGATAGTCCTCGCCTTGGTGGCTGTTTTGTGCTTTAATTGACTAGCGAAAAATGGTTGTTCGGTTTTCTTTTCTTTTAAAATGAAGGAGCTAAAAATTAGTTCGGGCATACTTGGAGCCCAGTATCTGGTGCGATATGCTATGTGTCGAGTTGTATTGTGTCCTTTGGTATTCTATAAATGCCACTGGAGACTTTCTACAAAGCTGGGAAAATGCAACTGCTACAGATATTTCTGTTGTGGCTGCGAACTGCTCTTACCAAGTAGCTCATGGGCCCTGACGGGAGAGATGAGACAACACGGAGAAGAGAGAGCTGTAAGCAGAGACTTTGTCGTGATCATGGTATGTTGGTCATGGGCTTTTCTTTCATTTAGGTCTTTTGCTCGTACATGTCAAGGTTTTGTGCATCTGAGCAAGACCTCAGGTAGCCGCAAGGAAGATAACTTTGTAGAATCTAAACTGGCAGCTGGCAGACTGAAGGTGATCTGAGCTGTGACAGATGTCCTTAGGAGGGCTGCCCCCCAAGTACGTGCTCACCGCTGTCAGGTTTAACTAAAGCTGAGTGCAGTGGCTGAAGGCTGGCTCATGAAGAGTGTCTTTGACCCCTTCTAAACCAAACCATTAACTAGGGCTGATCTTCTAAAGCAATCTGCACTGTTATCTAGGGCTAGGATATTTGTTGACTTTTTGGTGTAAGTGGCTGTTTATTTCAATTTTTTTTCTGATTGTGGCCCAGTAGACTTTAGAATCCTCAAGAGCTTTGAGTGCAGATAATATATTTATGAAGAGGGGTTGGTGGTGAGATTATTGATCTAAACATTCCATGTTTTTATCTGTGTACATGAGCTTAATGTAGCCCTAATAACTACTAGTTAAACCTAGAAAAGAGATTGCATGTTTTAAAGTGCACTGAGACTAGGATTGAAATGTGAGATGTAGCTAAAGAACAAGAACTTTTAAAATAGTTAAGCTTTTCTGCTGTAATCAAAGAAACTCTGTTTTTTAAAATCAGCCCTGACTGATAGCCTAATGATTTATGGTCTTGACTTGATGAATGAAACTCTCACTTCTAAATAGCTGAGTCTGATGCATATACATAACCTCTATCACTTTCTAGTCTTCAATTTGTGATGATTTTTCAGCACTGTCGTAACAAAAATGATGGTTACACAGAAGTATTTTCAACATGTATATGTCACTTCTGTAAATACAAAAAGCATTATCAAAGTATTCTTTTTTGGCCTTTTTTTTAACAAGCATATAGGCTTATCTTTTTCCTTTTTGGGCTGAGTCTACTGGCAGTTTTTACTCAACTATGAACTGGCCATTTATTCCATATCTTTTAGCCTTTTAATGAGTTTTTTCTCTAGGGGAGAGCTGTTCCTGTTGTCCCACACAACATAGATAAAGTCTTTGAAGGTTTATACTGAACAGTTTCTGGAAATCCAAATACACTACATAAGGTAATTTCTCATGTCCATGTGTTCACTGATAATTCCAAATAGTTCTGAAGGATTTGTCAGGGATGAATTACCTTTGCAAAAGCCGTGCTGATGTTTTCTGTACATTTACTACTTACTACTCACAAATGTGCAAATTATTCTAGCTAGCTCTACTAATATGCTCATAGTAGCATGCCTGGAACAGACTTAGGATTTATAAGCCTGGAGCTTTCTGAAAATCTTAGTGAAAAACCATGTTACATATGGTACCATCCAGTCCTCTAGATATAAAGCACCACAGATACTGTGCTTGTTATTTCATCCTCAAGTCAAGTATTTGAAGGGATACCATATGGCCAAATGACTTGCTGTTATTCGTTTTGATCGCTTAGTCCCTTCTGTAATCTGTTCTACAGATATTTCAGTTTAAAAGATTCTGTTACACCTGTAAAGGAAATCTATGGCACAGAAACCTTTCCAAGTTTGTCTGAAACAAAATGGGTGTGATGATAATTTCTGGTGCCCCCTTAAATTTTGATCATCAGCTTATGAATTCTTTGATAGACCTTACAGTCCCTGGTATGGCTGGGAAAGGAGTCACCAGTTCTTTTCCTGTCTGCAAGTTGTGTTCCCCAAGCCATATTTCTGGCTTGCCGTACGGTGTTTTAATATGACAGTTTGTGACCGTGTCTTGTTTTTCTGCATCTCACCATAATTTCCACATTTTGAGGGGTGCTGTCCTTCCCCTTTGTTAGAATAATTATTTTGGATTGGTTCTTAGCCTTTCCAAGTAGGTAATAATGCATGATTGCTGAAATGATGTCCTAAAAGTGTTTTTATTTTACTAGAAGATATTTTTTATTTTTCAAGCTACACTACTACTTTATTAAAAAATAAAGGTTAAATGCCCCACTGTAGTAGATATCTGGATTTTGTTGCTCTTGCAAGGATGTTGAACTTTTCTTGTGTTTTGATGAATGCTGTTTATGCTCAGGAAGATGCAAACGTTTGTGTATATGACCAAAACAGCGTGCTTTTTCAACACTTGTTGGCTTTTCTGTGATTCTTAGGTTAAACCCTCCTGCCCCTTTTTCTTTTTTTTTTTGTCAATTTCAGCATCCTGATTGCTTGTGGCTTCTGGTGAAGGACATAGCTCCTGTAGGATTCTTCTATTTTTGTAGTTCCTAATGATTCTGAATCCTTCTTCCTTCCCCCATTTTTTTTTTTTCTGGCCATAAATGGTCGTTCTGTATTTCTGGCCCACTGTTTGGTAGCAAGAGCATAAAAAAGAATCTCAAACAAACAAAACCCAACAAAACAAAATCTGTCAGGGAGACCTTATCCAAAAACATGAAATTGAAGACTAAAATAAACAAACCATCCCTGTCAGGGAAGCCTTAATGTACTAAACTTTCTTCCCAGAAACTTTCCTTTTTTATCCCTGACTGTTTGTATCCACACAAAGACTAATATAGTTAAACTAACATTTCCAAAAAGTCTGCCCAAACTCCTTGTCTGTTCCTGTCATCTGTGCTTGTCTGATAAGTCATAATCTTGGGCAGTCACATAGCTGATAATCATGCTGCATGTCACTACAGCCTACTTCTGTCTCCCTTATGCATCCCTGACTTCGGGTGTTATGCTCAGTGACAAAGCTTTTGTCTTCTGTGAAGTCTGGCCCAGAATCATTCTGTACCATCTGACTTGCACTTCTTTTAATCACAGGACTTTCTTCCTCTTTCACAACACAGGTGTTGTCAGCTGTCACTGAAGGTGTCCTTGAACAGTCTTCCAGAGTCCATTTGCATCATGATCCAGACTTTTTTCCATGCAGGTCCTGAACTGCCCATGTCCTGTACTCCTGGAGCTGGTAATTCAACAGCTGGTGCAGTGGATTTTGAATCTATTTGATTGATGTGATGGCATGGAGGTAAGAGAGGGAATCATAGTAACTGTTTATTTCCCCATTGCATGGGTCTTGCATCAAAGCTGTGACAATGGAAGTTTGTCAGTACGGCAAGCCTGAGTTTGGCCAAGGTGGATGGGTTTATAAAATAAATGTAAAAATAAAAACAAAAAAGCGCTGGGGTTTTGTTGTTGTTGTTTTGTTTTTGTTTTTTAAAAGAGAAATCAGCTTCAGAAGAGAAAACATGATCTACCCAGAATGAGTAAAATGAGCTGGAAGAAAGCTGGAACGCCTTGTTTTAAGTTTCTTGACTTGCTAGAGAATGTTGTTTTGCTTAAACAGAATTAACAGGACATAAATGCATATATAGGTTTTATTAGAAATATTAAACCACACAGTATTCTTGCAAGTTGGGTTTTATAAGCTCTTCTGTCTGAATGAGGAAAATGCTCAGAACTGGAAACACTTCTTTTTATGAAGCAGGAATCCTGTGTAGAAACAACAGTCTTCCAGAGGCTTCTTTTAGGGCTGCTCTTTATGCCTTTTCTGGTAGGGTCTATTGCTTTTGTAAAAGAGAAGGAAAGTCACTGTAATATATGCCATCTGTTCACAGGGTTGAAAGGCTCGTGACGTGACTCCTGTGATTTGCAGGACGGAAGTGACAGGGATTTCACCCTTTTCCTCGAGGATGATGGCAGCTTACAATTACTTTTGGAAGCAGATATAGCCGAATGGTAGTAGATCATAGAGTTATACTCAAAGTTGTCTTGTGCAGTCTTTAGAGATTTCTGATATTTCAACTTCAGAGAGAGTAGCTTGTGGTATATTTAAATAGCTGAGCTCTGTTTGGCTTTGTCAGGGTAGCAGGTAGCCAGTAGGCTTTAGGTGCCGTATGCTGCCACCTTGTGTTTAGAAGCAAAATGTGGATGTTTGTACTAGGAAATACCCATGTTAGTTAGGCTCAAGTAACATTGTTAACTCTAAATGTAGTCTTGAATATGAAACAAATCACATCAACTTATGCAGTTTGTATTCCTTTTAATTCCTTAAGGAATCTGAGACTAAGGTTCTTGGTTGGTTTTTGTTTGTTTATTTGGTATTTTTTTCCCATGGGAGTTGTGGTGGTGTAATTTCCCCATTTGTGTGTGTTTCTTTTCTTCATTCTTCCCAGTTTCTCCCTTAACTCACAAGGAGGAGAAAGTTGTTTAGTTTTCCAGCTCTGGGTGCCTGGAGACAAGTACTGAAATGCATATCTTTGGAGCCTAACATACATCTAGAAGTTTATAACTTCTGTTTTCTGTCACTGCTTTTCATGGTTTGTTCCTGCTGTCAGTTGGCAACAGGCAACAGATAGATGATTGTATAACGGAATACTAGCCAAGCTGCTTCCAGTATCTGGGAAGGCACAAAGCAACACTAAATAACTTTCACTACACATTGTAGTCTGGGATGCCCATCTATCTCGGCCCATCTATGGGGCTAGATAGGACAGAAAATGCTTTTATTCTCCGTTTCTCTCCATATTTGTGAGCACCAACCAGGTACATATAAGAGTCAAAATAGTTGAATGCCTCTTGGAACACTTGGCCTCAGGTAAGTGTTTTTCAACATCTAAAAGAAGTCCAGTGGAAGAAACTGGGCCAAAAAGGTTGTCTTTAAACAAGAATCTGGCTGCAGTGAGGATACATGAACAGACCTGGTTATCTATGTATTCTGGAGCATAATGGAAAATTTCTTGAATTCTTGAAAGACGATACTCTAAAACTTGTCCTTCAGGCTACTCTTAGAATCCTAGATAAATCTGGAAAAGAGTGTGTGACTTAAAGCTGTGATTGCAAATGATCTCTCTGTAATGGGTGACACCCCTCCATGCTTTTAGATTACCCCAGATGTTAAACACAGTGTGATCGTACCACATTTGCTACAACTTCCTGTGGTGCCTTTTCAGATGTTCTAGCAAACCTGCAGTGAAAGCTTATCCTGAATGATGGAATCCATTCTGGCGTGCAGGTGGGCAAGTCTGCGTAATGCTTATGTACTGCCTAAACTGATATGAAGTGAAATTAGTACTACTCCTATTTTAGGATATGGATTTAATTCATAGCGCTTAATTTACCTTAGATTTCTTTGAATTCTTTCTGCTACATGCTTTAAATATTTGAGATAGATAAACTAATAAGTTCTGTTTCAGGCTGAATTGGTGTTCGGTGAACTCTATAACCTATGGTTATTGTATACTGACAATGCTAAGTGCAGTGCTAAGTTCAATTTTAAGTCCAGTTTCTGTGTTGAAAAATTGTGTTCAGAGCCTCAAGTTTTAGATGAAATCTGCACATTTTAATCCTAGAAAATGGAAAAAAGTGGGACTTTATACAGAACAGGCTCTTAGGTAATTTTCCCCTTTATTTTTCATGGCACATAATCATTTATTGTTCAAAGCCCTTTAAACTTATCTTCTTATTTGAAAACTTTAGATCCTTTGAAGAAAGAAACTGTTAAGAAAAGGTTTGAGCCCATAGTCTTCCTAGTTAGAGATGGGATGTAAGTAAAATTCCATTGTTTTAATCAGCTGGTAAATTTTAGTCCAGTTAAAAGCATCTTTCACTGTCCCCATCTTTCCTCTTTGCTCCATCAAGCAGTTTTTTCTTCATTTGTATTTTTTGCAAAATGAAGCAGAATAGGTTGCTGCCATAGTTGCTGTGAACTTTTGTTTCTCAGTCCTGAGCATTGCAAATCCGTTCTACAAATACCTCCTGCTATTGATTTATTTTTATGAAAATGTTCAGCCTGTGCCAGACGCGAGAGGGACCTTAACTGGAACACAGGTTCAGAGGTGTTAGAGGCAGATGTATCCATGGAAACAAACTTCTCTGCAGATGTTCAGATATCTTTCTGTCTGTGGCAGCTCTCACCTAAACAGCACAGACTGAGCCCTGTTTATTGTCGGCTCTGAGCAAACCATGGGCAGGTCCCACAGCTTCCCTGCACAGGACAAATTCTGTAGTGATGAAATCATAGATCCAGCACCTGATTTTTTTTTTGCAGAGAAAAGAGGAAACTTTTCCTGATAGCTTTATTGTTTCATGTGGCATCATTAACTATTCCCTCCCATTTTGCTCTTTTTTTAAAGCACCTGTGTTAAATCCTTTCTTATTTTAATGAAAAAGCCCCTGAGGATATTGATGACGTCCCAGGTTCCTGGGATTCACAGATGTGTGTTCAGACGAAGGATTGTTTTGACTGGCAGAAGCTGCACCAATCTCACAGGAATCTCAGTCTGGGTTTGTCTTTTCTCCCAGTTCTCTTTGGTTTGGGGGCTGCACTGTAGCCTGGTCCTGTAGATCTATAAGAGTTTTGGGGCTTCAAAAAGTTCTTTTCTGTTCTGCAGTATTTCTCTAGAACTCGATTAAAAAGACTAAACCGTATCAATGTGGTTTGGATTGGTTAATTTGCAACGGTTAATTAAAGCAAATGATTGAGAAGGGGCTTGAGCAGCCCTTGAGCTGGCAGCTCTTCCTTCTTGTCTCTTCTTAAGATAATTGTCAATAGATCTCTAAGTATAGATATTCTATATAGTACGTTTAAATAAACAGTCTAAATAGATGAGTATATCTAAAATATGTGTATTTTATATGTATTATATTTATGTTATGTATTTATGTTATTTATTATAGATACTGATTATTATATATTTACTTAATTATATAAAATATTAAAATATAAAAGTGTATGCGGGGAAATAACAGTTTTGGGGGAAGGTTTTGGTTTCTGGCTGCCCAAATTCATGCAGATTAGTCTGTCCCAGAAGTCCCAAACTGTGAAGTTTCTTTCAGTAACTGCATGGATTTATGCAGCCTGCAACCAAAACCCTCCCTCCTTGTCATGGACAAAAACAAAAGCAAAACCCACTACGTTTTTTTTTTTTTTTCTTCTGAACTATCCCTTCGACCCTCTTCCTTGCTTCCCTCCTTAGAACAGCACCTGGGTTACACACTGAAAATCCCCCACCAGCTGAGCTGGGCGGCATTTCCTACCGAGGCTGAACTAAAGCTCCCGAATTGTCTTGCAGCGCCTCACCGAGGGCACAGGGGAGGAAGGTTAACGCAGTTATCCTTCCCTCAGCAAATGACAGATGTGCTTCCTTTAGGATGACACTTAAAGGATCAGTAAGCTTTCATTTCTTTCTCTTAGGCCATTTCAAAGCCAAATTCCAGGAGGTGCAGTTCACTAAGTCTGAACCACATAAATCACTTTTAATCATAAAATATATGTCACTGTGCATACAGTATCCATTCCACATAAAGAAAAACCTATGATTGGCTGTAAGGCTAAACATTTTACTTAATCTCCAGTATGTAATAAAGTATTTCAGAGACAAATCTGCATGAATTTGTGCAGACAGAAACAAAAACCTTTCCAATCAACGGTTATTTCCCAACATACACTTTACTATTTTATTAAAAATATAATGAATAAATATGTAATAATCAGTATATATAAAGTTAAAGTAGGGTAAAAGTCAGAGAAGGGTAGAAATCAGAGTAAGGTAAAAATTAGATTAGGGTAAGACTCTAGGTCGGGTAAAAGTTAGAGCAGGGGAACACTTTAGCGCGGGTAAAAATCGTAGTAGCGGGACTCTTTAGCGCGGGTTGAAATTGGAGCGGAACACTTTAAGGTGGGTAAAAACATAAGTCCAGTAGGACTTACAAAAGCTCCAAAAACCTATGTCATACACCTATATATATAAAGTCCAACAGGACTTATAAAAACTTCAAAAAACCATCTCATACATAGAGATAGCTATTCCTCTGGAATTTACGCTTCCACTCATTCCTTCTTTCACCTCTTAGTATCTGGGTTTATCTGCCAGCAGGCCCGCAGTTTGTTTGTAAAGACAGCTCCTTCTCATTCCTTTCAGCACGGATACGGAACGGGAGCGCGGGCTCGGGCAGGAACTCATTAGGCAGTGACTGCACTGGCGCTAATTGTCACTAGAGTACCCAGCCCCCAGGACAAGAGCTCTTCCCACCGGAATGTTTTGGAATCACTGTGGGACCGCAGCGGTTCGAAGTTTGGAAATGCTGCGGGACATGTTCAAGGCATCAGCAATTTTTTTTTTTTTAAGAAAGCCCGCAAGGAGCAGTGGAAGAAAACAATAAATAATATTACCTATCTACTGTCAGCGTCTTTGCCTTTTCTGATGTTGGCCGGCTCCAGGGGGATAAATGAACTTCATGTGGAGCTTTCACTGTGGTTCTTGTTCGCGTACTGGAATTCAGCAGAGTCCTTGTCATTTTACACATCGGGAAATAAAAGTTGGGCAGAAATAAAGTTCGTCTGAGCTCGTCCAGGTTCGGCTAAACACGGCTCGGTACGGCTGGATTCGTCAGGGTAATTTTTTAGGGTTGTTTTTTGGGTTTGAGATATTTTTA
>JAHLSL010012236.1:0-18603 GCA_025920805.1 Petroica traversi
TTTTTTTTTTTATAAAGAATTATTGCAGTATTTCTTTTTCTGGCCTCTAGTTGCAAACTCAGTGCTGCGCTCACTGCTGTCAGACGAGGCAGTGCAGGAGCTGTTTGCGACGTTTCATTGGGAAACTTGCTTTGTTTCAGGGCAAAGCCAAACTTGCACAGGGGTAAGAGTATCATTGTATAGAGTTTTAGGACAGGGAGACTGGGAAATCAGTCTTTAAGCCTTGAGATAGTAGGTTTTGCATTGGCATGCTTGCTCTTTGTGGTTTTTAAAAATTTAGATACAAATTTTATACTTGTTATCATGTACTTGTAATTATTAGATGTTTTTAGAGGTTTAATATAATCAATTAGCTAGGTTGACTGGAGTGTCTTATTATCCTTTTGATGTGTAAAGGTGGTGCCAGGTCTGGATGGTTTTGTTTAAGTCTCAGCTGGCACTGAGGACACTGTGTGAGAATGTCCTTACACGTCCTCCTGGTTATTGGTTAGACTTTGTGTTGTAAAAATAAGGTACAATTATTTATCAAATTGATATCAGTGTAGTGGATTAATTTGTAGTTAATCCACTCTGTTGTTCCAATAGGCTTGTAACGTTTGGGGTATTTGCATGAGTTTTAACTCAAACCTATAAGGATTTTTGAGGACTTAACCTGTAAAATCAAACATTCAAATCTGTCTTCTGCCAAGCTTCTTTTCATTCACTTGCCAGTTTAAGACTTTCATTGACACAATCATCATTGGCACCAGCCCATATTGCATTAAAATCAATCAGTCTTTGTCTCTTTTTATTCTTAGTACTACTACTTTCAATTTACTTGCCTTGACACCGCCATTGTGTAGTACTAGCCCATACAGCATATGACTCTACATACACTGTTTTTGCATTTTCTTTTGCTGCCAGTAATACAGCTTTCAACTCTCCTACTTGTGCACTTTCTAATCCTTCTGTTACTTCCAATCCTGTTTCAATATTCAGAGCCACTGCTCTATACTTCCAGGTACTATTAACACGTTTAGCTGGGGCATCATTAAACCAAACATTTTTTATTTTGGGATTTGAGGCAAAGACAATGGTATTCATTAACTAATTCTGCTGTAGAGTGAGATATCACCAGTATTTGCTGTACTTTTGGTATGTAAATCTTGTCTTTAAAAACAAGCAGAGCTTGGAGGTTGAGAGATAGAGGAAACTGGTTTAACTTCTCCTCTGGATAGAAGGAGAAGAGCTTCTATCGTTTCTCTCTTCCTTCAGTAGTGTTAATTTGCATCTCTGAAGCTGCTGTTTCCACCCTTTGGACCAAGGCAGCTACAAACACACACACTCCCAAGTAAACCACATATACACACAGACATACTTTAAAAGAAAACCTAAAGTTTCTTAGTGAACTCTGTGGCTTCCACAGAAAATTTAGGAATTTTTTTTCTGAAGTTGCTGTTTTGGCCTTTTGGACCAAGGCAGCCACATACATACCCACACATGTAAACTACATATACATACAGACAATCGCTGAAAGAAAATCTAAAGCGTCTGAGTGAACTCTGTTGCTACCACAGAAAATTTAGGAATTTTACTCCACCAAAAAGGAGGTTGGTATTCAGTCGAAGGTGGTTAACATGCAAACTGTTAAGTGTAACATGCACTTGAGACACCCTCAGCGGAAAGTTTCTGCATTAGGATTAGGTTTTGAGAATTAATTTTAAATACTGGCTTCTGTTTGCCTTTTTTTATTAGTCGAACAGAAGAGTTGTAAGTAAAATGCATTCTAGATAGAATGCTATTGTTTTAAAAATCTTAATTATATCAAAACAGATTTTAGAAGTGTAAGTGATGGTAATTTTCATTAGAGTTAGTCTAACCAATCCTAATTTTGCCTTTTAAAACCTAAATTTAGTTTTTACTCCTGTAGGAGTATTTAAAAGAGATTTTAAACTTTGCTGTTAGTTACAAGTTTTTAAAGGTTTCTCTGCTCTCACTAAGGAGACAAGAGGGGTAGTTAGAAGATGTTAAAATGCAGGAATGTGGGGAAGCTGGTTCGAGGGTGTTCAGCTTCTAGGGTTTTTTCCCTGCTGTAAAGAAGTCTTGAGGTTTTTTTTCCTCTGTGAGAGTAAGGGTTTGAATTGCCGCTTTTCTTCACCTAGCTGCCAAAAAGTAGCTATGGATACTTGAAAGTGAGTTAGTTGTTACTCAGTTCTTTACTAAACGATTTCTTAGTACATTTGGAGTTTGTTTCAGTAAGGTAAGAATTATCTCTGCAGAGTCTGAGATATATCTGCAGGTTTGTATTTTACTTGTAAACAGTTGATTTTTGTAGCAGCCGTAGTAAAGATATTTTTAGCTGCCCAGTGTGTATTTAGTAAGTTGGGTCAGTCTGGTTCATGATATAACAGGACATTCACAGCCCAGAATACAAAACATTTTATATCATCCAATAATACTTCATTTTCCCCTGTGAAACAAAATCTCCTTAGATGTCTATATTTTTCTTGTAGATTTGGCAGGGAATTGCAGGGAAATGTTGTGAAAACATTTCTCCTCTGACCACCTTGGGGTCCTTTGGAGAGTTCAGCTTTAATTAGGGATTTCAATTTAAGTTCTAGAATTTCTTTCTCTTTAAGAGGTAGAGTTTTTGTGGTTTTGCTAGAATTCAATTAAACATTTGAATTAGATATGAGACTTAAAACAAACTTATACTGCACAGGTATCTCCAGTTATGTTTTCCTGGAATTTTTACCACTCAGACCAGTTGTGTACTGGAAGAGGATTAAAACTGTGCCTCTGTAAATAGTCCGCTAAGTCTTTAGTCAGAAGTTTGAACCATTTGTCATTATTTTGCTTGACTATGGCAAAATTGTCACGAATGGATGTGGTTGTTTAAATAAGTCCTTGCCTCCTGCCCAGACCTTTGGCAGAAGTTAGTAACCATACTGAGATGACCAGCACCTCAAAACTCCCTCCCGTTCATAAGTTCTTTTAATAATGACTGATTCTGTTTATTATGGAACAAACTATTTATTAACAGACAAAGAAACTATCAGATATAAGACTTAAACTAATACTACACGGGTATAAAAGAAAAGAGCTACTAGTAGATTTCATGCAGTGCACGATAAGGTACCCTTTAAATTACAGCTAGCAAAGAAATCGTATAAGCTTAGGATTCAATGTATCTTACCATCCAGTCGTTGATGGGGCACACATCAAGATCCTTTCCCTCAATTTTCGGAAAAGTAACCACGAGCCTGCATCCAGGACTCAGGGAGAAGTCCCTTACACACCTTCATGGTGTGCTTATAGAGGCTTCTACCTAAATGATAATTCGTTTATCTTTTATAGCGGAAAACGGTGTCTCTCAGTCGTCAATGTTTCCTTTATCTCTTCCCATATCTGTTCTCCAGACTAGGATGTTTATTCTTAAGTTATGTATGAGCCCTCCTGGCGCCAGAGATGACCTCTACTGGCCTTGGGCTATTTCTTTGTGTACTGGTTGTCTGTGGTACGCAGGAAGTTGGGGTAGGTGCCCTGCCACAATATGTTTATGTAATTGTGCTGGGTTGACCGTATGATCTTCGTATCCTCAATCGTCCCTCCTGCTTATGCTGGATATTAAGTGCTGCAGCTTTAAGTTAGGCCCAGAGAGACAGAGAGAGTGAAAGGGGAGAAAAAAAAGCAAAACGTGCAGTTTGTCTGCAGGAGTTACACCTTAGTCCCCCGGAAAATCCTTGAAAGATTGCATTCCAGCGGGACAGCTATCTCTCTCTCTCGGTCTGTGTGCTCTGGGAGCTCACGGCGGAGGGTTTCCTCGGATCTCTCGGCATTTGCAGGGAGAGACTTTGTTTCTTTTGCTGGTTTTTTTCTTCCTCCTGGGACTGGTCAGCATCTCTGTGGTCCAAGACATCAGGACAATCCCCCCGGGGGCCTCCCCTGATTTTTGCAGCCGGGCCTGGCCATTGGCCCCAGCCGCTGGAGGAACTGAGGCTGACTGGGTCCCCATACAGGCCACACCCACCGACGGACTCCAGTTTACCATCTCTTCAGAGGAAGGAGAGGTTTCATTGTTTTCATATTATCCAAATTTTCTGTGCTTGTGAATATTCTATTTGTTAAATAAATAGTTTTTTCCACTTTTCTCTAAGGAAATTTTTCCCGAACCTGATTGGGGGAGGAGTGGCTGGAATCGGCTCTTCCTAGAGGAGACTCCTCCCAGAGGTTTCCTCCTAAATTTTGCCCTGAACCAGGACAGTAATATTAACACCTTATTTAGTACTATTGAAGTACCAAACACTCTGATAATGTCGTTATCTTGTTTTAGTTGTTTTACTTGATGTTTATATATATTTGTAGTTTTACAAATGCCAATGTAGAGTATTAGTGCCTACACTCTGATTGTCACAGTGGATAAAAGGACTTCACCCTTGATGTAACTTAACACAAACTTTCAAAATCAACTTTGATTGCCTTTCTTTTTCTACCTCTTCAAGGCAAAACATAAACAAAAATTTGAATTTCAATACATTCTTCATTCCCGAGACAAATAAACCATTATGTAATAATGTATGTTTTTTTTATTAAATTCTTGTACAATTATCTAAAACTTACTATCTTGAACAAACTAAACTTCACTGAAGAAAACAACTGAACCAAGAAGTGTGAAAAGAAATGTAAAGAGTCACTGACCATCCATTGAACTCCTTCAATTTCTGCAACCAAATAACTACCTCCATTAATTCTTTTTTTTTCCTGGTTCACATCTCATACACCTATTATTTCAAGTCAATGGGGTGGAGAAACGGCCTACCCTACATGAACTAATAATTGAATTACCCTTAACCACCATGTACATGCTGATTGTAATACCATGTGTTATATACATATGTGTTACATAAGCTATAAAAACAACAGATACCTCTTTATCAGTACAACACCTTTTGAAGAACTAGCACAACCTAGGGAAACAATGTATACCAAAAAATACTCAATACTGGTGCACACATGTATGAAAGTGTATGCTTTTATAGCATGGAGGCAAGAAGTACCTGCACTAACACTCCATGATTTAAAAAAAATTCCTCGAAGTCACAGGGTGGATTATGGCAGCACCTCTACCCCAACTTCCTGTGTACCACAGAAAACTGGTGCACAAAGAGATAAGCCAGGGGTCAAAAGGCTCAGCAGGGGTCATCTCTGGCACCAAGAGGCTCAAATCTCAAGAATAAACATCCTAGTCTGGAGAACAGATATGGGAAGAGATAAAGGAAACACTGATGACTGAGAGACACCGTTTTACATGATAAGAGATACACAAATTATCATTTAGGTAGAAGCCTCTATAAGCACACCATGAAGGTGTGTAAGGGACTTCTCCCTGAGTCCTGGATGCAGGCTCGTGGTTACTTTTCCGAAAATTGAGGGAAAGGATCTTGATGTGTGCCCCATCAACGACTGGATGGTAAGATACATTGAATCCTAAGCTTATACGATTTCTTTGCTAGCTGTAATTTAAAGGGTACCTTATCGTGCACTGCATGAAATCTACTAGTAGCTCTTTTCTTTTATACCTGTGTAGTATTAGTTTGTTTTAAGTCTTATATCTGATAGTTTCTTTGTCTGTTAATAAATAGTTTGTTCCATAATAAACAGAATCAGTCATTATTAAAAGAACTTATGAACGGGAGGGAGTTTTGAGGTGCTGGTCATCTCAGTATGGTTACTAACTTCTGCCAAAGGTCTGGGCAGGAGGCAAGGACTTATTTAAACAACCACATCCATTCGTGACACAGTGCTGGGCTCACAGCGGACAACTCCAGCTAACGTGAATGTCAGAGAGAATCCTGTATCTTTTTATCTTACATATATATTAATATTTATTATATTTCTGTCATGAATGGGTTTAGGAGTTAAATAAGTCCTTTCCTACTGCCCAGGCCTCTGGCAGCAAGTAGTAATCTTATCGAGATGACCAGCACCTCAAAATCCCCTCCCGTTCATAAGTTCTTTTAATAATGACTGATTCTGTTTATTATGGAACAAATTATTTATTAATAGACGGGAAAACTATTGACTACAAGACTTAAAACAGAACTAATAATACTACACAGGAATAAAAACAAGAAGGATACCTGCTAGTAGATTACATACAGTGCACAATAAGGTACCATTAAGTTACAGCTAGCGAAGAAATAGTATAAGCTTAGGATTCAATGTATCTTACCATCCAATCGTTGGTGCAGCACACCGAGATCCTTTCCCTCAATCTTCAGAGAAGTAACCACGAGCCTGGTCCAGGGCTTGGGGAGAAGTCCCTTACACGTGGTGTGTGTGTATGGAACCTTCTGCTTCAGTAATAACTCGTCTGCCTTTTATAGAATAAAACGGTGTCTCTTGAGTCATCAATTTTCTTTATCTTTATACTTGTTTTTCCAGATGTTTGGCCTGAGCCTCCTGGTGCCAGAGAAAATCTTGCTGAGTCCTTCGACTCCAGTGTTATCTCTGGTGTTCTCATTAGCTCTGGTATGCAGGAAGGAAAAGGGGGGGGTGTCACTGCCACAATTTCCCAGAAATCTATTACATGTGTATGCTAATATTTGCGTTTGTCCTGCCTTTTGACCCCGCCTACTTGCCTTCAGTTTTAGGTTGTCTTGCGGGTTTTCAGGGGTATTCTCTGACCCTTGCCAGTCACACAGTGGTCACCTGTATACTGTCCTTTGGATTAACTCCTTTGTGCTCATGCACATTTATAAGGAGAAGATGGAGTTTTCCAAACTGGAGCCAACCTGGTTGTTCAAATTTATGATCAGTACATCCTGCATTTTATGGCTGTACAAGCTATGGTCCAGACCGACTTGTTCTAACCATCCTTTTGTTCTTCTGTTACAGATCAACACTCTGATTTTATCTTCCAATTCACTTAAATCCTCCCATATCAATTCCCCCCTTTAAGACTTGGATAATTTACAAAGTCTTATTCTATTGACTATCTATTCTTAAGGTCAACACACATTCAAGCACAAGCTTAAAATTTGTGCTGTAATACAACAAATAACACAAAAGCAGACAATTGCTCATATTCCAACAAATAAATACTTTACTATTTCAAATCACAAAGCCAGAAAGTGAGCTTTTCCCAAATTTCTTCAAGTTCCAGTGAAGTGTCATCCTTTTGAATTTCATGCAAAATTTTAGACTGCTCGCAAATGTACTGTAAATCAGTAGAAACTCTGCCTGACTGGTCAATAAGAATACAACAGCTTGAATTAACTACTGCACATACTCTGCCTTGTGAAGCTAATATGTCTAAAGTGATTCAAAGAAATCTACTCCACAGTAAGGTACTGTAAAATAAAGCACACCTTTATTGGCCTGCCTGGGGGGAGCATGCAGCATGCAGGGGTTTAACACCACACCTCCATGCGCATGTCTGCCATGCTCATCTTGTGCGGCCGATGGTGTGGGCCAGACAGCTGACCACAGAGACGGCCGGCGGCTCGGCGGCTTGTTCTGAAAGTTTCCTTTTCGTTAAGTCAACTTCAGCTAGGGACTTCTTTTCCCCTCGCCGCGAGCCGGGCTTCCCTGGGATGGTGGCCGCTGTCCTAAAAAGCCGGAGAGCTGCTGAGAGAGAGAGTGTTCCTTTGCCCGGAGCCCAAATCAGACACAAGACACAAGGGTCCGCTCTGCTTGGGCTCAGGGGCAAAAGACCCCGGAATAGCCCAACATTCAGACTTTTATTCTGAGGGTTACAACTTATCTCATAATGGTACAAGGGAGGAACCAGGCAAGGGTCAGAAGGTCAGTGTCCAGTCGGGAAGGAGGAAGGGAGGAAAGAGTGAGACACAAGATACTATTGTTAAGTGAGAGGCAGGAGGGGGGAGTTCGACTCCCTTTCCAAGGCCAAACTTAACTCTACCTTCAGAGGGGCCTCACTTTCTAGGCCCCCAGAAATTCTTCAGGGGATATGTCATTCTCTGAGCTTGAACCACCGCTACAATCTTGCAGTTGTTATTTTTCCGTTTATATGCTAGTTTGAAAGCAAACCAGTGGGAGATCCCAAGTCAGAATTACAATTTAATAGAAAATTAAAATAAAGGCAGAAAACACTGGCTTAAACTGACAGTCAGAATATGACCTTACACCCCGTTGGTCAGGGTGGTGGTAGCAGTCTGATTAAATGGTGGCTGCAGTCCTGTTGAAATGATAGATGTGGTTCTGTTGAAGCAGTGATCCTGTAGAAGGGTCTGGTCTTCCTCTGAAGTTCCAGTGGTGGTTATGTAGCTCTTGTCCTCTGGGTATCCAGTAGAAAAGGCTGCCCATGGTGTTCCAAAACCTCAGCTTATATCCAGGTAGGAATGCTTGGTTTGTCCCTCTGGGAGAAGCATCTCACAATGGGATGATGCAATTTATCAGTCATGCAGTGAGGCCTTGATGGGTCATTTAGCAGAGGTAGCCCCCAGAGGAAGTTATCAGGAATGAGTCATAGAGAGGATGAAGAACACTGCCTCACTTATTTTAACCGCTTACATAGATGGTGATAGAATACATACCTTTTGATTACATCATACATTGTAACCCAAGACAGTTTACAAGTTTGGCATCCACCCTGTTTGTTCATTTATCTAAAAGTTACAGTCTTAAGGGGTTGGGGTCTTACATTATTTGTGGTTTTCTTGTCTTAGGGTTACAAACACAGCGCGCTATTCTTATCTATTATATTCATCACACACCTATTTTGCTAATACATAATTTCATTATTACACCCTTTGTTGCTGTATTACTTATACTTCATCTATAATTGGGTATTATGTTCCTATTCTCTTATTACATTTTTCTATCCTTTGTGACAGTTCTTCTATTTGTCATTAAAATGGCAATTAGTATGTGTCTTCCTTCTTATCACTTAGCCCACAAGGGTTAAGCCCTTGTCCTGCAGCAAAAGCTGTTAGCCAAACCCATTAGCTCACATTCCTTTCCCTTATCTTAGTCAACTCGGATTTGTTTTTTTCCAAGAGCAGCTAGCCTTAGGAATAGCATCTACTATTTGCTTATCATCCTAGCCCCAGGGCTAGGCTTCTTGGCTTGCAAAAGCAGTTGCAGTCAAGCACAGCAGCCAACACCCAACTTTTATTAATCTATAGTTTATACTAAGGTGCTTGTGTTAAAGGAGTCCTGTGTTTCAAAAGGAATCCTATTTTGAGTTGCAATTCTGCCTATTGCTGAAATTTCCTCTTGTAATGCTTGTATGGCATCAGTGGTGCTATTACTAACTGATATATTTTCTGAAGTCTTTTGTATCTGAGATACCCCTAACCATGGAATGAACCATCTAACAAAGAAATGAAAGGATGTTGGACTCACAACCAAAGGGTTGGTAGATCTTTCTATTCGATGTACATAGCTTCTGACCCACCCCTTCATCTCATCTAGTGAGTACATAGTCAGTTTGGGAACTATTGCTCCTAAAGTAGATGATCCATACCATTATGGGAGTACAGCTTTTCTATCAGTGTCCCAACAAAGCCAGTACTATCCCGACCCTGTAGGGGCATTCCAGTATTTTCCTTCAATGTTAGGGATCTTATCTAAACCTTGTACCTGAGTTTTCCTAGTAAAAAAATGGGTTATTTCCTACTAATATTTCAAGACGGTCCTTTTGAGACTTTATTTTCTCAGCTGTTACACATTTTGCACAGGTAGTATTAGGTCTCTTTACCTTCCAGACTGTAAGGTTGGTATCCCTCCAATCAGTAAACTTTGGTTGTTGAAATAGTGCGTCCCAGTTTGGTTTTGGTATGGGGACTCCAAACAATTCTACTCTCCACTTTATATAATTTGGAAAATGTGAACACACCCAATAATTTGTCCAATTTAACACCTTGAGTTCTGTTTAATTTAGAAATGCTGATTTCCTTTTCATTCTGCCTCTACAGAATGCCTCTTCTCTCATTTTACAGTTAGATTTATGTAATCTTGTCTTTGTGGGATTTTATCATTTGTATTCCTCCCACTGCATTTTAAAGGTAGCCCCATAAAGGTAGATCTATCCCAATCATAAACAAGAATCCATGAAAGCTTGGTTTTGGACATAAAATTAAATTCCCTTTCTAATTCCTGCATAAATTAATGTCAAATCAAGGGTCCAGCATCATGGTTGGCAATTCCCAATATTTCATTTATTGTACTCGACCACAAAAAAAAAAAAAAATCATGTCCTCTTGGCCATTGTGCAGTCTCAATTCCTATTTTTAAGAAGAGATCACTTCCTTTTACTGAATTCTCAGTTGTTTTGTGAATTGTTCCAAAGACTATTCCTACTGACCTGCAAATAACTATATTCCGTTGTCCATTTTCCTTCATATGTTTCTAATAGGCAGCAAATGTATCCAGGAAATAGGGCTTGCATCCTTACCATTTTGTTTACTAAATCTGTAACACCCATACCCCAAACTGCTTGATAATATGCAAACAACAAATATAACAAACACTGAGCATAAATGCAATCTAGAGAAACAAATGAAATATAAATGTTATACGTACAATTAATTGGCACTTAGCTATTTTTAATTTTGTAGGCCCTTGTTGAGTACAAGCCCATTCAAGAGTGGAGGTCTTCAGTATGGAATAATGAATCTACAGTCCCTTCTCACTGATCTTAACTGCAGTGTAAGTGGTTAGTAATACCTGGAAGGATTCTTTCCACTGTTCAGCCAAAGGCTCCGAGTCCCACATTTTAACAAGTACCCAGTCTCCTGGTTGGATAGAGTGTATCAAAGCATCCAGTCTCAGCGGTCTGGAGGTTACAATGTATTTTTGCAATGCTTGTAGAATTTGGCCTAAAGAGATCAAACACTTGTTTATTTCCACATTTCCTTGTGTATGCTAAGTACCTGGAATTACAGGGACCTGAAATGGCCTTCCATACAACGTTTCGTATAGACTCAGGTTATCTTTGGATCTTGGCTGTACGCAAATTTTTAATAATGCTAATTGTAATGCTTGAACCCAAGTTAATGAAGTCTCTTGACATATTTTGCTCATTTGCCTCTTTCAGGATTGATTCATTCTTTGTACTTTCCCACTTGACTGTGGTCTCCAAGGAGTATGTAGATCCCAGGTTAAACCCAGGACCTGACTTACTTGCTTTATAATTTCAGCTATAAAAATGGGAGCCTCCATCTGAGGACACTCCCAAATGTACTACAAATCTAGGTATAATTTCTTTGAGCAACATCTCTGTGTCTTCTCTGGCTTTGTTGGTGCAACAAGGGCATGCTTCTGGCTACTCAGAAAAGGCGTCAACCAGTACTAAAAGATATCTGTAACCCATTTTTCATAGTAATTTGGAAAAATCAATTTGCCAATAGTCACTAGGTGTATTACCTTGTAAACCAGTAAAGGTTTTCTGGCATTGTTAGGATTGTTCTTCTGGCGGAATAAACATTTGCTCACTACTGATTTGGTAATTCCTGTCATTCCCACATGAACCAATGTTTTTGGCATATTTTTGACAAAATTCTCAATTCCTCAACATTCTTTCATGTCATCTTTCAAAAAATTCTTTCATTATACAGATGGAACTACTATGTGCCCACTAGGCATTGCCCTCCACACTCCTGCTTCTTGAGTGGCTTTTAACAATTCAATAAACTGTTTATCTGCAGAACTGTACTGGGTTTGGAGCCAGGGAGCATTATGAACCAGTTTAACACAGAAGACCAAAGGAAACTAAGCCTCTGTGAATAAAAAGGATCAAACCCAGAAAGGTTTGAAATATAAGCAGAAAACTTTATTGAAACCAAACAAGGTTAGATGTTGGTGACAAAAAAGGTGATATATTTTATTTAATAGTAAGTGAGGCAGAGAGAAAGAAAGATAAAAGGAAAAGGAAGAAATAGAAAAAGAGATGTGCAGAGGGGAGTGGGGGACAGAGAGTCACAGGGGTTAGGTAGAAACATATCACTCTTCTGAGGGTTCTAACAACATCTCGTGGCTTCCCTCCACCTGGTCTTCTTGATGTTGAGGGTGCCCCACTGCCCCACCACCAAAAAGTATAAAATCCAATGAATTAATACACATTTGGGCCAGGTGGGAACGTCCAGGTGCCTCCCCTGGGGAGGGCAAGTTTAACACTGTCCCTTGAAATACTGTGGATCTGTTGCATCATGCTGCAGTGCTCTGGGGGGGCCATTGATGGGTCATGACACCCCCTCTGCTTTCCTTCATGTGGATGCAACTCTTCTACGGGTGAAGGGACGCCTGCATCTGGGCTGGTCTGCACAGCAGAGGATGGGTGTTTACTGCTACACACCCAAAACCTCTTATCCTCCCTGTTATAAATGCATATTATAGTGTTGGTTTTTCACAAATAATGAATGCTATGTGTATAATATTGATACTTGTAGAAGCAGTGTTTGTGTAGAAATGTAGCCATTCTGGTTTTGTTTAATAGTTGAGAAATAACTAACATTGCTATGTTAAATATCACTCACAAACTACCCCTCAAGCAAAGCGATTTACTCCTATCAAGATATTCCTGGATAAGAGACTCCTCTGCCAGGAATTGGCAAACAACTATGCAAACTTCTACTTCTGTCAAGATATTCCTGGATAAGAGACCCCTCTGCTGGTGATAGTATAGGGGTTAAAACGATTTTGGGTTGTAATAGGTTGTGGGAACAGTAGGTAGGCCTTAGGTGTTGTCTCTGTTAGGTAGAAGTGTAGTCATGAGAACTGTACCTGTGTGTGTTTTACAATGATTGCCTGTAACAAGATGATTGTTTAGTAAAGACACGTAAGAACGATAATTCAATTATAACAATCATGAGAAACGATAGGGGGTAGTTGGATAAGGGGGGCGGTGGCTTATGCTTGGGTGGAAACAATGTATGTAATAGAAACGGCATCGTAACAGAAAGTCATGCTCAAGTTCAATAGAACAATATTGAATTAACAATTAACTGATGACGGATATGTAAGGAACAGTATAGAAATGTATCCATTACAAATCTGTGTCAGAATCAATTTGGATTTGGTACCCCGATTCCCAGAGCTCTTCAAATAAAAGCACCTGCATATAATCGTTCTGTGATTATGTGTTTCTGTGCTAACACTGGGAATTGGCAAACGACTATACAGATGGACAGATTAACTGAATTCTTAAATAAAACTTCATTAGAATTATACAACAAACTGTTACAGTAAAAAAGTACATAAAGAAAGTCTCTTTCTAGGAGAGGTGTGTGTTCTGGCTCTGTGCCAAGTGCACCCAGCGTCCAGGGACGCTGTAATTCCTTTGCCTTGTCTTTGTATTTTCTTGTTGATTTTTTATTAAAAACCTTTAAACTTTAACAGGAAAGCGACCTCGTTTTTAACAGCTGGGGACATCGTCCGGGATCAGCACCTCGCTGCCGAAACCCTGGGAGACCCGGAGCTGGGGAGGCGCCACCGCCTGAACTCAGGCGGACCCCACTCGTTTCTCCTGAGGACCGATTACTGCAGGTCGAGACGCGTGAACAAGAGGGGCCAGAGAAAGCAAAAGAATTCCCTGAAGGAAAAACCGCGGTAACGAGCCCCACAAATCTTCGTGCAAGGAGCCTGAGCCAGCAGATTGGTAAGTCTGGCCGGGCAGGGGGGGTAAATAGGGGGGATTGAGTGGTGTGTGCGTGAGACGCGAGCTGGATATCCCAGACTTGCGGAGCGATTGTGGTGGTTTCCGAGTGCTGCAGTTCGGTCTCTCCACAAGGAGCGCGGTCAGCGAGGAAACGAAGCGAAAGAGTTAACGAGCGAAAGATCCCCCAGGGAAAACTGGGACTGGGTTCCGGGGAAGGGAAAAATCCTTAGTAAAAGGGATTTTTCAGGGGTTTCCTAGCATAAACCACTAGGAAACAGGGGACGGAAGGTCCCCAAACATTGCCAGGTTGAAGGGGTAGAAATCTGCAGAGGGTAAGAAAATTCCTCAAGACGGGATGTGTGGGATTGACAGAGGATAAGAAAAATATCCTAGGAGATGGGATGTGTAGAATTAAAAAGGCTGAGAGAATACTCTGAAGACTCTATACCTAAGAGCATCTGGGGTTGGCCAATTTTAAAAACTATACTGGTGAATGGATGATAACTTGTGATTTGAAGAGGTACCTTCGTGTGTTACTTTGTTGTGAATGAGAATGAGAGAGACAGATTAATAAAAATGAGTGTGAATGAATGAAAAATACGTAACATAGATTGTTGATTTAAGGTATTTTATTGTCTGGAGGAGGGAAGAATTATATTAAAAAAGAAAAGGACAGTAGGAGAATTTTCTGTGATAGGCATTTGTTGCTATCATAAGAGTGGAAAAACAAGGGGGGGGGGGAAGTAAAGCCAGGGACAAACAGATAAAATCCTGGGAAAATGGGACAGAAAAGCAGCAAGAAGGGTTTCAGACAAGGAACACAGAAAGTACTCCCAGAAATACCCCAAGACAGCCCCCTGGGAATTAAATTAGCTAACTGGGATAAAGATCCTAGTACAAAAGGGAAAGATAAAATAAAAATAATTCAATATTATATGATAGAATAGACAAAAAGGGAAATAAGATATGATCATATCAATTGGCTGAGATATGGATGTTCTGAGGCTTGGATTTGCCAGGCCTTAAATATTTTTGTGAATTCCAAAGAGCCACCAGATCCAGAAGAAAAAGAATATGCCTCCTGCTGGACAGGGGGCACAGAAACTCTGGAGGCAAAAATTCTTAAAATATCAAAAGCCCCAGAGGCAGAACCAGCCAAAGAACAGGAAAAGATACATTGGGACCCCCTAGAAAACCTACCAGCCCCTTTCCTTCCCAGGCAGGGGATATTAGAGCCTCCTCCTTTACCGCCGGGACCCCCTAACTCGTTCCTTCCTGGGCAGGGGATATTAGAGCCCCCGCCCTTCCCATCGGGATCCCCTAACCCTTTCCTTCTCGGGCAGGGGGCTGGAATTTCTTTTCCTCCTGCACTGGGACCATCAGCCCCATCCCCTACCGTACCGGGGACCCACTTTTCGGGAACCCCAAACCCCCCACCCATATCGGGAGCTCCTGCCTCCATTGCTATTCCGGCTGCCTCGGCTCTTCCCACGGCGTTGCTGGAGGGCTCTGTGGGGATGGTCCCGGCTTCCCAGCCCAGTTCCGGTGGTAACTCTATGGTCCCGGCTTCCCAGCCCACTTCTACCCACACTTCCGTGGTTCCGAATTCTGCGACGTACCAGAATACCAGAAATTCCATTAAAAACCAAAGGCAGCTTGCTAACATCTCTCCTGCCGATACCCCGAAAAAAAGGAATGAGGTTATGAAGGAGGAGGAACAGAAAACCTGGGAACAAGGGGCCAGATTATTTCCTTTGCGAGAAGTCCCCATGGGGGGGGCGCAAGGAGGGACTGGCTTTGTGAACTCTTCCCTAACCTCTACAGAAGTAAGGGCTTTTAAAAAAGAAATTAAAGGGTTATTGGAAGATCCCCTAGGAACAGCCGAACAATTTTCACCTGGGAGGAAATGCAATCCATAATGAATATAATATTCTCTCAGGAAGAAAGGCATATGATTAGAGCTGCTGGAATGAGAATTTGGGAAAGAGAAAACTTACAAGGTCCGGCCAGGGACCAGAAAATGCCATTGGCACCACTGAGTTGGAATAATAATGAGGAAATAGGGAGAGGACATATGAATGATTATCGTAATCTGATCATCAGGGGGATTAAAGAAGCAGCACCCAGAGGGCAAAATGTCAGCAAAGTTTTTGAAGGAAGACAAGGGAAAGAAGAAACTCCCACTGAATGGCTGGAAAGGCTTAGAAAGAACATGTAGCAATACTCTGGAATAGACCCCGAAACTTTAGCAGGGCAAACCTTATTGAAAGTTAACTTTGTCACTCATGCCTGGCCAGACATTAAAAGAAAGCTGGAAAGGATTGAGGACTGGCATGATAAATCGTTAAATGAATTACTAAAAGAGGCTCAAAAGGTTTATGTAAGGAGGGATGAGGAAAAAGCTAAAGTGGATACAAAAACCATGATAGCCACTATGAGAGAAAGCAATTTCCAGCAGAATTTGAAGCCTCCAGATACCACCCCCAAATATTCAAGTTTTAAGGGCAAAGGGGGGGTAAACAAAACCTCTGCACAACTAAAACCTCAGGAGCAAATGAAAAATGTCTGTTTCTACTGCAGAGGAAAGGGACACTATAAAAGGGAGTGTCCACATCTAAAAAAGAACCTGGAGATATTCAAGGAGATACACCCCGAAGAAGAATAAGGGGGTCATGGGCTCTATCTCCTGGGGAAAAAGTACCACTTAGAGCCCATGATAACCTTAAAAGTAGGCCCCAAGAAGAAGTATTAGAATTTATTGTAGATACTGGAGCAGAGAGAACGTGTATTGTAAATATTCCAAAGGGTTGTAATATCAGTAATGACACTGTGAAAGTGACAGGGGCAAAAGGTGAAGGGTTTAAAGTTCCTGTTATTAAAAATGTAGTGATTGAAGGGGAAAACAGAATAGGGATGGGAGATGTCTTATTAGTTCCAGGAGCAGGTTGCAACTTACTGGGGAGAGATTTACAAATACAGTTGGGAATAGGGGTGATACATGAAGAGGGGAAAATGACGGCTAAAGTGTTAAAACTTAACCAAGAAGATGAGGAGAAAATAAATGAAAAGGTTTGGGCTGGAGAAGGGAATAGAGGAGGTTTGAATATTGACCCTATAAGAGTCACGATTGATAAAGAAGAATGTCCCATCCGTATACGTCAGTACCCAATATCTTTAGAAATAAGAAAAGACTTAAAGCCAATAATAGAAGGATTAATAAAGGATGGAACATTAGAACCCTGTATGTCTCCTCATAATACCCCTATCCTACCAGTAAAAAAGCCTGATGGGAATTACAGATTAGTACAAGATTTGAGAGAAGTGAACAAAAGAACTCGTACCCTTCACCCAGTGGTACCCAATCCCTACACACTGTTAAGTAAAGTCCCACCTCAGCATCAGTGGTTTAGTGTAGTGGATCTTAAAGATGCTTTTTGGGCTTGTCCATTAGCAGAGGAAAGCCGGAATATTTTTGCCTTTCAATGGGAAGATCCACATACTGGGAGGAAGCAACAATTTCGATGGACCAAGTTTTTTTGCCCCTGAGCCCAAGCGGAACAGACCCTCGTGTCTTGTGTCTGATTTGGGCTCCGGGCAAAGGAACACTCTCTCTCTCAGCAGCTCTCCGGCTTTTAGGACAGCGGCCACCATCCCAGGGAAGCCCGGCTCGCAGCGAGGGGAAAAGAAGTCCCTAGCTGAAGTTGACTTAACGAAAAGGAAACTTTCAGAACAAGCCGCCGAGCCGCCGGCCGTCCCTGTGGTCAGCTGTCCGGCCCACCCAATCGGCCGCAAGGGTCTGCAAAAAATCACAAAGTTTTATTAGTAAATTAGACACTTGGTATGGAAATTGGTATAAGTTAGTCCCTGACCTCCTAGTATAAACACATGGCAGTGGGTTTCGGATAAAGGGGTAGGGTGAAATGGAAGAGAGATAGAGGGAGATGAATTAAAGAGGGGGAGAGAGAGAAAGAAAGGAAAAAAGGGGGAAGGAGATCACCAGTCCCGGTTCCAGCACTGATCCAGCTGATGGGGCGTCCAGGGTTGTCCTGGTTTAGGGCAAATTTTAGGAGGAAACCTCTGGGAGGGGTCTCCTCTAGGAAAAGCTGATTCCAACCACTCCTCCCCCACACAGGTTTGGGAAAAATTTCCTTAGAGAAAAGTGGAAAAAACTATTTATTTAACAAATAGAATATCCACAAGCATAGAAAATTTGGATAATATGAAAACAATGAAACCTCTCCTCCCTCTGAAGAGATGGTAGATTCAGAGTCCGTCTGAGTCCGGTTCAGTTCTCCAGCGGGGGGGGGGCCGATTTCCAGGTCCGGCTGTAGAAGTCGGGGGGGCCCCCCGGGGATTTTCCTGGTGTCTTGGGCCCACACGATGCCAACCAGTCCCAGGAGGGGGGCAAAGAAAAAAAACCAGCAAAAGAAACAAAGTCTCTCCCTGAAAAAAAGCTGAGAAAGATCAGAGGAAACCCTCCGCTGTGTGCTTTTCCGAGCACACCCAGAGAGTGAGAGCGAGATATCTCTGTCGTGCCGGAATGCAGCCTCTCAAGGCCTTTTCTTCGTGGGAATAAAGGTGTAACTCCTGCAGACAAACGGCACATGGTGGGGTTTTTTTCTCCTCTTTCACTCTCTCTGTCTCTCTGGGCCTAACTTAAAGCTGCAGAGCTTAATATCCAGCATAAGCAAGAGGGACAATAGGGGATACAAATAGTCATATGGCCAAGCCAGGATATTCCACCCCTTATCCCCATATCGTCATCTCAGTACCAAGACTAATACAGTCGGATTCTACACACACATATATGTATACATATATATACAGTGTACAGCTATTTATAGACAATGTCACTGAAATTCAGCAAATAGTGGTATTTACACATGGTTCTCACCCAACAATCAAATGATCCTGGTGTACACATCATGTTGTTCCAGCTTTTTGCATTATCCACCGTGTGTAACCTGGTCCCTGAGCAAAGACAACCCCCCGGATGGGTTTGT
>JAHLSL010012239.1:0-11569 GCA_025920805.1 Petroica traversi
CCTCATCGTTGCGATGTGTGTAGTGTAAAGAGCTGTCCCTGTGCGTCTCGCGTGGATTTCCACGGAAAACGGGGTAACTGGTGAGAATGCGTCCTGGCGGGGTGGGGCCAGACGCGGGGAAACCTGGAGGTGCATTTTGGGAGGGAAGAGATCCTTCCTGGTGCAACAGCAAAGAGGTCCCCTACCGAGGTTCATGGCTGGCTATGGAGAGCAGAGATGCACAGGGACAAGTGGAGGACACCGGGCTACGCCCAAACCAATGTCAGCACCAGAGATGACTCCCTCCCTCCCCAGAGGTGTCCCAGGCCAGGCCAGGGCACAGAAGAGTGACAGGGAGGGGACACTCTCTTGCCTGCTCTTGCCCTATTTTCTTCAGAGCCCTCAGCCCCAGCTGGCTTATTGCCTTTCCAGCAGCCAGGCACCTCTCTGCTCTCCCCAATTACTTTTCCAACCCCTCCACACATTTTGTCGCTGCCAAAGCAGCTTCCTGTGCCAGGCATCCAGCTGGAGCATCAGAGCCCCACTTTCTGCAGGTTGGACTCTATTTAATTCCTCCTCAGTCGGCAGCTATTGCACAACTCCAAGGAGCCTCCTTGCCCTGCCTGCTGCCTCCCCAGCCCCTGTGGGATGCCCTCAGTGAGGCAGCGACCCACATGGCACAGGGTGAGCCTGTTCCTCACCTATCCTGCCCTTTTCTCTGGTCTATCCTGAGTCATTCCTGACGTGCCATGTGCCTTTTGCCAGTGACCAGGCTAATCTTTTCAATATCCATGTCTTGGAGCACTCTTCCTCCATGGATGTAACTGTTTCATTGCCATGTAGGCAATGGATTTATTTCCTCTGTGCTCAACGCTGAATTCCTTCTCCATTTAAAGGCCAAGTTCAGTAGCATGACAAGACCCTTTCCACAGCCCTCTACGAAGTGCCAGATCTTATCACATTGGAGCAGCAGTGGATATTGTCCTGTTGCTATTTCCTCTCTGCTCCCTGGCACTTCCAAAGGCTCACACTCCTGCCTGCTGCAGGGGCTCTGGCACTGACCGCTCTGAGCTGGGAACCCCTCGGGTTTGTTGCGCCACTTTCTCTCCTAACTTTTAACCGGTTATTCATTCCCCAGCTGCTTTTCAAACTTCCCTTCTCGGCAACAGGCTCAGCCTTATTTACCAAACAATCAGGTTTATTGCTGTTTCTCCCCATTCTTTGTTACCATTTCTATCTATTTTCCCTATTAAACTCAGGACGTTGTGGTTTTCCGGACCCCCCATAGAGCCCTTTTGGGGAAGTTGGCTATCCTCCATTCCTATGTACAAAGACCGATTCACACAGGAGGCTCAACTACAGCTACTGAAATAGCCATTTCATATTTAACTTCTTCTAAAAGCCTTGCCTAAATCATATATTTTCTCACTATTTGTTTCTGTGCACTCGATCAAGCTGTTTTGCAACCTCTGCTCCTGCTATCAGGGCCACCAGGGCATCCAGGCCCCCAAAAGACTGGGGGATTTTCTTTGAGATGGTGGTAACGGTATCCAGTGTAAGAGGGTCTTCAGTGTAGGGATTCATCCCATTTTCTTCTCCCTCCATTTTATTCTCCTGCAGATTGAGAGCCTTCAGACATCCATCTCTAGTGTTTTTTTTATTTATCATCAGCAAACCATTCCTAAAAATTCCCTTTGTCCCGCTTTGCTGCTTTATGTTGATGCTGGGTAGCTCACCTTGGAGAGAAATTGAGGATGGGATCTGGGGTCTATAGGGGGCCACAGCCCTTACATGGGTGACTGGTAGAAACAAGCCACCATATGCCTACCCCACACTGTTGGGGGGGATTTACTTCTAACACCTGTCCCTAAAACTCCACAAACAGATCTCTCTCTTCTGGTGGCTGCCACGGTCCAAGCATCCCAGTCCCTTTTCCAAGACAGGCATCACATCCCAGGAGATAGAGGAGGGATGACGGAGGGCCCAAAACAGGAGAACCTGGAGGGGCTGCAGAGTTGGCCTGTGCTGGTCCCTGAGGACATCCAGCCCCCTGTCATGTGTCCACCCCCTGCCTCATGGATGTGCAGGTGTGAAGATGATAGAGGAGGAAAACGGGCCCTGCCTTGTTGGAGCCGCTCGTAAACAAAGCCACTTGAGTGGAGAGGATTCAGAGAGCCCAACAGCCGCAGGAAACGATAATTACATTTAGATATTGTTAGCATCATTATCTTTTATCTGCCATCAGATTAAAACAATTATGGCATTTTCAGGAATCGTCCTTGGCATTCTCTTGACCGACATTATCTGTCAGGCAGGAAATGTGATTTTTGCTTGGAGAGGTGCCAGCCACCATGCGGCCAGTCCCACAGCCCCTGTGATGGAGCAGCCAGCAGCCACGGTGAATTCCTGTTTTATGGAGAAACCACATTTATCCCATTCACTATGGTCAGGCATCAGTCACTCCATCCTCAACTCCATATTGCTCTGAGTTTCTACTGGTTGGCTTTGAGATTGCTGAATGGTGGCAAGGGGAGGCAGAGGTGGGGACACCATTCTGTGCCATCACCTCTGCCATTGGCAGTGGCAGTGTGCCGAAGCGGGTGGCCTTGGCAAACATGGCTCCGTGCCTGAAAGCTGTGGTGAGCAATTTACCCGAGGAACTCATTTCAGGAGATCTAGTCTAAGTTAATTAAAAATGGCTGGCTGGGGTCATCGCCTTGGCAACAATTAAGGGCAGGAAAGACGCCTCATTAGTAATAGTTTTTAACAAAAACCATAATTTTTCATATCAAGACAATCCTGGGTACATGAGACGGGGGGCAGGCAGATGCTTTTCTATCTGGCTTTCTCTCTTTCCCCACCCTGTCTGTGGGTTAGCTCACAAGGCAGGACTGAGAGATGGGAAAACAGGACTGAAAGGAAAAGCCAGCCTCTTTGCAGATCCGCGTATTGGTGAGGGTCTGGTGGCCAGTGGCCAGTGCCTGGGCAGCAGCACCAGAGCTATCAAGAAAGGGGCACATGGATAATGGGGGTTATGCCTGGAGGGCAGCAGGTGAGATCCAATTTCTTGGGAAGGGGAGAAGCCATGAACTGGCCATTGCCACTGTGCAGGGGCTGCCTGCACATCCCGACCCAGGGAGCATTGTGCCAGGCTGCCAGCCCCAGCCACTGGCAATGGGGTTATTCCTCCAGCTGTGCCTTTGTTTTTTAATTTCCCCCTTGTACTCCAGAAATCTTAATGCCACTGCCTACCGATGCCAGGCTGGGCAGAGCAGCTTTATTTTCTACTTAATTAACTGTCATCCAGTGATTGATCAATTAATGATGGAGCCATCATGGTAATGCTCTGGGAGCTGGTGCACTGGGGCCAGGCCGAGTCATGTGCTTGCCTTCCCACTCCTACCTGCTCCGGCACCCGGCACGCTCCCCTCGGCACCAGGGCTGTGCCGACTTCTCTCCTGACAGCAAAGGACACTGTGACAGATGGAAAATCCCTCACTCCCAGGAAATTTGGCCGTTTACAGGGCAGCTGCATGAGGGACTGGGGACCAGCGACTGGGGACCAGGAGTGATGCTCCTGCCCTGCCATCCCTGACCAGTGTCTCGGGGTGGCAGAGGGGCCACTTCCCTGCTGGACACAGTGCCTGCTGCTGTGTTAAGTCCAGCTCAAATATTTCTGCAGCTTCCCCTTGCCTTAGTGGAATTTTGGCTGGTTTTGACCACCTGGGTAATGCTCTCATGGCTGACCAAAAGGAGTCAGGGCTCAGCAGAGTCAGCAGCAGGGCATCTCTGTTCTTAGCCTCCTCCTTCTCCTCCAAAGTTGCACACATGGCTCAAACGGGAGAGATAAATATAAGCTCCATGCAGATATCCATAGAAACAGAGCTGGAGATGGAAGACCCCATGCAGATTAAAACCTTTCTCCTTCCCACATGCTGCTATTCCCAGTATTATTCTGGAGCATTTTACAAAACCAGTAGAGCTCGGCAGGCACCAACAGAAATGACCAATAAGGTGTTAGCAGGAAAATCCCGGAATGGGAGAAACACTTTTTCTGCTGAATAATTTATCTGTTATTAAAAAAACCAAACCAAACCAAAACAAAAAAAAACAACCATCAGGACCGTGCTTAAGAAGGGGTTGAGGCTGCACCTGGAGTAGTGGGGCCCACCAGCACACACGTGCACGGGGCTGAAAGGGATGCAGCGAGACTCCCATGCGGAAGTGGTGCAAGTCCTGCCGCTTAATTACTGTTTCCTCCCCGGGCCGTGAAAAGTGCTGAGATGTGGATTTGATGTGCTGAAAAGCGTCTGGCATCTTGTCATGCACCAGCCCATCTCCAGCATTCAACAGCTGGAGAATAAACCTCCCCACACACCCCCAGGTGTATTCCTGCACCTACAACATCGCCGCCTGTTTATCCGCGGATCGGTCCCGATGATAACGTGTTTGTTCAGACAACTCTGACAGCTGCGAGAAAAGAAACCGAATTGGTACCAAAGGGAACCAGCCACTGCTTGGGGCTGCGTTTGCAGCTCCTCCTCCCCACTGGCTCCAGATTGAGTTGTTTGTATCATTACATCCCTGCACACACATCCGCACCCACACACCGACACATATATAATCCCGTGTGTACAGCCAGGAGAAAACCTTATATAGAATTATAAACATCATGCTACTTTTTGAATTAAAGCTCAAAACTGTTCATTGGAGATGACACACGCAACACGTTCAAGCCCAAGAATAGGTTTGGAAGCAACACGGGAAAATATCAATATTCTCTAGCGTTTCCTTACATCCCAAAACCAATCCAGCATAATTTCTGCTATCAATAATGCATGTTTACAGGGAGAAGACATTCAAGGAGGCCCATGGCTCGAGCCCTGCCTCCCTTTAGGGGTGATGTTTCTGCACTTCCCTGGGCTGGGAGAAAGATTTATTTCACCTATCCTCATGGCAAGAAAGCCGTTTGCTGAATTAACCCCCCAGGGAGTTTTTTGGGTGAAGAATAGAGCCTTTTCTCTGCCTGCTTATGCCTGGAGGTGTATGGTGGTGTGAGGTGTGGTGTGCCAAGAGAAGCTTAGGCAGTCCCTGGGCTCGTGCCGGCTGCCGAGCTCCCACATGTCATGGCCATGTGGAGCCTAGAAATAAGCTGAGGTTTGGGTGGCAAGGAGGGGGTTTGCAGTGTGCCAGGATGGGGGATAAAGTAGGGAGTGGGTGGCAAAGCAAATCTCCCTCATAGTCACACAGGAGGGAACAGAGAGCTGGAGAAATTGTGAATTCATTTGGAAAAGTAATGGCTGAACACCTTCAGCCTCTTCCTGGTTCATCTGCCCTTTGGCTGCACCCTGTCTGAGGCAGTGGAAGCTTGGCAGGTCCTGGGGGGCTTTTGTAGGGCTGACCATGGGGTGGAGGAGGAGGAGAGGGCACAGAGGAGGCGGGCTGGCTGCTCAGCCACACAAAGAGGCCCGGGCCAGCAGTGCCCAGCATGCCCTGACCCTGTGTGGGGCAGTCAGAAGGGCACAGAGATATTGTGGCCAGATCAAAAAGATGCTTCAAGACAGAGCAGGAGCCATTTAAAATCAATTAATAACTGTAAACTGTTCTGGCCCTTGCTGTTCATTAGGCAACCACAAAGAAACTTTATTTAAGAGTTGCAAGTCCTATTTTTTTTTTCCCAGAGAGAAACTTTTTAAATATATAATTGGCTCTGGGAACTAGGACCCAAAGGGGTTGCAAAAGCAAGGGAAGCAATTGCCTTAATCAGTCCAAGATCTCTGATTTATTTATGTATTTATTTCGATTTCAAAGTAGTGCTGCTCATCATATCAGAGCCTTTAGAAGCACAATTATTCTCTCGACAGAAGAGCTAACCTAGGCTGCGATTATTTGCCTTTCTGAAAGGCAGCGGTTCCCCGTCAGCCGCCCTTCCCACGAACACAGTCCCGCTCCCGCATCTCTCTGAGCGATTTCAGCATCCGAGAAACATTCCCCCCGGCCTTCCCATGGCCACAGCCCGCCTGAACACCCAGCCTTTCTGCCGAGCTTCCCAGCTTCAAAGAGTGGGGCGAGCGCTCACTAAATAATGATTCTTTATTCTTGCTCTTTGGCTGCTTTTCAAGCGGTGGTGTGGAAACATGCTTGCATCTTTATGGCTTGCAAAAGACACTTGAGGTCACAGGTGGAAGGAGCTGGGCAGACCCAGCCCCAGGTGGGTTTTGGACCTTGGGGGTTTGCTTGTGTTTCACCGCTGAGAAAAGCTTTATTTCCAGGCTATGCCTGGAGCTGGGTCCAGAGTGGGATTGGGGTGGAATTCAGAGGCGATGCTCTGCTGGCCTACGGAGACGGAGGGTGTTCCAGCAGCGGAAGGGGACAACTCAAAAGGCAGGAATAAAGGGAGCTGTTCTTTGAAAAGAAATCTTCCTGAACCTGTAGTGGGATGTCTGGGGTTGGGATAATGTCCCAAGCCCTGGCTGCCCACCCTGGGAACACCCATCCACAGGGTGAGCTGGCAGGTCAGGGCTTGGGATGGGCAGCCTGGTTCCTGTGAAGTTAAGGGGGCCACTGGGGTGGATCCTACTCTGTTCCCTCCACCACCTGCAAATTTTGCCCTATAAAGGGACAAACCTCTTTTCAGTGACAGCCCTGCAAGGATCCCCATCCCTGGCAGGTTCCCATGGTGAGCAGGGACACAACACTGCATCCCCAAGCCACCACGGGGCTCCTCCATGGCAGCACGAGCCATCCGTGGGCTCGGGACAAATCCTCACGTGTTGTTTCCCCCCATCCCCGTCCCCACAATGCATATTTTGTGAAGGTTTAATTGGCAGCAATTATTAACTAGCACGGATCCTGGAAACCTGCCAGCCAGGAAAATAATGAACCATTTTAATACAAATTCAGCCTGTAAACAAATGTGGCTGCCAGAGCCATTGTGGCCGTCTGGCATTGGGAGAGGCGGGAGACACTGGGCAGCCCCACTGTCCTTCTGGCACTGGGTGAGAGTCTGTGTCCCCAAGGCCACCCCGTGTTCCTGCAGGAAAGGCCTCACCTTTTCCTGGAGACTCTCCACAGGACCCAAACACTGCCCCTAAAATTGCAGCATCAGTAATGGAGCTGTGACCAAACCCATGCAGATTTACAGTGTAGATTTGGGCTTTGGGATAGTTTTGAGGGGTGGCACTGGGTCTATGCACTGGGAAGTGGGTGCAGGAGGTTCCCAAGACTGAATCCTGCAGAGCATCCTTGCTCTCTGCCTTGCCCTGCATCCCTCCCTTGGTCCCACAAGCCCAATTGGGGTCCTGGCCCCTCCACCCCAACTCACACAGGCACAGGGACAAACCCGCTCTCCCCTGGCAGATTCCTCCTTTATGTGCCAGCAGGCTCCCCCCAGAAAGGGTTTCCAGGGTATTCAGTGGGCAAACAGCCTCCTCTACCCGCTGCAGGCAGGACAACGGGGTGCTGTGTCCGTAGAACATCCCTGGGGCACTGCCATACTCCAGCACCCCTCAGCACCCCCCTGGCATCCAGCACAAAAAGGCAGGACTCCCCTGCTAAAAAAAGTATATGGGACACAGGCTTGAAAATTTTCACCCAGGGAAATATTTCTGCAGAGGAACTGCTTTAGGTTTATACTACAAGGGCTACATTTTTCCATGTTATTTTTAAATTTTCTCGCTCTCTTTCTCTCTTTTTTTTTTAATAGTAAAATGGGCTGATGGTTCTTTTAACTTTCAGTAATTTGTGGAAATTAAAAAAAAAATAATTTGCAATGCAACCCAGATTTAAATGGCACTCTGAAATGGATGTCGCCTGGCTTTGTTGGTTTTGCTTTTTTTTTTTTATGAACTCACTCCCAGAATGGTGAAAAATCTCTCAAATATAGATCATGAAAGTATCATGAATTGTTTTCCTGATTTTTTAAATGTTCCTGACAAATAATTATTCTGTATCTGAAAGGAGATTAAAATAATCTTCGTTTTACACGTAGCTCACAGAAGCATATTTTACCACTGGAAAATAAAGCAAAATTGTATAAACCAGAGAGACTTAAAATATATAAATTAGTAAAAAGGAAGAATCAGCTCTTTCCTCAGGTTCATGTGTGTAAAAAGGCATTTTTATATCTTGCCTGAGCAAAGACTATTGCTGCCTGCTTTCAGAAGTGGTTTCTTCCCTTGAATTAAGTACCAAGATACTGTAAAGATGCAGTATTTAAAAGCCAAAAAATAAAGCAGGCACAATTTATTAAACAGCTACAATGTGACAATAAATAATTTTAATGTCAATCAAAATCGGATTATTGTCTCTGAAATTTGGATTGAAAAGATAAAAGCCTGAAAGGGAGAATTGAAATCCAGCACTGGAGACAATTCCAATATCTTTGTTCCTCACAATAAATATTTTGGGTGTGAGTTTAAACCAGCTCATTCTTAATTTGGGAGGAAAAGGTTGAGTGTGGTAGACTTTTAAGAAATATACTAAGAAAATATATTCATGTTTGGAACTGGTGAGAAGAGCTTTTTCTTTTGCGAGAAATAAAACAATTTTATTTTATTGTATTTTTGAAAAAACTGCTTGGGTTTTAATTTTCTTTTCAGTGTCAGGCAGTGGCGGGAGAGGGATGCTTTTCTTGAGCCAGTGAATATTCCCCCTCCTTCCTCCTATTTTGGAAAACCCAAACTCAGCACCCCTTGAAATAAAATTGGCCAAAGCTGCCCTTGCTTTGGGATGGGAATTTTTTGGTGCAGCCACACTCCAAAGGCCCAGGGAGCCCCGGCTGCTGTGGGGTGGCTCTGCTGTGCTGGGGTCTTGGGGGCAAGGACCTCCTCCCAAAACCCTCACTGAAACATCCCCCTTCGCTCCCAGGGATATTCAGAGGGGCAGCATCTGCATCCGGGGTGAAAAAAGCCCCTTCTTTAAGGTGGTAGAAACCCCAGTAATTCCCTGGTGGGGAGCAGAGCATGTGGGGAAGCAGAGGCCAAAGACAGAGCTCAGGGAGAAGCATCCTCATCACATATTTTTAAATCCCAAAACAAGGATGATGAGGATGATGGGGTGAAGGCAGGGCTTCTGGTTTCTGCTCAATTCTCCTGAGGGGCTGAGACCCTTTAGGCAGGAGAAGGGTCCCTTCTCGATGCCCTTCTCGACAGCACTGCCCACCGGCCTCCAGCAGTGGCTCTGTCTTAGCACTGAGTTCAAACCATGCCTGAACCAGCAAATATTCAACTGGAGAGGCCGAGGCAGCAACACTCCGTGTGTCTCTAGGGCAACGTGTTTGTTCTGCATCCCAATAACGCCCAATTCCTCCTTGAGACAAAGCCCCCAATTATTTTTACAGAGATTTAGGTGCACGGCACAAATGAATGCACCTATTTATATGTATTTAAATGTGGGTTTGCATGCACCAAATTAATACCCGATACTGGTTTAAAACCCAGGGTGCCAGCACACACAGGGATGGAGGTGTGGGCTAGGAGTGGGATGTCTAAGTTTACCCCTGGAGCAGCTGATGGATGGACAAGGAGGGACCAGCAGGGGCCGGGTGGTTTTAATCAGTGTCTGTGTGTGTGACAATAGTTGGGTGAAGAAGGGGACCTGACACCGGCATCCTTGATTTGTTATAAATCACACACATAAAAATGGGGGGGGGAATTAAATCTTGGGGATCGAGGTGCTTTTAGTGCCAACTCAATCCCCAAGCTGGAACAAAGCTTTGCCAGCCCTGAAATAAATGATGCTTCACCTAATGGCTCTTATCCCTTCCCCACTGCCTCCGACCAGGCAGCTTTGGGGTTCTAATGATGCCGATGTGATGAGAGGCAACGTCTGGGCCTGGTGCTGATTTTTACCAGCAAAGGTAGCCCTGCCAGGTGAGGTGGAGGCCCTGGGGGACTCGTGGTAGCGGGGAGAGGCTCATCCCCATGTCCCCAGGTCCCCGCTCGGCCGTGGCTCTGCTGATGCTCTGCAGCCGCCAGGCTCCTCTCTCTGCTCAATTGCACAGCGCGCAAATGGAATCGCTCTCCTCGCTGTGTTTGTGGCCACGGGAGTGGAAGAATTACATTGGGCTGAAAATAGTATTTACTTTTACTGATTGAAAAATAGATGTTGGGGGGGGGGGGAAGCGCAAAAGCAGGAATTGAAACTATAATTACAACAAACCATATGTAAACTCCCAGGTAAACACTGATTATACTGTGTCATTTCAGCCAGACTTTATTAGCGAGGGAAGAAGAGAATCTTCTTTCTCTCTCCGCCCGCAGCGGATGCAGCACGCAGGATCCCACTGCCTGCCATTTGCAGAGCACTTTTCACCCTAAAATATCTCAGGTTCGTGGCCTGATCCTGCTGATCTCATCAGCTCTGTTTCCTGGGTGAGCTGTGCCAATCCCCTCGCGTGGGTGCAGAATGTCTCTGCTGAGGGGCTGCAGGTCTGAGCTGCCCCATGGCATCTCCTCTTCCTTGGGAAGAGGCAGGGAAAGGACAGGAATGTGCCAGGGGAAGAGAAACTCAGGATACGGGACCCAGCCTACTCATTCCTACAGTGTGTTGGGATGGGATGGGATGGGATGGGATGGGATGGGATGGGATGGGATGGGGTGCTCCAGCTGCAGCATCCCCTTTCTCTCAGGCAGTTCACAGGCCCAGCTGCAGGAGGATGGGTTTGGCCAGATCCATCCTTGGTGAAAAGCTGGAGGAGATGAGTGGCTGTAGCCTTGCCAGGCCTTTTGCTTGCTCCCCAGCACTGGAGCCAGATCCCCTTTGTCAGAAGTGCATCCTCAGAGTCCAACAGCCCAAATGCAGGAGAAAAGCATGGTTGGAGTATTGTTCCTGGATATCTGTGTTACACAGCATCCCCTCACTCACTGTCACAGCACGAAGTCCCACAAAGCCTCCAAAATCTGGTGGAGACAGAGCAATGCCATCACAGTGTTGACATGTCAGTCTCCACTGTCACTCTCAGGACACCTCAGAGCAGATTGCAGCATCCCCTCCTCTGCTCTGCAGTGCGAGAGGCACCCGGCAGCACTATCCCCTTCGGACGAATATTTGGGGGGCTCTTGCCGCAGTTTTTGCGGGGTGAATGAGGGGAGATGGGGACGGAGGGGAGGAAGGAAACCACGAGTAACGTGAGTAACGCCAGGTATCCGTACACAACGGGGCTGCGGGCCCGGCGGCCCTACAGCTTTGCCATAGTGGCACCCTGTGGCAAAACGCATTACTACAGCTGGCAGGGGCTCCGCGGGGGGACACGGCCTGGGAACATCGCCCTGGGGGCTCATACCCCGCGGGGACACTCGCTCCCCACGCATGCATGGGATGGGATGCCGCGGGCTGAACAGCGAGTGGTCCCCTCCACCGTGACATCCCAGTCCCCCGTGGCGGGTACCACCCATCTCCCCGGGGTCAGCCAGGATGCTCATCCAGCCCAGCCATCCCCTGGGATGGTGCAGGAATCCTGGCAGGCTCTCTGGCCACTGCACGCTTGCTCGCTTAGGGCTTTCTGGTGGCATCCGTGCGGACGGGCGGCGTGGCTGTGTGGTGATGTGGAGCGGGGTGTGTGTGTGTGTGTGTGTGTGTGTGTGTGTGT
>JAHLSL010012239.1:31569-44049 GCA_025920805.1 Petroica traversi
CTCGGCCGCGGCGTCCCCCCAGATGGGCAGCTTCAGGATGCCCCCTGTAAGGAACAGGGCAGGGCGGTGAGCAGGGGGCCGTGGGGGATGCAGGAGGGATGCGGGTGATCCACCCGGGGGAACAAACGCAGCCATGGGTGCCGTTCCCACAGGATGCGTCCGGCCGTGGACAGGAGCACATGGGTGCCTCTGTTCCAGCTGCAGGCTGGCTCAGCCCTCCCCTTTCCGTGCTGCCCTCTGGCTTACCCACAATGGCGCCCCCAACAAATGCCATCAGCAGAGACACCACAATGCCGGCGGCCTGGAACCCCCCCTGGATGCTGGGTGTCCGTGCCTGGTACACCCCAGTGAAGTCAAACGCCTTGATGAACCTGCCGAGGGCAGAAATGGTGATCAGTGCCCCTGGCAGGAGACATTCTCTGGCTACAGAGGAACCATGTTGCCCTGCTCTCTTGGGAACTCTTCCCTAGCCCCATCACTCTTCTGCAATGGACCAGGAGAGTGTTGCCATGACCAAAACACCTCTCGCTTCCTTCTCTGACCTCTGGCAAAGCTTTACCAAGGAGGAGCCCAAAAATATAAGCATATACTTTGTATTACAGACTTTCAGCCTTACCTGACCCCGCAAAACAATGCAGCGGGGAGGGAGAAGCATTTCCCTACCCTTTGTGCCCCAGAATAATGATAACCAGCAGGGTTGTGGCTCACTTTATGAGGCCACCAAGAGTCAGCCTCATCTTATGAGGCTACAGTTCATCCCAACACAATCAGTGCACCCCTTGTTTTTGAGGGACAACTCTGAACTATTAACAAAAGCTGTTAATTACTCCCTGCTCCCAGCCTACAGAGCTTCAGGTAAAATCTTTTCCCAGTGAAGATTTTCAAGTCATCTTACCCTTCCTTTCCATATACATCCTCTGTGGCTGCAGCTGCTGTGATGGCCCCCACAATGCCCCCAATAAGGCCTGGCATGGCATGGAGGTTGTGGATGCCACATGTATCCTGAATGTGCAACCTAGACTCCAAAAAAGGCTGAGGGGAAGGGAAATAGAGAGAGATCAGGGAGTTGAGCATGGTCCTGGAAAGGATTAGTTCCTTCCATAGAGGACTGGGATAAGCAGAGAAAGAGGAGTGATACTGTGTCCCATTAAAGAGCTAAGGGCTTGTAGACAAAGATGTGAGCCAAGCTCAAGATAAATTAACAATAATCCTCCAAATATGCTCCTGCTGGGAATCTGAAACTTCCTGAGCATTTTGAGGCAGTAAGAGGAGACAGAAGTGCACCTCATAATTCTGGAAAGCAGGAACCATCAAAGGGAGGTGAATCCATTTCTGGTCTCCTCAGCAGGAGCAGGGCTGCAGACTCCTCGAGCAGCACTCACCGTGAAGTAGACATACCCCAAGGTGGACACGATGCCAGAGATGGACCCGACTATGAGGGAGCCGTAGGGAGTGAGCATCATCTCGGCGCTGGTGCCCACAGCCACGCCGCCGGCCAATGTGGCGTTCTGGATGTGGACCTGCAGAACAACCACCCTGCCTTGGCATCTCAGGGACACTGCAATTGCTCAGGGATGGTGCAAATGGCAAAGTGGGAGAATCAGCTCTGAAAATGTTTCCAGAGGAGATATCAGGGCCCATTTTCCTGCTTGGTGATGAAAAACAAGAAAAGAACAAGCAGCTTCTGTCTGTAGCACAGGTGCACATAGACTCCCACTTCCCGTACCACACGTCCTTTGCATCCACAGATATAGGTGGGGAGTTGTGATAAGATGGAAATTGTCTCACCCATGTGTCATGCAAGCTCTGCTGTCACAGATACATGTCACCCACACATCTAACACATACAAGTCAGCCCCCCGATTGCTCACGAGCTGCTGCGCAGGCCTTGTTTGATGGGGAGCATTGCCAAACAGGGCTCTGCAACGTGCCCAGCAGAAAAAAGTCCCTGCTGTGACTTGGGACCACCACAGGCAGGGCATCACCCCACACCTCAAACCCTGCAGGACTCATTCCCACTTTCTTATTCAATAAAGCCTCAGAGTTTCTGCCTGGATACCGGTTTCACCGTCACACCCTGAAACCCTGTATCTGTTCAGCAAAGCACAAGTGCCAGGAGTTTCCTGGATGCTTGATCAAGCTCATTAGATGTCCCCTGGGCAGAGCAGGGCTCTCTGCTCCCCTCTTACCATGACAAGCTTGCCCTTCTTTTGCAGCATGCTGGAGAAGGCCATGGTGGTGAGGACACAGGTGGCCAGTGAGCAGTAGGTGTTAATGGCAGAGCGGTGCTGGGCATCCCCGTGGTCAGAAATGGCCGAGTTAAAACTGGGCCAGTACATCCACAGGTACAGGGTACCTGGTGCCATGGGGCGGATGGGATGAGGAAGAGAAAGGGAAAAGAGAGAATACAGGGATTGGGAAAAAAACACTAAAGAAGATATTTCTGTGCAGGGGGAAATTACATCCCAGACTCCTGCTTTTCCTGAGCCACACCCTGCATGATGAGACTAGAATCAGGAAAGGCTGGTAGAGAAAGGGAGCCAAAATGCATCCCTGTCTTCCCTGGCACCATCTCAGCCCAGACATTGGTGAAAGGAGCTGAGTAACTCTGAAAAGTGAAAGACCTCACGGATACAAAGCTTCTCAACTCCATATCCTGGTTGCCGTTTTTCCCAGAGACACAGGAGGAGCCAGCTCTGTGCAGCCGAGTGGTCCCCAGGCAGCAGCACCCCTGAGACGAGGGCTGACTCACCGATCATGGCAAAGAGGTCGGAGTGGTACACAGAGCCCTGCTTGTCCTTGCTCTGCTCCAGGTTGGGTCTGTACAGGATTCGTGTCACTGTGAGGCCAAAGTAGGCTCCGAAGGTGTGAATGGTCATGGAGCCACCTGCATCCTTTACCTGCAGCCATGGGAAAACAGAGGTTTGCTTCTGCAATCACCACTCATTCTGGATGAGGCCTGGTTTGTGGTGTGCCCAGCTTGTCTGAGCACTTGACAGAGGGACCCAGGGCTCCTGAATTGTCAGGCTTATGTGTAAAACCCCTGGAGAACTCCCTTCTCAGGGAAATATGATCCACTTCCCCCCTCCTTCATAATCTGTCTGAATTCTTGCACTTTAAATGCTTATGAAAGCAGTGGCTTGGTGGAGCCATAGGGAAGGGAGACAGTTTGGAGAGTTGCAAGAGGAAGGAGCAGAACAAAGCAGGTACTACCTAAAGCCTTACATGAAGAAGGTTGAGGAGGATGTACTCGTTCACTGAAAAGAGTGTGACTTGAAACAAAGTCATGACAAGGAGCTGGATGGGGCTGGTTTTGCCCAGAATGGCCCCAAAGGCGATGCACACAGAGCCCACGCAGAAATCAGCATTGATCAGGCTGGAAAAGGGGAAGGAAAAGTGTGGTTTAATAAGGAAATATTTCTCTGTAAATCACTCTCATCTACCCCCAGCTCTAGAGATCCCACCTGAAGACAAAGAGGTGATTAGGAGACACCCCTGGATTTCCCACTGACCTTCCTCCCCATCCTTATATCCCCACATTATCTGGGTAATGGGAATGATATGTGTTCTCAGCACTGACATCCATGGTGTTTGGCTTGACATTAAGTGGTGACACATCTCAAGTTTCCCTTTGAGCAGTACCACCACAATGGCAGGTAGCTCTGGACTAAAAGGTGGAAAGAAAGTGGAAGTATGTGGAGGGAAAACAACAGTTTAGAGACTCATTTGTATTTGACAAAACTGAGGGACAGATGTTGCCAACTGCTTGGCTCTCATTTCAGCTCTTCCACTGGCCAGGCAAGAGGTGCCATCCCAGAGCCCAGCTCCTCCTTACTTCTCCACTCCAATGAGGATCTTCCCATCCTTGAAAGAGTGGAACCAGCCTTGCATCAGGAGAGCCCACTGGATCCCAAAGGCAGCAAGGAGGAAATTGAAACCCACAGCTCCGAATCCATAGCGCTTGAGGAAGGTCATGAGGAAGCCAAAGCCCACAAAGATCATTACATGGACATCCTGGAAAGCTGTGCAGAAGGAAGGGACTGTCAGCTCTGCAAGGGCAGCAGGGCTGCAAGTGCCATGTGCATTTGGTGTTGAAAAGAAACTAATTACATCAGAAGCAGTAGGGAGGAAATTAAAGAGAAAATGTGTGTTTGCCTCATGTCCCCACATTTCTAAGTCTGAAAATGACTCAGCTTTTGCAAACTGGCTTTTGGTTAAAAGGCTTAGCCTTTAAAGTAAATCTTTACTAAAAGCTGTGTGCAAAAGAAGACCTGAGAGTAATGGAGTGTACAGAGGAAAACATTTTTCTATTCAGACTGTTTTTTCCTCTTTTGTAAAAATCTTGAAAAATGTCATGTGAAATGAAAAGTAAAGTTTTGTTAAAACACATAAATGGTAATTTTGAGTAGGTCCATTCAGTACAGGGTCCTGGTGATGGCTCAGAGCAAGGAGAGCACAAGAACAAGGAAAGTTTACAAATACATTTTTTAATGCTACAGAAAACAGTGGCAAAATACCCTTGAGACCAAAAATCCACCTTGTGAGATTTTTAGTGCTTAAACCAGAAAGACCCAGTTCTTCCCACTTATGGTCAGACCTGCTCACTCAAGCCCCTCAGATGCCCTTCCCCGGGGGAAACTGGATCTGTGTGAGCCTCTTGAAAGGCCTTCTTGGTGCATAAACCTGCTGTACTTTTTAATGCTGCACGTTTCTATCAGATAAGCATTACTTTGCAATTAAGTGAGCTGAAACGCTTGCATACTTACAAACTGAACCCTGCAAACCCTCACACTGCAGGCCACTCAGCCAATGGAAAGGAGACCCAAAGCTGGGATCCCCCATGGGGGGCTCCCACCAGCAAACCCTTGCTGTAGAGCAGATAAACTCAGAATTGATGGACCTAAAACTTAAAAGTCTGCATTTTGCAGTGCACAAATTGTTTCAGCCACTACATCCAGCAATGTCTGTGCACCTCAGAGAGGGTGTGAGCTCAGGGCAAAGGAAATTCAGTGACTGCAAGTCTGCTCGAACCTGTCCTGAAATCCATCAACCCCTGGTCCATTTCCACAGGGTTTGTGTCTGTTACTTCCACTGAGGGCTGGTGAAGACTTGTGTGAAGTGCAGCTTTGCAGAAGCCATGACTTCTGTCCCTTTGTGTTTAGAAGACCTTGTAACTTGTTTAAGGATGAGCATTTGGACAGGCTTAAGCCATGTAGGGCCATGATAATCTGCTTGCTTTTTAAAAATGCCCCCTATGCCTGTAAAATCACTCTTAAAAAAGGAAGGAGACGAGATCTGAAGCTAGCACTGTTCAGCAGAGGTCACTTCAAAAGCAATTCTCCACACGTCCTAAGAACCAGTCTTCCTTACTGTGGTTTTACCACACAATCCCATAGACTTTTCCCTCTGCAGCTGTATTTATTTCCCCTCTCTCTTTTCCAGTGTAAGCAGCACAATATACAGCTAGAATTATCTGCTGCCATTTGCATTACATATTCATTCTTTCATCCTAAAAGCAGAAATACACAGGTCAGAGTTAAAGCTGTGGACTGCATGCCTTCCAAAAACCCAGAGGATCCCACTGTGTGTTAGACCCTGTACGAACTCAGGAGGAAGAGCAGATCTCTCTTTAAACCACACCCTGTCTAAATCCTTTTTCTAACCCTTGCCTTTGTTTTCCCTTAGTAAGAATAACAGTGTTATCACTCAGAGGCAGTACAGGCATTGCCATGCCCTAAAGGTTGTATAAGCCTGCTTTTGTGGCAGGACAACTGCCATAACTATCAAGAGGAAGTGTTTGGGCTTTGGGAATGCTCTTGGGGATGAAAAATCTCATTTCTTTTTCCCTAGAGAGCACGTGAGCCACTGAGTACAGAATATCCACATGCAATCCAAAATGAGAAGGAATTGTCACACTGACTGGACCTGGCAATGGGCACCACTGACACAACCACACATAGGCTTCCTGAAACCAGGACAACTTCCCTCTGCCTGCCTTCCCAATCCTCTCTGGCTTGAAGGACTCATCTGTTTGTCACTCCTGTCCCTCTGCCATTGCAGACAGGTGCTGTGGACAGCAGTGGTTGCAGACATGTTGGTACAAATGTTCTTCGGGTGATCAACCACCACATTCTTCTGAGCAGCACTGGATGGACACAAGAATTAAAATTCCAGGGCTTGGCCACCTTGTTGTGTTTGTCCATCTTTGCAGGGAGAGAATATTTCTGATTAGATAAGGGAGAAAGAACAGCTGTGCTTTTGGGCACGTGAACCCTTCCTCAGGTCTGAAACAAATGTAATTCAAAGCTAAACTGAGCAGTTGCCCTTAGATTGACTTAGTTGTGTTGAATCCTCCTGACATTTGAGGGGGAATATTTGGCACTGCAGAACAGGAGTGGGATATGAGGACAGAAGAGATGTCACTTCCTTAGCTCCCACACACTCTTTCTTGGACTCCTGATGTCCTCCCAACACACCAGGGACAAGAGCAGCCCCCAGGCACTGCTGCTGCTTCACGCCAACCTGTGTGGGGCTGCTCCCAAGGGCAGGTGTCCAGGGAGAGCCCAGGGCAACCACGACCCTACATGAACCTGGAGGCTGACTGAGCAGTGGGTTTCTGTAGGCAAATCCTTTTCTGAACTAGCTAATCCTCAGCAGCCACAGGTTGCTATAGTTCCTTTGATTTAGCAGGTGTTTTTAATGGAAATGTTCTAAATAGATGCATGACTCAGGCCTGTTGCTTCCTTGGAAACAATTGCCTACAGAAGCAGCCTGTTCTGAAAGGCTCACAAAGATGACCAGCCCTGGAGATCAAAGCCATCCAAAGGCACTGCCTGGCCAGAAGAGCTTTAACCTTCTGAATAATTTCTGTGTCACTACAATGCAGATACTCAAGAACCCTGGGAACCTGGCAGCTTAGGAGGACTCTGGCATTGAAATGCCAGTAGCTAAAGGGTAATTCACAAGTGAGGGGGTGGACAGAGGAAGAGGAGGAAGATGTCACAGGATCTCAACAGCCTCTGTGTGCACAGAAAGGCTTGCTCTGATCCAGAGCTGAGGGAGGGGGCAGCAAGCTGAAACTTGCAGAGTGTTGGGAACACGTCAGCCCTATTCCTGGAAAAAAGACATCACAGTACCCTGCTGACAGAGCCCCAAGGCACCAGAGGGCCATGAGGCTTTTCTCCTGTTCTTTGGTGAGCCCCAAACCAGCCTTGAGGCAAGAGCAATTGGTGGAGATGGTGCCTCTGGCAGGCTCTGCCATAGCACAGGATGGGATGGGATGGATGGGATGGGGTGTTCCAGCCAGCACAAGGATTAGGCTTCCAGAATACTCACAGGGGTATCGGAAGTAGAAATCGTTCTCTATGTCACTGGTCAGGTTCATCTCTCGCTTCTCCTCCTCCCAGTGAGCATCGGTTTCGGCGCCGAAGCGCACAAAGACTCCGAAGAGGATGATCATGGCCACCTCCCAGAGCAGGCAGACGAGCGGGAGCCGCCAGCGCAGGTTCGTGTTCTTGGCCATCCTTGGTGCCTCAGCCTCTCCACCAGAGGGGCTCCCGGGGGACTGTGCCAGCCTGCATCCCCCACGCCCGCCCAAGGCCGGGCACTATATAGGTCAGGGAGGGTGAGGTGGGGCCCAGGGAGGTGCCTCCGGCATGATCACATTTCAGAGCACTGGAGCTTCAGCAGGGTTGTTCCTCTAACCCACCTTCCTCCCTGGGAGGAGGGACAGGCTTCCTTTCCTCTGAGCAGCTCCAAGCACCTCTGAGCCCTGCCTCCATGGGGACGAGCAGACGTGGAGGTCAGTGTGAGAGGGGAGTGGAGCCAGAGTGTCCAGCCCCCTGCACTGCCCAGTCCCACACCCCTTCCCAGCACCCTGATCCCTGTTGTCCCCTCCCTTCTGGCTCTGGGTGTTCCCCTCACCCCCCTGCCCAGCTCTGTGATCACCCTTCCCCAGCTTGCACTGAGGGTGAAGGAAGGGAGCCCTTTGCTCCAGCTCTTGGCTTTTGGAAAAGCAGCTGTGGTGCAGAACAGGAGGAAGAGGAAGGTGTGTGCTTCAAACCAGATACCAAGATCCTGCATGAGTGCACAGACAAAGACGGCCCCGCCAAGGCTGTAAGGATGTTCAAGTGACACATGTTCCATAATTTCCCAAAGTGATTTACCCAGAGCATCCTCCTGGCAAGGCAAACTGAGCTGGGGCTGCATAACCAGGGCAATGCTGTGAGATGGTGCTGGAGGCCTAAACATCCCCTCCTCTGGTATGGGCTCCTTTAATTAACAAACATAAACACAAAACTCCATTTTCCCTACTGTTTTGAATTATGTGCTCTTTCCCCAAAGAGCTGGGCAAGCCCTTCAAACAGATCCCAGCTCCTTCCTCTGCCTGCAGATCCCTGGGTTGCCTGTCAGTCTTCAAGAGATGAAAGACTGCAGCCCAGGCAAGCTGCCCAAATTTGCTGATGGCATCTAATTGTGGCCTGCAGGCTGAGCAAGCAGCACTGATTTTGGTGTTGATTAGGCAATAATTTGAGTTTGTTATTTTTTCTTGCGTGCTTTCTTCTCAAAATGACAGATGGCAGAAAAATGCTGTGGATGGTCTTGAAGAGACTGACGGCCACACAAAATCATTCTCCTACCTCATTTGGACCCCGTGCAGGCTGCAGGATACAGACAGCGTTGGGAAGAAGAGAGAAGCCCATCTGCCTTAGCCCTTACCCTGCATGAGCAGAGCTCCGTGTGACTGGGATCAGTTTCTGGGGACAGCTAAAGCAGGTGGATGTTACTGTTGTCTGAAGGACAAGCTCCCCCTTGAGCAATGCTGCTCAGGGTATGTTTTTGGGTCTCCCGTGACACAGGGTTTCTGCAGGGCTGTCTCAGCTGTACACACCAGGAAACAAAAGATCTTTGGCTAGAAAGAGGCTGAAATCCCCAAACAATACTTGATCTCTAATTGCTGGAACACTGTTGACAGTTTCATGTTCTTGTGCCAGCTACGTGGTAAGACCAGTATTCTGCCCTGCCCTAAAGCACCCCTCAGACACCTCGAAAAAGGCAGCAGCACAGAGGAGCATTTTTAAACAAAAGGGGACTTGCTAAGGTGCTGTAGTCACCAGCAGCTCTGCTCTGTGATTACTCTAGCAAAACTGCAGAGCTTTTCTAATCTATGGCAACACTGAAATGGCAGTGTGTCCAGAAAAGCAGCTTGCAAAGCCCTTGTGCAGACCCCAGAGGCAGCAGTTCTGTCCCACCTGCTGTCTCCAGCCCCTCTCCCCCCAGGAACAAAGGCTAATGGCTTTTCTGCTGGCCTGATAGTCTCACCTTGCTGCACTGCCTGGCGCTGCCCCTTCTTATCAACCTGCAGATCAGCACTTTGTCACTGCAGTCCCATCAGGGCTGGCATGCTCCACTGGCTGTCCATGCTGTGAGAGCCCATTAAAGGACCAGCTTCTCTCCAGGCTCCTTTTCAGGGCCAGGATAACTGGCTGGGAAGGCTGATGGGGCTGTGCCAGCACGTGTCTGCAGCAGTGCTGGCAGAGCATTCCTATGATGGGTTAGACCATCATTGCATCCACTCTGCAGGGTACCCAGCTGTGTGGTAGGACACAGGGCAGGTTTCACCACACCTCACTCACAAATATCAAGGTGCTTAAATCTCCTGTTGGAAACTTCAGGTTGGTCTGAGCTTGCTCCACCACAGAATTTCGCCCATCATGTCCAGCACCTGTAAGAGCCACAAGGTTTTCCCAAAAAATCACTGGGATGATGCTGGGAGAGAAGGAACATTTGTGAGAGGAATAAGGAATTTGTCTTCACAAACAAAACTGTGGGTCTTGCCAGTAGATAAAATCAGCAGTGAGAGATAAAAGAAACAATGGGGAGGATTCCACTGATTGATGAATGGAACCAGGGAAATTTGCATTTACAAACAAACCAAAGGTCTGCAGATACATAAAATTGAATATTAAGAAATGAGAGGAACAATGAGAAGATCCATAAATTCCATAAAGAATTCCACTGAGTGATGCAAAGGAAGGACAAAAGGGGGGGGATTATACCTTAGAGAGGGGTCTCAGGTATTAGGCGTTTTCGGAAAGTCTGTGCCTCTCAAATCCCTCAGCCAATGGGGAAAGAGAGAGGGACATGCGGCCAGGAATTAGGGTAAAAAGGAGGCTGTGTCCTCCAAAATCTGAGAGACCCCAGGGGAAATGCCCCATGGCCTCTCCCTTTATTTGAATAAAGTGACAGGACTCCTCTGTCTCCTTTTTGGACATGAACCTCTGGTGTTTGTGGATTCATTTTCCTCACATTTGCCTTTCTGCTTAAGAGATGTGAGACCAGGTCTGGCAGCCGCCAGCTCTTTGTTGCCTTGGGTGAGGGTTGTACAGTACTGGTCCCAGCTGGGTCTCTCCCAGTTCCTCACTTTTATGAGCACTAAAAATATTTGAAAGATGTAGAGACAAAACCTGAAGCACACAAAAATCCCTCCCTCTTGCCTGGAGGCCTTGGGGCAGCTTCACCCTGGATGGAAGGGAATGGGTGCTCCCCAGAATCAGTGGTCAAAGCAGCCTTTGGGCACATGGGGAGGAGAGGGCACTGGAGAATGATGATGTGGGGAGGCCTGGGAGCCTTCAAGCAGCACAAGTGAGACTCTGGGCATTGCCCAGTATCAAAGGTGACTTGTTGCAGGTCCTTGAGGAGTGGCCTGAAAGCAAAGCATCTGAGTCAATACAAAACAAAACCTTTTTTTGGGCTGGCTCAGCAGAAAGGCAAACAAACTTTCCACTGGGGCAGGGCAGAGTGGTGGTATGAGAGGAGATCAAACAGTTCACTCAGGTCTGGGCTTTCTCAGCCCTTTTTTCAGACATCACCATTAAGTATGCCTTGGAGATAAATGTTGGAAACAGGACAAAATAAAGTGAGACTTTCTTAAGTTAAAAAAAAAATCTTGTCTGGATCAAAGTGACAACCACACATGAGCCAAATTCACAAATTATTTTTATTGTGCCCTCTCCTTCCTCCCAAGAAACCACATTTATCGGCAAGTAAATGATTGTCCAGAAAGAACCCAAGGACTGTTTGAGGGAGAAGTCAGTGTCCTTGTGGAGCAGGCAGAGAGGGCAAATGTCTGTGCAAGCAGCACAAACACGGGGCAGCACGAGAAGCAGAGGTGTGAGCAACTCTGGCTGTCCCACTGGGAAACACCGTCCCCTGGGCTGAGCCAACACCTCTGCTGGCTTTCCCAAGAGTTGGATAGGCTTCCAGAGCAAATAACCTGCAGTGGGCAAGAAAGGAAAAGGAGTTTGAGTAGCGAGCAGCAGTTCCTGTGTTGGAAGCTGTCAGACTTTGCTGGGAAACTCCCCTTTGCCCTGGGTTTGTTTCTGGTCCCAGCTGGACTGTGATAAGGCAGGTTTTGGTCACACTCTGCTAAGTGTCCTCAGCGGACTGCTGGGACAGATGCCAGTGGCTGGACAGTGGCAGTGCCACGGTGTGGTTGCCTCTTCTTCAGGGCTCAAACAGCAGAGCAATGTCACAGCATGAGATGGCAAACGCTGGCCAGGAGAAGGGAGCCAGGCTCCCAGACAGCCCACGTTCCTGAGGCTGCAACCTGCCCTCCGCACTTTTCCAGGAAGACCTGTTGTCCTTCTCCTGCTCTTGGTGGCAGGTTACTCCTGCCTACCTGAGTGGATCAGCTCCTGGTTCCAGCTCATTAAACCCACTTGTGTTGACAGTCACCAGCAGAGCCCAATGGGTGATTTGGGGCCCACTCGTCTTTGTTGCTCTATTATTACAACTAGCTGTTGGTGACACTGGTTTGGGCTGGGGCATTCAAGCTCAGGAGGTGAGGGTGAGTGGGTGGCTCTGCTCTGTGGGGATTCCTCTGCCGTTACCCAGCGTTTTCACACCTTGACCACTGACACCATGGGGCAAGATGCGCTTCAAGCCCTTCAGGGAGGGGATGCTCCTGGACAAGGCAGCTGATGACAACCCAGGGTGTTTGTCCTCCACAAGCATCAGCCCCTGTCCAAGTGCCTTGACCCTACACCTTTCCATGGAATCATCAAAGTTGGAAAAGACCTTTACAATCAAGTCCAACCATCAACAGAGCGTTACCACTGTAACTCCTAAACCACATCACCCAGCACCAGATCCAGATGCCTCTTGAACACCTCAGGGATGGTGACTCCTCCACTTCCCTGAGCAACCTATTTCAATGCCTGACCACCCAAACTGTGAGGTTTTGGTTTTTTTTTTTTCTAATATGCAATCTGAATTTGATTCTGATTTGATCCCTGCCGTCCTCCAGGGAGGCTCGGGGAGAGGCTGCCGTGTCGGCAGGACCCTCCGGGTAGGCTGTATGCCGCTGTCCGTGTCCCTGCTGCCCGCGGACGGTGGTGGGGATGGGGAGGTGCCGGTGTGCGGACAGGGGCGGACCTCTAGCGGCACTAGAGGAGCCTGCCGGGGTGCAGGGTGGGCAGG
>JAHLSL010012239.1:74049-92823 GCA_025920805.1 Petroica traversi
CGGAGGATGCGGCCGATCCTCGCTGCACCCCGGGGAGAGCGGCCGCGGGGAGCGGGAGATGCCCGTGGGCTGCGGGAGTTGCGCGGCCGCTCCCCGCTGCTCCAGAGAAGCTCCGTCACTTGGGAGATGCTCCGTCACTCTTGGGATGCTTCATCACTCACAGGGGACTCCATCCCTTGTGGGATGCTTCGTCACGTGCGAGGCAGCGCTCCGTTAGTCGTGAGGTGTTCCATCTCTGGTGAAACAAAGTTCCACCACCCAGGAGATGCTCCGTCAGTCACACGGGATTCACATATCTCATGAGCTGCTTCATCCCTGACGAGACACCGCAGCACCCGTGACACTCCTCCACTCTTCCTCTCCTCGCAGACATTCCCACCATCACCGCGGGGAAGGGACAGGGGCTCCGTGGCCCTGCTGAGGCACAAAGTGCGCGAAGTAGAGGCGTGGGCACCTTCTGGGATGCAGTTTGCGGAGCAGCTGGTGCAGACAGCTGGTCCTTCCCGGCCGCCCGCCGTGCTGGGGGCTGGCAGGGCCGGCTCAGCCACTGACGTATGTTCAGGACAATCTGAGCGATGACAAAGTTTTTCATCCGGCTGCCTGCAGTTCCCTCTGCACCGCCCCTGCGGCTGCGGGGAGGGGTATGGGCCTCGTGGGTCCCCTGGGTGCCGTGGGAAGCGCTGGGCTGTCGGCTGTGCCGAGCGGAGTTGTACACACGGCTGGGACTGCTGGAGGGACACGGCCACGCTCGGCATGGGGCTCCGGCTGCCACTGCGCCGGAGCACCAGCTTCACCCCCGACCACCCTGCCCTCATGGAGGTGCCTGACCCCACCGCCCTGAAGATGGAAGCAAACGTCCTTGTCATGGGAGCAGACAACGTCGGGAAATCAGGTGAGAACTGCCCGTGAGCTGGAAAAGGGGGTTCCCAGGCTGAAAACTGCAGCAGTGTTTGGAGGACCAGTGGCGGGGAGCAGCACATGGAGGAGATTGGTGAGATGGGGCTGAGCCCTGGGGTGCAGCTGTGATTCAAGGTGGGAAGCTGAGCACGACCTTGTAGGCAGCCGGGCAGTGACAGAGGAAGGTATTTTCCACTGAGCTGCCGTTTGCTGATGCTCTGGGTCATCCTGATGCTTCGGTTCATGCTGTGCCTCTGCTGCACCCACAGCCCTGCTGGTGGCTGGGGGAAACTCAGAGGTCATTCCTGCTTGAAGGAGTTTACAAGGGGATGGAGCCCGACTCTGCTCTGGATTTAGAAAGGACAGTCCTCCAGGTTTCGGGTTGTTCTGATTATTCCTATCCTTCCCTCTGCAGCTCTGACCGTGCGTTTCCTGACCCGGCGCTTTATTGGAGAGTATGGAGACATGGGTGAGTGCCAGGCCAGGGCCAGGCCAGTTCCCAACAGGGACTGGGGTCCAGAGACAACCCTGCTTCTGCGGTGGGATTTCATTGCAGCCCATCTTCTCCTGCCTTTCTCCAGGGCCTTTGCCTGCTCCAAGGGGCTCGATGTTGTATTTGTTCACTGACCCATCTCTTTGCTCCAGACTGCTTCTCTGGGGTGCAAAAGATCCAGGGTGACAGCTGGTGACACCATGAAGATGACTATTTTTTTTTTCTTTTTGGGGGGGCAGAATTCATCTACAGCCACAACCTGACTGTGGATGGCCGAGAGATTCTCTTACACATCTGGGATGTCCCCAATTCCCAGGTGAGAGGGCTCCACTCCTATCACCCATTTCTACCCTAGGGACAAAAAACCCGTTTACTGGAAGTTACCTATGGGGAATCACAGGCTGGGAGGTTCAGTTGAGCAAAGCTCTCAAATCAGAGGGTTCATAGGTGACTGAACCCTTCTTACCTGCCAAGCACAGAGCAGCAGTGTTGCTGACAGGGTAGCAATAGTTACCATAGCCCGTGGCCCTCTAGATGAGAACACTGGAGCTGAAGCACTGATGGTGATACAGGACTGTGCTAAAGAAGTAGAAGTGCTGCTCTGAGGTCCCCACACTCTTATCACCTACAGCCTGCAGTGCTTGGCAGCTGGGTGAGGGTTAGGGTGATGCTGAAAGCTGAATTGTCCCCCCTTGGTTAGTTCTGCCAGGTGCTGCTCTGCTCTCCTCAGTACTCCTCTTTCTCTCTGCCCTTTTACTGTTCTCTTGCTGTCCCTGTCCTGAGGGTTTGCCCTCTTCTAGCAGGCAGGATTGCCCTCTTCTAGTAGGCAGGTGTGGAGGGAGGGAGCCTAATAAAACAACCCTTCCTTTTCTCTTTCCCCAGGAGCAGGCAGAGGATGGCTCCTCAGAGGAGAAGCGAATCCAGTGGGCAGACAGCTTTGTCCTGGTCTACAGTATCTGTGACCGTGCCAGCTTCAACATCCTGCCCCTCAAAATCCAGTTCATCAAGGCAGCCAAGGAGGGGCAGAGCCAGGAGAAGGTGCCCATTGTCATTGTGGGCAACAAACGGGACCTGCACCACCAGCGGGTGGTGTCCAGCGAGGAGGGGCGGCTCCTGGCCCTCTCTTTAGACTGTGGTTTCTATGAGGTCTCTGCAGCTGAGGCTTATCACGGGGCCCTCATGGTCTTCCATGGACTGGCCAAGCGCATCCCAGACACCAAGCTGGCCCTGAAGAAGGGGACAGGGATCCGTGGCATTGTCAAGACCATGTCGGCTGTGTTTACCCGTAAGCGAACAGACTCCCTCTGAGCTACTGCACAGATGTTGCTGCTCTCTGTGCTGCCCAGCTGGGCCAAGCCTCCCCACTGGGTCCCCATGGAGATGGTGTGTGTGTTTCCATAAATGTGACAGGTTCCTTGCTGTCCTCCTAGTGTCAGGGTCTGGGTGTCCTGCCATGCACAGCTGGTGCAGCCAAGGACTGTACTGTGTTATTCCTGGCTCTGCCATGGGACAATCTCATCTCTTTGCTGTACCAGCTCTTTAGGTGCCTCCTGCTTTCTCCTTCTATCCTCCAACACTGGAAACCATGGGGTGATTTTGCCAAAATTTCAAGCAGCAGCATTCCTAGTTCCTGCAGCAGGAGCTGCCCAGGCTGTCAGTGAGTCAGGAGGATATCTTGCTCTTGTACAGCATATGACTCCCTGTCTCTCCACTCCTACTCTGGGATCCTTACTCCTATTTATTTAACCCTCATCAGGATCCTCTTCAGTAACCCTGGAGCACCCATGAACCGGAGATGTGGGGCTTTCTCCACTGGGGAGGCACTGGTAGTTCCCACGTGTGTATCACTGTGTGAGAGTGTCCCAGAGCCCACGGCACGGCGATCCTGGAGGACTTTGGAGAGGGCTGGTGCCTCCCATCCCCCCTGCCTTGCTTTTGAACAGTCCTGCTCGCAACCCTCTCCCCCACAGCCGTTTCCCTTGTGCGGGCGAGTGCTGTACAGGCTGTGCCTGGGAAAAGCCAGGCGCGGGGCTTGTTCCCAGCATGGGAATAGCATCATGCGTCTTCCCGAGCCACTCCTGTAAGGCTGCCTGTCCCCGGGGAGGAAAGGAGGTGGGGAAAGGGGTCGCTGGGCTCCTCACCGAGGAGCCTTCTGCTGCTGGGAGGTTTTTCCCCTGCCTCTCCCAAACCCTTCCCTTTGTGCCCTGGGAAAGCAGCATATTGGAACAGGGTTTGTGCGTGCTGTATGGACACTGATTTCTCTGCTGTGTTCTGGAAATGCAATAAATTGTCTTTGGCAGGAAGCCCCGGCTCCTTGGAGCTGTGAATTTGTACTTGGGGCATGGGAAGAGACGTACTGTGCTGGGTATGGGCACCCACTATCCCAGTGGCAGCTACCCACAACAGGATGTTTCCCGCACCCACTCCCTTGACCCCGAGCTGGGGGTCTCACCCCACTCTGTTCCCTTGGTTTGGTGTCTCACTCCCTGAAGGCAGGTGAGCAGATGGGGTGAGCAGCAGGTGGTTTATTTTTGCAGGTTTATTATTGCAGCAGATACAACAAGGTGGTATGGCAAGCCAGGTGATCCTGTGGGAGAAGGGCTCCAGGAGCTCCACCTGTTCTCACCAGCCTTTTCCCTGACCCACCATCCATCCCACTACCAGCTGGGAGGGAAGTGCCAGGGCTTTCCCACTCGTGAATCCTGCTGGTTGGTGGGGATCTTCAGCCCCTCCTTGGAGGAGCAATCTGTGTCCAGGGATAAGCCCTGTGAGGGGGCATGGAGGGAGGAAGGATGGGGAAGCAGGCTAGCTATGGTGATGTTTGACAGCTTTGCCATCCTCTACTCTCTCTCACTGCTATTCTCAATGTGTAGCCTATCTAAGTTCTCTCTGTCTGCTGAGCAGGGTCCAAGGTAGCCCAGTGCCAGCCCTGGCTGGTCCCTTTCTTCTGCTGTCATGGCTCTTTTTACATCTTCACCTTTCTAGTCCCACCTTCTGCTACCTTCTCCTTCTAGCAGCAGGGCTTTTGGTTGCCTTTATTCCCCCATCCTGGCCTTGATGCACTCCAGAATAAGCTATCCCATGGCCTGTCTAGCACTTTAAGCTCCTGTCCTGGAACAGGTGTGTGTGTGGGCAGCTGGCAGGGGCCCAGGCAAAGCGTGCTGAGGGGATTTGAGAGGGGCTGGGGTGTGCTTGTCCCCCCCGGCTCAGTCCTTCTTGAAGACAGGACTGTAGAAGTTGCCGTAGTAGGCCCGGCTGTACATGGACTCGGGGCTGAAGCGGTAGGAGCCCTCGCTGACGCGCCTGTTGTAGGGGGAGAAGGCGGATTTCCGCGGGAATGGGTAGTCGGGATCGAAGGCAGGGCTGCGGTAGTAGTTGTGCCGAAGGAAGAGGGGGTCCTCGAGCCCCAGGAAGGACAGGGGGTGATGGCCACAGTACAGCTGCCAATCACTCCTCAGCTGGGATTTCTCCTCAGTGGAGGGAGCTGCAGGCTTGGTCTCCTCCTTCTCCTCCTCCTTCTTCTCTTTCTTCTCCGTGTTGGTCTTGCTGGCCCTGGATGCTTCTTCTTCCTTCACTGACTGCCTGCGGAGCTGAGACATAGGGTGAGCACCCAGCCAGGCTGTACCCACCTGCCAGCCCTGCTCCACCTGAGCTACACAGCCCCCCCCTTAAACTGGGAGAACTTCAGGAGAAGCCAGTTTGTCCCCAGAGTGGAGGGGAGTGGGTGGCTTGCAGTCCTTGAGCAGCTGTCCTTGAGCAGCTGTCGTGGAGAAATGGTCCCAAGGGAAAAACAGGCTGAAGAAAAGGAGAGGGGACAGGGTCTTAGCCTGAACTTCCACCTTCCCAGGGATGTGGTCACACCTTGGCTTGGGCATGAACTGTGTGAAGGTGCCACCACTGTCTGATCTGTTTGTTTTATTGTGGGACTCACTGTCACGGCTTGGGGGATGCTCAGGAGGAGGGTGGGACTGAGGTGTCTTCATGGCACCCCATCCCCCAGTCTGGTACCCCCTGACATTGCCTGGAGCTCTGGTGTGCTCATGGGAGGGGATTGAGCAGAATGGGGTTTGCTGGAGATGGACAAGGCCTGGCTGGGGACAAACTCACCGGCACGTAGCTGTACAGGGTGCCCAGCAGATGCTTGGGGGCACTGACAAGGGTCCCCCCAAGAGCATCCACTGTCTCCATGGCCCTGGACAGCCTGCGGGGGGTGAAGAGGATCAAGCCATCTGCTGCATCCCAGGCCACAGCTGGGACCTTCTTCACGCTGGAGATGCCGGAGGTGCAGATGGTTTGCAGGTTCTGAGCCATGCTGCCCACGAGCCTGGAGTTCTGTCCCACCTGCCCAGAGAAACCAGCTCAGCTCCTGGCCAGGGCCTCTTCCCCACTGGCCCCTCCAGGCAGGACATGGGTGGCCCTGGGTTCCCCATCCCCTTTTCAGCTGTAAGCCTGAGAGAATTCAGCTCGTTGCTCTGCAAAAGCCACCACAGCTCTTTGCAGCAGGGTCTCTCCCTATCCCCTCCAGCTCCCCCCACTCCAGGCCCCAGGGGACCCTCTGCTCGGGGCTGCACTTCTGCTGCAGGCAGAGGCAAAGGGCACTGACCCAAACCTGCTGCTTCCTGTCCCCAGGTCCCAGTGGAGCTGATGCTGGAGACTGTTCCCAGCCCCACTGGCTCACACCACCCCTTGCTGCTGGGACCACAGCATGGGATTTTTCAGGGATGTTCAGGGGCTCAGTAGGGAGTTCAGTGCTGACATCCCACAGCTCCAAAGGAGTTTTGAACATACAAGCCAGGGCAACTTTGCCTGGCACAGAAGCTGCCCACAGCCCCCAGCTTTGGGGAATCAGGGAAGGGGACTCTTGGGGCTGCCCCACTGCCAACTCCCTCTTGCATCCTCCAAGTTGTAGTTCAGGTTGGGCAGGGAAGGGAATCTGGTCCCCAAAGGTGTAGGGGAACAGCCTCCATGCTTGCATGGTCCATGGGTAGGAGGATGCTTTTTTCCATCCCTAGCTCACTGCTCTGCTTTTCTCCATACCTTGGTGTGGTTGGTATCTTTCTTCCCTGCCTTCTCCTGCTTCTGCTCCGTTGCCTTGCTCTGGTGCCGGGTCAGCCAGCCTGTGCTGCCCTGCCCATCACTGTGGGCCTGCGGGGCCACGGGGGCACTCAGCTTGGCCAGGCTACCCTGGAAGGGGAGCAGAGAGCCTCCACTCAGAGGGAGCTGCCTGGTCCCATCCACTCCGTCCTGCTTAGCCTGAGGATTTCACAGGGGTGCACAGGGAGCAGGGAGTTCATTTGTGCATCTGGGGAGAAATCCTGAGGGCAGATGGGAGCTCTGGGATTTTGGTACAGGCCAGGGAAGATGTTCCCACTGCAGCATGGGGTAGGAGAGGCACCTCCTTCTCCCCATCCCCTCTGGGTCTCTGCAGGGGCTTTTTGCTTTAGGAAGGATGTTATGGCAAGGCCATAAATCAACAGTTAACACTGCTAAAAATAACTTTTCCCACTAATGTGGTACATGGTTATATGTGAACATCACGCAGGATCCGCCAGCCCCAGCTTGTCCTGCTGAGCAGGGGAAATGTACTCTGCTCAGATTTGCTCCAAGGAGCCTGAAATGTCTCGTCTGAAAGCAGAATCAGCTCAAAGGAGGATATGGTGGAGCAGGAACCCAGCAGGTGGGTTCTGGCACTCACCACAATGGGGATCCAGGAGGCCAGCTCCTGCCCTTTGGTTTTGGCACGCTGGAGGCTCTGGGTGGTTTGCTGGTAAGCGTGGTGGGACACGGTGCTGACCAAAGCGCCAATCCGGCCCAGGGTGCTGGGAGCACTGGCAGCAGTGGGAGCACTGGCAGCGCTGGCAGCACTGGAAGCACTGGCACCACTGGGTTTGCTGGGAGTACTGGGTGCCTTAGGAGCGCTGGGAGCTCTGGAAGCACTGGGAGCACTGGGTGTGCTGGGAGCACTGGGAGTGCTGGGAGTGCTGGGCTGCCGCTGGGAGACCTTTGGTGTTGACAGATGTTTCTTTTTGGGCTTCTTCTCTAAAGGTACAGGCAGAAGAATGGTGGGAGGGTTACCTTCTGGTGGGACAATCCTCCTAGGCAGCCTTATGCCAAAATCCAGAGGCTGCCTCCTGCCCCATGCACCCCACAACTGAGGAGCCACACAGCCAGTTGTCACCAAACTCCTTCAGAGGGGATTTGAGCATCAAGACTACCTGCTTCTTCATCCTCCTCTGGCAGCAGGTATTCCATCAGCTTCTCCAGCCCTCCCAGGGCTGCATCAACCCCTGCAGCTGCCATCTGGGTCACCGAGTTCTTCCTCGTGTACTTGGCTGTTGTTTCCACTGTGCTTTTGGTGGCCTCATAGCCCTCTGCTGCCAGCTCTTTGATCTTATCCATGGAGCTTCCAATGGTGCTTTTGGCACTTTGGAGGGGGCAGGAGATGGTGTCCTTCAGTTCAGATGCGAGCTGTGGGCAGAGAGTAGGAGAGCAGCCTCACTGGTGTGCTTGGGGTGGCATGGGACAGCCAGAGGGACCACAGGGACCCCAGCCATATCCATGCCAGTAAACAGCTCCAAGAGGGTCATAACAGCTCTCTCCAACCTGGGCTGGAGGTAGCTGGCAGGGATGGGACCCAGACATTGCTGACTTATATTTGGGAGCCCCCAACCATCCTTTAGGCTGCAGAAGCCCTTGGAGGAGCCCTCATTTGGAGACTGCCTTGTTTCCCAGCCAGCAGCTCCTCACCATCCAGAAACAAGACTAGAGGAGATGTACTGTGGGCTCTTCAGAGAGGCTGGGGAGACCCAGGTTGTCCTGCCTGTGACTTACCTTGTCGACAGGGTACTGGAGGGCAGGGATCTTCTCCTCCAGGTGGTCCAAGCCCCGGCAAGCCAGGTTGTTGGCCACAGCGACTGCCTTGGGCAAAAGCAGAGTTAGAAAAGCCCCTGGGCTGTGCCAGGCACGTGCTTGTGCCAGCGCTGTGCCCCCAGGGGAGGCTCTGGAGGTCCCCCTGCCATGTCCCCCCAGCAGAAGGACTCACACTGCGGCTCCAGCCGGCGCACCACGGGCTCCATGCCCCACATGGCCAGGGCGCCGGCGCCCTGCACGCCGTGCTCGTACACCTCGCACACCGAGGCCATCAGCGGGTGCAACTCCTTGGTGCTGCTATACTTCCTCTGCAGCGTCTCACAGGTCGAGCTCACCATGGGCAGCTGCAGGACCCTCTGCAGCACGTTCTCCTGCACGTGGCAGATGGGCTTGGCTGAGCCAACAGCCCTTCCCTGAGGAACGCCCCTTTGCCCACACACTCTTGGTGGGTTGCGGTGACCAGAGGACCTTGGCTTGCACAGGAGGAGGAAGAGACCGTTCCTCAAGCCCCACTGAGGGTCTCCCAGGTATGTTGTGTAAGGACAAGCAGGCTGGCTGCTGCCACTGAGGGAGCAGGGACACTGCAGGCAGTGTCTGAGGGGGACAGTCCCCGTTCCTCCAATGTCCCAATCCCAACTGTTTAGGTGCTCCCTCTGGCTTTCCATCCTGTGGAAACCTCCATGACTGCTGAAGGTCTGGGGACTAAATGGGGCACAGATGAAGGACAGGCACAGTCAGCAGCTGCCACTTAGTGCTTGCATCAGCTCAAGGTTAACTTGTTTGAATTTAATTTCAAGCAAGCACAAAGATTTATCCTTTCCCTTTGATGATACTCTATACTATTGCAGGTAAAGATCCATGTAAAGATAACACAGAGACATGTGGGACAGCATGAGATGTGTCTGATACTCATCCAGCAGAGTCAATACACAGTACCTGGCCCCCTTGGCACATCTCTGCCCTTCTCTCTCTCCCTTTCCCTGCACCCACCTTGGCACTTCCATCCTGAGTCTTCTTCACCGTCATTGTGGCAATATCCACCTGCAAAACAAAGTTGGGAACTGCAGACTGTGCCTGAAAGCAGGGCTGGGCTTGGGCTCCCTCCTCACTCCTGCACCCCTCAAGCACAGCATCTGGGCTGACACACACCTCCCATGGGTGCCATAGACATGGCATTGCCCAACGCTTGACTTTTTGCCAGCTAAACTGTAAAACCAAAGCTTCCATGCAGCCCTCACCTGCTCATGTGCCTTAACACCCAAAGATATGAAAAATTAGTTGAGAGACGTGTAGTTTGGAGAAGTTATGGTAAGGGCAGGATGAAGGATGCTGGCAAAGCAAACTCAGAGCAACCAGGATTCTAACAGATGTGCATGAGAATAGACTCTTAGGCTGAGAAGGGGTAACAAGGTAGGACAGGAGCAGATAGAAGAGCAGTGGGAAGGGATGTGGTGAGATGTCCAGCTGAAATCAGCATCCCCTTTGCACACATCTGCTGCTCGTAATACCAACCCTTATCCCTGTGAAAACACAGCACCAGCTCCCAGCCCCAGCACAGACTCCCTTTTCTTAGCAGCAGATGAAATTCTGGACATCCAGAGAGAATGGGTGATCCCTGCTCTCACTCTCTGGTCCCACTGAAGCTGTTCCAGAGCTCCCAGTGAGCACAGGCTACTCACCAAGGGCCAGCCTGTCCCCAGCAGAGCAGGAGCAGAGAGTGGTGTCTGCACTGTCCCTTCAGCCGGGCACTGTGAGGGTGATGCACTGTGCTCTGGCCACTACCACCACCACGAGGCCCCACCTCCCTGTTGCGTGGGCTCGGGAGCTGACGGATTGTGGTGGAAATGGGCCAAGGAGCTCCCTGAAACCACCGTAATTTGGAACAGATGATGGCAGAAAATCCCCTTTGTGGCCTTCCCTTCAGAGTTCAGAAGCTGCAGCACAGCTGAAATGTTCTGGGGTTTAACACCACTCTTTCCACAGAAAGTGAGAAGAAGCTGCCCTGGGACCTCACCATCTCAAAAAGCAATAGACCATGAGCAGACAGGGAGAAGCTGAAGAGTCAGGCAGGGTTTCCTAAGAGATTTAAACCTTCCTGTATTTCTGTAAGCCCTGTTATGCCTCATGATGACCAGAGTACAATCTTGTTGGAAAACCTAACACAGACCAAGAACATGGTTTCTCTCCAGGAGAGTTTACTAAGCACAAGGAGCAGAAGGCAGACATGGGGGGACATATTCTGCTTGAAACAATCTGGTCTGGCCAGGTTTGCAATTTCTGAGATGATTCACAGGGCTTTTGGTGAGGAGGCTTTAGCTGAGGGTCAGGGCAGACATTACATAAGGAAAGCTTTAGGCATTTGGGGTAGATGGAGAAAAAGATCAGTTTGGAAGCGATTTCTAAAGATCATCTCATTCATCTCTTGTTCAAAGCAGGGCTACCCTCAAAGCCAGATCAGGCTGCTCTAGGTCTTGTCCAGTCTCAAAAATTTCCAGGGAGAAGATTCCCCTCTCTCTGGGGCCCAGTTCCTGTGCTAACCATACTAATGGTTAAACTATTTTTTCCTTATGTCCAGCTGGAATTTTCTTTGTTGTATCTGACATCTCCTATCCTTGCTCTGTGCACCTCTGAGCTGAGTTTGTGCCCCAGGTGGTGCTGGTGCAGCATGTGTTCCATGTCCCTGTATGCCTTATCTTCTTAGTGATCTTCTGACAGGTTCTAGTCAAGATCTGTCCTGTGATGGTGCAACCAAAACAGGACATGGTTCCCCAAATGTGGACTCACTAATACATTGTAGAGGAGCAACTGCCCTCCTTGACCAGCCAGCAATGATCTCACTAAAACACTGCTCTTCCATGGCCTCGATGCACAGGAGGCACCCTGAGGACTCACACCAACCATCATTAACAAATCCATTTCTGGTACCAATTGAAAAGAAGACCATACCAATCATATGGGCTGTACCAAGTCTTGGTTATTGACTACAGATGAGCCACACTGATGAGACGAGGACAGCATGGTGGAAAGAGGACAAATGCCAGAGGATAAGGCAATAACCAGGGGGATCAGTGCAGATGAGTGGTCCAGGGCTGCTGTGTGTCCTGGATCAGCTGGCACGAGGCTGGGAGCCCCTTGGCATGTGGCTCACAATGCCCCCAGCTGCCCAGCACCCCCAGGCAGAACACAGAGTTGAGCACCCAACACAGCTACACAACTCCCTGCTTGTGGCTGCACAGCTTGTACAAGGGGGTGGGAGCCTTCCCTGGGGCATGGGAAAGCCACAGATGGGAGGAAAATGCCCCCTTTCCTTCCCAAAGAGCCCAGAGTTCACTCCCAGCCCAGGGCTGTGCCTGCCTTGCTGGCTGGGCACAGAGGCACATGAATGTGCTGGGCTGCCTCCAGCTGGGTGCTGGGGTCAGTCACTGCCCTTGAGACAGAGGGACAAAGAGCACCAGCCTGCTTAAAAGTTTGCTGTCTTGGCACTGAGACTTTTTCCAGCCCTGCTGGCCTGGCTAAAAGTGCAGAGGGCATGGCAACCTCCTCTCTGCCTTGGCTGGAGTCAGGAGCCAACACAGCCTTTGCCCTACTAATGCCTATGCTCATCCCCTCCCCTTCCTCTGGGGCAAAGGCTGTGCCAGCCCTGGCTCTGCAGGGCAAAGGTGCCACGGCCTCCTTGCCCCACCACTCCAGCTTGCAGCAGAAACCCTTCCTGTGGTCCTGCAGGCAAAGTTTAGAGCTCACCAAATCCACAGGGTGCAGGGAAGTAGTTTCACACCCTTGTCTCCGCAGTCTGCTCCGTACTCATTTGATGCCAGAATGATTTTTGTCTTTTCTTTTATATACCTTTTACACAGTTCTCTGTATCCACAAGTATTAGCAGTATGCATACTCGCAACCTTTTACTTAGTTTAGTGCTTAGTGTTTTGTAAGTGTTCTGCAGGACCTGAGACTAAACACCCCAGAACTGCAGAGCCAGGGAGACCAAACATTCCTACTATCTCAGGAACCCAAGGTCTCCTGGCAGGAGGATTCTGTAAACTAGGGGTTAGCCCACCCCAACCTCATTATTGGGCCCCCTTGTTAGATATGCTAATGTGTAAAGTCTATAACTGGTGTGCATGACTGACGGGCGGGGTGCATTTTGCCACACTTCACCTGGTTGAAGTGGATGCACTGAACAGGATCCTGATTAAAATACTGAGGTAAAGACCCCAACCCCTCTAACCGTGTCTAGCTTCATTTTCCTAACACCAGGAAAAAGGCATCACATTAATACACCACGGTGAGGGGATGAGCCAGATCCCCAAAGCCCTGCAAGGCACCTTTGCAGTTTGGTCTGGGAAGAGGCTGGAGAGGTATCTGATTCATTTCCATGCAGGATCAGCAACCCCATAACCACTGCTGACAGATGTCTGCCCAGTTTCTTTTTAAGGACTGCCCACCTGGGCAATCTATTTAGAGTTTTATTTTACTTTCAGTTCAAAAAATATTGTGATTTAATTCTTTGCAGCAGTATAAAAGTATTACCTCCTGGGTTTAAAGACCGATTTATTGCCTTGCTCTTGGCAGAAAAGCTTTTAGTCACTTGAAGCCTACTCACACCCTTCTTCAGCCACACTTCCTCTACAGAACCGGTTCATTTGGTATCTCCCTGGAGATGTTGGGTTTTAACCTCTGACTGCTCTTGATGCTCACCTGGGAATCCCCCATGGCTCACGTATTCCTTGAAATATCACACCAAGCACAGTGTTAATGTTAGGAAGGCCTTGTCTGTAAGCAGAAGAGAAGATGACCACTCTCCTACTGTTTCCATTACAAAATGTCTATCAGGCCACTAATCCAGAAGGAAACTCTTGCTAAAGCAATCCTGAATGCCATGCTTTATACTTTGTTCAGAGCTGATATTTTGGAGCTTCCAAGCTTGCAAGGCTCTCAGGTGCTGGGGGTAGGAGCCAACAGTGAGCTCAGTTTAATGGTTATCCTGCTCCATCTCTTGCCACCCCTGCTGTTACCCTTTGTTCCCTCCCTGAACTGGCATTTGTCATTAAACTATGACCATCCAAATGAAAAACTGTTTATGAGATACTGAAATGCAGGTGCCCCTGCCCCTTTCACCCAGCTGTGCCTACACTGGCCATGAGACTCCAACCTTCACTGCTGGTACTCAAGGGTAGCTAATGGCCATTCCCAAAACACAACTTTGTTTCAAGGGCATTCTATGGATGCAGTTTCACCTGATACTCATGTATTTCTTAATGTTTTTGCAGCTGAAATGGTGATTCTAAGTTAGTTGGATGATTCTGGCTGCCAATTGGCTCCTGCAAAAGGAAAGCTCCAGAACCCAACCACAGGCAATGCCTCTTTAACAGTGTCACCCTTCATAAAATTCAGATGGGAAGAATCCTCCCTCCTTCAGCATCCCTTTCCATCTCCTTCTAAGTTATACACAGACACAGTGTCACACTCAACACAGTTTATTGCTCATGTTCAAAATCTTGTTCTTACTCCAACTGCTATGTTAGAAACAGATACAAAAAAAGGCACTAAAAGGATTTTCTCCATATGATCATGATCCTATGGCTTCAGTCACATTACATTAAGGTACCTTAAATCACCAGCCTCCAACTGGGGAGCAGAAGGCAAACATTAGTGCTTAAAATCCAGTAAACAGAGGTACTCCTGTATTTTCCAGCTTGCATCATGGAGAATGGGACAGGCAGGGCTGACACAGGTTGAAAACTCATCCCCCATCTCCCACATTAAGCCTGTACATGCTAATCCACACCAGGCCCAAGGGAGAGACATCAAAGCCTGGCTCAGGGCTTTGCTCAGTGTTTGCCTGCAGGGAACAGGGAGGTGGAGATTGGGCTACACCACTGTCTCAATGGCATTCCCACCAAAGTGTAAGAGAGAAAGAGAAAGCAGCTGGCAAATCAGTGAAAGCATTTTGTGAAGTATTTTCCATCTGAGTGGGATTGAAAACACATTTTCTGAAATAAGATGGAATTCTGTAGATAAAGGGTGGTCAAACCTCCACTGTCAGATGACCAAGACTCCCTTTCTTGCAGAGGTTGTTACTCTCTGGGATAATGATCAAACCTGACCAAGGGAGGGATGGGTTCCACATTGCCAGGAGATGAAAGACAAATGGAGAATGAAACAAGACCCCCCCCATTGTTATAAAGGAGTGAAAGCCTAGAATATAACATATCCCACACACAATGGCCTGATCTGCCAGCATGCTTTACTTCTAGTGCTACTAATTTCCATATTAAAAAGAAGAACTGCTGAAGGCCACATCTGGTCTTCAAACACACTTAATTATCCTGCCCAGCAACCTCTTTCTTTTCAAACACTTCACTGGCAGGCTATCACTTCATATTCAAACTGGAAGTGATTCCAAGCCCAACCACAACAACTTCAGGTAAACTGGAACACTGCCTCACCTGCCTACTTAATTCCACGTCCTTTGCCTTTTAATAAAGGAGGCCCACACCTTTTAATTTTCTGTTTTTAGATAGCATCAGAAATAATAAGAGAGCACCTTGGTCCAGGTCAGAATAGTCTGTTCACATCTCCTTGACAGATTAAACAAGGACTTCCTATACCAGGAAACAGCAGAACACACAGGCTTACTCTGATGAAGAAAAATGTTAAATTTATCTCCTATATAATGTGCAATTTTGTCTCAGATGGTACTCTGCAAAGTCAGGAGCAGCAGAAACTGCATGCCATGCCAGACAGCTGGACACAGCATTTCTCTTTTAACCCAGTGACACTGCCAGCCATCCCTGCCAGTGAGGTCAGTGATGAACAATAACACAGCTGCAAGGCAAATGAGGCATTTTCAAATGGTTGAACCCATTCAGCCAGGAGGGAACACACAAGCAATCTTGTGGTCATCAGCAGGGAGGATAGGGAGCACCAGATAGGAAAATCTAAACCATGAATGCCCACATCCAGTAAAAAGCTTTCTTCTCACCGGGGATTCTGCTATTATCATGACCAACTCCATTCTCTTCCCTCCTGGAGCTTACACAACTTGAAACATGTCCTTGCAGTTTTTATGACTCAACAAGCTCTGAGCCAGGCTTCTCTCCTTAACTGCAGGTTCCAAACTCCTTATTATACTGGAACTTTTCATGTAAAATTAAAAGAGAAAAACAAGCTCCTTATCACAATATCATTAATGGAAAATCGTGCTTGCAATTACAGGAGTTTGGGAGTTAATGTGTTGTCCTGCACCAAAGCCCTCAGCTGTGGCCTGCTGGAGCAGTCAGAGTCACTGGCCAACAGTCCTTGGCTCACAGTATCAAAGGAAATGAAGAAAGTGCAGATTTCTTGGGATAGAAGCTGGCACTCACTAGACTGCAGCCAGTGCACACCACAGAGATCATCTCCATCACACAGCACTCAGACAGTGCCTGCAGGACACAGGATCCATCAACCCAAACCCATCAGAACACTCATCTCTGACTTCAGGCTGTTTTAACTGCAGCTCCTAACCTGCCTTAGCCCACTCCAGACAATCTGACTGTAGGGACGTTGGATTAGTGAATTGTAGCTTTCCAGTGTAAACATGATTAGTGTAGTCATGACTCATATACCTATTACAGTTGCCTATGCAGCTATTTCACAACCCTGTATTAAAATAAAGGAATATTTTCTTATCTAGCAGCCAAGTTCCAAGTCCTCTTTCTGTTTGTGAAATATTACTGGGCCTTTTCCTCTCTCCACTCCATCAGGGAGTGTGTCATAGCACCAAACTCATCTGCAAAGGCACAAGAAAGGAAAAAGGGTAGAATTCACTTATTCAGAGGACAAAATTAATCTTGAGGTAATTTTAAGAAATGTTCATTCGAAAGTGCCATATGAAGATAAAAATCTATCAGAGGATCAAAGCTGCAGCCTCATACTGTGCAGCTCCTTTTATGTCACTGTTTCAGCTTCAGATGTGGGCTTGCTAATGTAAGGATCCCCACCAGGGAGGAGACGAGGCCACAGAAACCAATCACTCCTGAGTTGGTCTTGTAGATTCCCAGGGAATCCAAAGGGCCTGAGAGATCACAGAGGTTCTTCACCAAGTCCAGCAGCAAAGGAGGATTCCTTTTCAGTATCCAAAAGAGGTGGTGGAGAAAACTGTGCAAACCATTGCTTTTCTCACCATTCACCTTCTCGCTGTGTTTCTGCCAGAAGGAATTCTCAGCTGCCTTTTCTTCCAGCTCAGCTTGTTCCAGCCTCTGGGAGATCTCATACCAGTCCCTGGCCAGGTTCAGCAGGAGTGAGCAGTAGTAGCACTTGGTGGCCCAGGTCTGCCACTTGGGTTTGTCGATGTGGGGCTGGATGCCCACGCTCCTGAGCCAGAGCACGGCGTCGCACACGAAGTACAGGGCCTTGCTCAGGTGGGAGGCTGTGAGGCACAGGCGAGGAACTGCCTCTGGGAGTTCTGCTGCTCTCCTGGCTGCCACCAAGGCGTGCACCACGTTGCCCAGTCTGAACACTGCAAGAAACCCCACACAGGTTAGCACAGCCTGGCCCCATGCAGAACTTGGCCTGCCACTGTCCGCATGTACTTTTACAAAAGTTAGAGGGCTTTGGGCAATTGTATGTTTAAGCAGCTCCTAGAGTTAGTGAGGAAAGGGGTGTAAACATCTCAGCTCTGTGTAAACATCACCAGCCCAGGACCTACACATGTTTTGTCAACAGCCAGGACTTGCAGCCCCTCCCTTCTTGCACCTGGGGGCCCTCTGGGCCAGTATCACCCTCAGCTCTGCAGGAGTCAGTGCCAGCAAACAAAGAACACAAACAGAGCCTCTAATTTCAGCTGTACATTCCACTGGATTTCACCTCACTCTGTGGACAGATGTTACTGCATTAATCCTTTTAAAATCATGAGATACAAGTTTCCCATGTGCCTGTGAAAGCCAGTGATTCACGTGCTGACCCTAACCCTAATTCCCTTCTCAGCCATGAATCTGTCTGAGGGACATGTAGTTCCCTACAAACTGTGTGGAACAGTGTGTTCCATCTCAATCTACAACATATGGCAAACCTGGTTTCACCCGCTGCACAGTTTGGGTTTTGGCCCCTGAATGTTAATACAATATTATTCAAAACACTTCTTACACCCTGTCACAGTGACAGCTGTTGGCAGCACCCAAGCCTGGTACAACTACAAGAGCCCTGAATTTAGGCCTGATGTCTATTAGTGATTTGTTTAGCAGAAGCATGAGAATTATGGCTATGCTGATAAACCAATTGGCCTCCCCACTAGAAATTACCCTACTCTGGAGCTAATGGAATAATAAACAAATCCATGGCACTAGGATAGGTTAGAATATTTGTCTCATACGTTGCAGTTGTTCCGGGATTGAGCAATTGACAAGTGAGTGGAAGATCAAGCTACAAACAAGTGATGCACACATAGTAACATCACGGATGCAAACGTGACACAGAATGGAGTGATGCAAATGGTCAGGCTGGGCGAGAAACATGGCAGGGGATGTGATTTAGTAGGGTATAAATGCTAAAGAAAATGAATATGTTAAGTAGGATATAAAAGCCATATTGAAGGATGGTTCTTCAGAGGTGATTTTGTGGGATGAAGATCTTTTAATGCTGGGCTGTCTCAACCCATCAGTTGGAAGGACTAATGAGCACACAGTGAGCCAGCCTTGCCTTGTAACCCTGGTCTGTCCTTGAACAGAGGTGGCAGCTTGGCCTCTACAGCAACAGCTGACTGTTAACTTATTCCTCTCATCCTTCCAGTGGTAATTCATGATTGTCTAATTTGAGAGGAGGCTGAGGAAGTAAAAGAAAAAGTCTATTTGGTCCTACCTAGCCCGGCAAGTTATGGCAGGGATAAGGTCTATTAAAAATTTTGGAAATATACTAAAAGAGGTTTTGTGGCTAAAGGTAGGTTAACTACAGAAAACACAAGGCCAGGAGCTTTTTACCGCAAGGAGCAAGTGAAGAAGGTCTTATCTCTCTAGACACCGGGTACTTACTTTTCCGGCCAGAGCTCATGCTAGATTCCAACTGCTGGAGTTTCATTACCAGCTTCTTTTTATCGGCTTTATTCTCTATTAAATAGCTAAGCAACATGCATGTGTACTGAGTGGCTCTGGAAGGGAAAAAACGAGGAGGGGGGACACAGGTGAGACACAGACAATCACAGGATGGCAGCAGCAGGACAGGTTTATTTCACAGAATCACAGAATTGTCAGGGTGGGAAGGAGACCATCCAGTACAACCCCACTGTCAAGGCAGGGCGACCAGGAGCAGGTGATACAGGAAGGTGCCCAGGTGGGTTTGGAATTACTCCAGAGACGGAGACTCCGGGACCTCCGTGGGCAGCCATTCCAGCACTCTGACACCCGCAATGGAAGGAAGTTCTTCCTCACGCTGAGGTGAAACTTCTTGTGTGTCAATTTACGGCCACTGCTCCTCGTCCTGTCGCCGGGCAGCGCGGAAGAGAGTCGGGCACCACACTCCGACACCGCCTTTGGAGCAGA
>JAHLSL010012252.1:498-20791 GCA_025920805.1 Petroica traversi
TAAGTGTTAGTGTTAGGGTTAGGGTTAGAATTAGCGTTTGGGTTAGGGTTACTGTTTAAGGTTAGGGTTATGGTTAGGGTTCGGGTTCGTGTTAGTGTTAAGGTTTCGTTTTTTGTTAGGGTTAGGGTTAGGCTTAGGGTAAGGGTTAGGTTTAGGGTTAAGTTTACTTTTGGGGTTAGGGTTAGGGTTAGGGTTGGGGCTAGAGTTAGGGTTAGTGTTAGGTTTAGGGCTAGGGTTAGGGATAGGGTTAGGGTTAGGGTTAGGGTTATGGTGAGGGTTAGGGTTAGAGTTAGGATTAGGGTTTTGGTTATGTTTAAGGTTAGGGTTAGGGTTAGGGTTAGGTTTAGCGTTATATGTTAGTAATAGGATTATTGTTAGTGTTCGGGTTTGGGTTAGGATTCGGATTAGGGTTAGACGTCGGTTTCGGTTGAGGGTTAGGGTTAGTCTTAGTTTTAAAATTTGTGGTTAGGTTTAGGATTAGGTTTATGGTTACGGGTTAGGGTTACTGTTATTGTTTGTGTTAGGTTTAGGGTGAGGGTTAGGGTCGGTGGTTAGGGTTATGGTTAGGGTTAGAGTTAGGGTTATTGTTTGGGATAGTGTTAGGATAAGGATTAGGATTAGATTTAGGGTTAGTTTTAGTGTTCGGGTTAGAGTTGTGGTTAGGATTAACGTTAGGGTTAGTGTTTGGGCTTTGAGGTAGGTTTAGTGTTAGGGTTAGTGTAATGTTTTAGGTTTAGGAATAGGGTTTGGGTTAGGGTTAGTGTAATTTTTGTGGTTAGGGTTACGGTTAGGGTTAGGGTTAGGTTTATGGGTAGTGTTACTGTTAGTGTTAGGGTTAAGTTTAGGGATTAGGGTTAGGTTTAAGGTTAGGGTTAGCTTTAAGGTTAGGGTTAGGTGTTAGTGTTGGTGTTAATGTTAGGCTTAGGGTCAGGTTTAGTGGTTAGGGTTAGATTTAGGGTTAGGGTTAGGCTTAGGCTTAGGGTAATGGGTTAGGTTTAGGGTCAGGATTAGTTTTTGTATTTAGAGTTAGGGTTAGGGTTAGGATTTAGCGTTATGATTAGGGTTAGGTTTAGGATTAGGTTTAGGGTTAGGGTTAGGGTTAGGATTTTGATTACGGTTAGGGTTAGGGTTAGGGTTAGGCTTAGGGTTAGTTTTTAGGTTTAGACTTAGGGTTGGTTTGGGCTTTGAGTTAGGGTTTAGGTTAGGGTTAGAGTTAGGTTTTAGGGTTAGGGTTAGCTTGAGATTTAGGGTTAGGGTTTAGGGTTAAGGTTAGGGTTAGGGTTAGGGTTAGGTTTAGCGTTAGGGTTAGGGTTAGGGTTAGTTTTAGGGTTAGGGTTAGGGTTAGGGTTAGGGTTAAGTTTAGGGTTTAGGGGCAGTGTTACGTTTTGGGTTAAGTTTAGGATTAGTGTCAGTTGTTAGGGTTAGGGTTATGGTTAGGGTTAGGGTTAAGATTACGGTTAGGGTTAGGGTTAGGTTTAGGGTTAGGGTTAGTGTTAGTTTTTATGTTTAGACTTAGGGTAGGTTTGGGGTTAGTGTTCGGGTTAAGGTTAAGGTTAGGTTTAGGATTTAGGGTTAGGGTTAGCTTGAGGTTTAGGGTTAGGGTTTAGATATTTCGGTTACGGTTAAGGTTAGCGTTAGAATTAGGCTTAGGTTTAGGGTTTAAAGTTAGGTTTAGTGGTTAGGTTTAGGATTTAGCGTGTCGCTTAGGGTTAGGGTGAGGGTTAGGGTTATTTGTTCGGGTTGGGGTTAGGGCAAGGTTTAGGGTTAGGTGTATTGTTAGGGTCAGGATTAGTGTTAGGGTTAGGTTTAGGGTTAGGGATAAGGTTAGGGGTTAAGGTTAGGTATTGAAGTTCGGGTTAAGTTTTGGGTAATGCTTAGGTTTAAGTTTAGGGTTAGGCATTAATATTAGTTTTAGGGTTAGGGTTAGGAGTAGGGTTAGGGATACTGTTAGGTTCAGGGTTAGGGTTAGGGTTACGGGTAGGGTTATGGTTAGGGTTAGGGTTAGGGTCAGTTGTTAGGATTAGGGTTAGGTTTAGGGTTAGAGTTAGGGTTAGTGTTAGGGTTAAGGTTTGGGTAAGTGTTGGGACTAGGGTTAAAGTTCAGGGTTAGGGTGAGGGTTAGGGTTAGGGTTAGGGTTAGGATTAGAGTAAGTTGTTAAGATTAGTGTTAGAGTCAGTTGTTAGGATTAGGGTTAGAGTTGGGGTTAGGATTAGGGTTTGATCTAGGGTTAGTGTTGATGTTAGGGCTAGTTTTAAGTTTGAGGTCAGGGTTGTGACTAGGGTTAAAGTTTAGGGCTAGTGTATGGGTTAAGTGTAGGGTTATAGTTAGGGTTAGGCTTAGGCTTAGGCTTAGGGTAATGGGTTAGGTTTAGGGTCAGGATTAGTTTTTGTGTTTAGAGTTAGGGTTCGTGTTAGAGTTAGGGCTGGGGTCACGTTTAGGTTTAGGATTTAGCGTTACAATTAGGGTTAGGGTAAGGTTTAGGATTAGAGTTAGGGTAAGTTTTAGTGTTAGGATTAGGGGTTTAGGGTTTACGGTTATGGTTGTGGTTAGGGTTAAGGTTTGGGTTAGGATTAGGCTTAGGTTTAGGGTTGGGGTTAGTTTCAGGGTTTAGGTTTAGGGTTAGGGTTAAGATTATAGGTTAGTGTTAGGCTTAGGGTTAGGATTAGGGTTAGGATTAGGGTTGGGTTTAGGATTAGGGTTCGAGTTAGGTTTAGGATTTAGCGGTCGGGTTAGGGTCAGTGGTTAGTGTTAGGGTTATGGTTAGGGTTAGGGTTAGTGTTGCGGTTAGGGTTAGGGTTAGGGTTAGGGTTATGGTTAGGGTTTGGGTTCGGTTTAGGGTAAGGGTTAGGGTTAGGGTTAGGGTGAGGGTTAGTGTTGAGATTAGGGCTAGGGTTAAGGTTGGGTTTAGGGTTGTGACTAGGGTTAGGGTTAGGGTTAGGGTTAGGTTTAGGCTTAGGGTAATGAGTTAGGTTTAGGGTCCGGATTAGTTTTTGTGTTTAGAGTTAGGGTTAGGGTTAGGGTTAGGATTTAGCATTACAATTAGGGTTAGGCTTAGGATTAGGTTTAGGGTTAGGTTTAGCGTTAGGGTTAGGGTTAGGGTTAGGTTTAGGATTATTGTTAGGGTTAGGGTTCGGGTTAGGGTTAGGGTTAAGTTTAGGGTTTAGGGGTAGTGTTAGGGTTAGGGTTAAGTTTAGGGTTAGGGTCAGTAGTTAGGGTTAGGGTTATGGTTAAGGTTAGGTTTAGGGTTATGATTACGGTTAGGGTTTGGATTAGGGGTTAAGTTTAGGTTTGAGTTTCAAGATTAGGTTTTAGCATTGCGTTTATGCTTAGGATTAGTGTTAGTGTCAGGGTTGTGTTTAGGTTAAGCGTTAGGTTTAGGCCTAGGGCTAGGGTTAGGGTTTAGTGTTCGGGTTAGAGTTAGGGTTGGTGTTAGGGTAAGGTTTAGGATTAGAGTTAGGGTTAGTTTTAGTGTTAGGGTTAGGGTAAGGGATTTAGGGTTTACGGTTAGTGTTGGGGTTAAGGTTACGGTTTGGGTTAGGGTTTGGGTTATGCTTTGGGTTAGGTTTAGGGTTAGGTTTAGGGTTAGTGTTAGGATTAGGGTTAGGATTACGGTTAGGGTTAGGTTTAACGTTTGGCGGTAGGGTTAGGTTTAGGGTTAGGGTTAGGGTTAGTTTTAGGATTAGGGTTAGGATTACGGTTAGGGTTAGGTTTAACGTTTGGCGGTAGGGTTAGTGTTAGGGTTAGGGTCAGGGTTAGGGCTAGGTTTAGGGTTAAGTTAGGGTTAGGGTCAGTGGTTAGGGTTGGGGTTAGGGTTAGGGTTAAGTTAGGGTCAGGGTTAGGTTTTAGGGTTAGAGTTAGCTTGAGCTTTAGGGTTACGGTTTAGGTATTGCTGTTACGATGAAGGTTAGGGTTAGAATTAGGCTTATGGATAGGTTTAAAGTTAGATTTAGTGGTTAGGGTTAGGATTTATAGTTACGGTTTGGTTTAGGTTTAGGGTTATGTTTAGGGTTCGGTTTGGGGTTAGGGTAAGGTTTGAGGTTTGGTTTAGTGTTTGGGTTAGGAGTAGAGGTTAGGTTTAGGTTTAGGGTTAGGGTTAGGGTTAGCTTTAGTGTTAGGGTTAGGGTTTGGATTAGGATTAATGTTAGGGTTAGATTTTGGGGTTAGTGTTAGGGCTAGAGTTAGGGTTAGGTTTAGGTTTAGGTTTAGGATTTGGTTTAGGGGTAGGGGAAGTATTAGACGTTAGATTTCGGGTTTGTGTTAGGTTTAGGGATAGTTTTAGGGTCAGTGTTAGGGTTAGGGTTTTGGGTTAGGGCTAGGGTTAGGGTTAGGCTTAGGGGTTAGTTTTAGGGTTAGTATTAGGGATAGTATTAGGGTGAGGGTTAGGGTTAGGGTTAGGTTTAGAGTTTAGGGTAAATGTTAGAGTTAGGGTTATGGTTAGGGTTAGGGTTAGGATTAGGTTTTGGGTTATTGTTAGGGTTTGGTTTAGGGTCAGGGTTAGGGTTAGGGTTAGGGGTTTGTGTTAGGCTGTGGGTTAGACTTCGGGTTAGGTTGAGGGATGAGGGTTAGTGTTAGGTTTAGGATTAGGGTTAGGGTTAGGATTAGGGTTGCGGTTAGGGTTAGTTTTAAGATTATTTTAACTGTTAGGGTTAGGCTTAGGTTCAGTTTTAGGCTTTGGTTTTGGCTTAGGGTTTAGGGTTTGGATTTTTGTTAGGGTTAGGGTTTGGTTTGGGGTTAGGGTTTGGGTTAGGGTTAGGGTTATGGTTAGGGTTTGGGTGAGTGTTAGGGTTAGAGTGATGGTTAGGTTTAGGGTTAGGGTTGGGGTTGTGTTTTTCTAAGCTGTATCTCATGGGTACACTAATTTTGGTGTTGGCTTATATTGGTGTTAAATTTTTATTGTTAGGATTAGGGTTGGGATTATGGTTAGGGTTCTGTTTAGGGTTAGCGTTAGTGTTTGTGTTAAGGTTATGTTCATAGTTAGGATTAGTGTTATTAAGAGGTTTAGTGTTAGGTTTAGTGTTGGGCTTAGGGTTAGGTTTAGTGTTGTGTTAGGGTTATTGTCATATTTAATGTTAGTGTTATTAAGAGATTTCGGGTTAAGTTTAGTGTTGGGGTTAGGGTTAGGGTTAGGTTTAGGGTTAGAGTTTCAATTAAGGGTTAGGTTTAGGCTTAGAGTTTGGGTTAGGGGTAGCGTTAGGGTCAGGGTTAGAGTTCGGTTTAGCTTTAAGATTAGTGTAACTGTTTGGTTTAGGCTTTGGTTAAGGGTTAGGATTTTGGCTAGGGTTAGTATTAGTGTTTGCTTTTTCTGAGCTGTCTCTCATGGGTACTTTCATTTTGCTGTTGGCTTATATTGGTGTTAAATTTTTAGGGTTAGTCTTATGGTTAGGGTTAGGATTAGGGTTAGGTTAAGTTTAGGGTTAGAGTTAGGGTTAGGATTTTGGGTGAGTGTTGGGTTTTGGTTTAGGGTTGGGGTTGACTTTTTACTAAGCTATCTCCCATTGGTAAAGTAGTTTTCGTGTAGGCTTATATTGGTGTTAAATTTTTAGGGTTCGGGTTAGGGTTAGGGTTTGGGTTAAGCTTAGGGTCATTGTTAGGGTTAGTGTTATTAAGAGGTTTAGGGTTAGGTTTAGGGTTACGTTTAGGGTTACGTTTAGGGTTACGTTTAGGGTTAGGGTTAGGGTTAGGCGTAGGGTTAGGGTTAGGCGTAGGGTTAGGTTTGACTTTTTCTATGCTCTCTCTCATGGGTACTTTAGTTTTGTGCAGGCTTATGTTGGTCTGAAATTTTTACTGGAAAATCCTTAGGAGACCATATCCTGGAATTCTTAAAAATTATTGAGAGGTGACTAAAAATTAGTACCATAAGATATAAATAATAGAAAGAACATGAATAAAGGGTTTATAAAGAATAAAAGTACTTTGCTTGTACTTTTTTACTGAGGAAATACTTAAAATCCTCCTTTTTAAATCTGTTTTCTCCTGTTCTATCACTGAAGGACTGAATCAATAGGAGTTGGATGTTTTACCTTGGGAAAAGATGGGCAAAGGATGATCAAATGTCTGGAACAGAAGAAGCAACTTCCTTCAGAAACTGTAGGGTCAGTATTATGCACTCAAGCATCCTTTAGGTTCTTAGTTTTTAACTAATATATTTCAATTTTACACAATGTTCACTTATGGTGGAAAACGTACAATAAAATACTTTTAAAAGAATACTTACTTTGACTCTTTTATGGGGAAATTTTTTTTTTCATCTTTTTTGCTTAAGTAAAACTTTTGCTAGTAGGCCCAAGTTTTTTCCCCAATTTTTAATACATGTTTCAGCATTCTTTCTTAAAGTATTCATTTTTCTTTCCATTATTCCTTTTCTTCTTGTTTTTGGTACAGATTTCATTTTATTAACATTTGACTGTTCACAGTGTTCCTATTCCCCTGATCTTCTCGTTTTTTCTTTGGCCACTACAAGAGTCTGAAGAAGAGTTCAGCTGCACAGACACTATTCCTGTCAAAAATGTGTATAGGGCAGGAACTAGACAGAGCTTTTGCTTCCTCTTGATGTCTTGTGCACAGGGATATTTTCTTACTGTTTTACTAGCCTAGAAACTTTCCCCGTTTTGTGAGTACATTTTACTTTTCCGAAGCCTAAAGACGCAAATTTGGTGCTTAAACAGCGGTGCTAAATTCCAGGCTGAAGAAATAAGTATGTAGGTATGGCCAGAAATGTAGTCCACTGAAAAACCAGCTGTGCTTTAGCTCATTCACAGTCCTGCTGACTTATATCCAGATGTTGTGAGCAGGCTTTTCCTGCTTGACCTAATTGAAAATGTTAATTTAGAGGGTTACTATATTGACTACACCACTGCTGGACAGGTTTTTATCTGTTTTTAGCTTTGCCCTGACCTAACACAGGGATTTCAAATTTAATTACACAACTTTGTTAGTTTGAAATGTTTCTTTCCAATTGCTTCAAGCTGACAGGAATGATGGATAAGTCTAGGGAAGGGGATATCAGGACCCTGACTCTGTCAGTCTATTATAATGCAGTTTCAGAGTCCTTACCTCTTTCCTGGTGTAGCAGGAGTTTGTCTTTAAATGTTTGAACATTGCAAAGTGTCTTCTTCTTGTATTTCAGGTATCACTTGCATCCTGTCACAGCTGAGCCTATTCTGTCCCTCTCTGTGTCCCGGCTAACCTCTGGACTGGGTGGAATATGGATCCTTGGGAATGTCTCACCACCAAGTCTGTGGCTATTGAGCTGTTCTCAGTTTCATTAATCAGATGGAGATCTTTCATTCTGAATTTTCTGATGCTAATTTCTTGTAGCAGATGTAACCATTGAGCTTTTCATGTGTTCTGAATATTCCTCAGAGCAATATAGGTCAAATGTTCGTAAAGAGTGTAATTTTCATGACCATCCTAAAAGGCTAAGGATCCTTACTTTAGTTTCCACTCTCTGAGAGAAACCAAATGAAAATAATAAAAATAAATTCTGCTTTTAAATATGCAGCTATCTTGCATTGCTGCTTTAAGGCTTACTTAATGGGAACAAAGTAATTTTTGGGCAGAAATTCCGGACTGTTAAAAAAACCCCCAGGTTTTGGTTTTGGAGGGAAAAAAAAAGATAAAAAAAATGCCTGAGGATTGTGTAAGTTTTCTCAATTTACTGCCTGTAATCAGTCCCGTTTGAATAGAAAACTCCCACAATTGTTTTGTACCTGTCACACTTCATCCAGGCAGAATTCAGCGATAGAGTGTAATATCATTCCTTTATAAAATAAGAGTGAAAATTATCTGTTATCTCTTAGATAAATGATACCTTAAATTTTATTTCAAGACTGATCTTGCTTCCTTATTGTGTTATCAGAACCTACTTCCTGCCAGGCTACACATGATGAAAACACGTCTGATGAAAGTAAGGGACATAACTTCACACAGACCTATATCAACAATGGGAACAGCTGAGTTTAAATGATACTAAAAGTCTTTCTTGTGGGACCCACCTGATGAACAGGGAAAGTGTCAGCCCACTGGACAAGGAGGATGGTTTGGAGGATGATTTTGCACTGGTCTGTGCCAAGCACTGAGCCCCCCAACTTAGGAAGGATATTGAGATGCTTAAATGTGACTGGAGAAGGACAACAAGGCTGGGGAAGGGTCTGGAGTACAAGTCCTGTGAGGAATAGCAGAGGGAGCTGAGATTGTTTAGCCTGGAGAAGAAGCTGCTCAAGGGTGACCTTATTACCCTCTACAACTGCCTGAAAGTTTTCTGCACAAACAAAACATGCAGAATGCTGATAAGGGAGAGACATGAGAGGCAAGAAGGAGCATTTTAAAAAACAGTAGTGTAAGATAATTTGGACAACTCTCCATTGTGGGTGAGACTTGAAGGAGAGAGATCACTTGCCTAAAGAGGTGCTCCCCATTTATGTACTAAAGTAGTGGGTTTTTAAATTTCTTTCTTTTGTAGAAATGTTTTAGTTACATAGTAACTCTGTTTTACCAAAGTAAATTATAAAACTGGGATTGGGACTTAGAAATTTGCTTTGTTAAATGCCATTCAAAGCAATGTGTGGGAGTAATAGATCCATCATTCAAGTGATGAAGAACAGCTCACTGCAGTCTGTGGCCCATGGGAAGCTTTCCAGTCTTCATTGCTGGGATTTTTTTTCCTAAACTGTAGATAAAAAAAGTAAAAACTCCAAAAAGCAAAAGCTTGTTAGTTATTCCATGGAATGTTTTTTTTTCCAAAGCAGAGCAATCATTGGTCACGGGCATTTTCCAGTCTCCTCTGTGAAGAGGAAAGCAATACACGTACAAGCGGAACATTGTAAAAGATTGTTATGTTTTCCTCATGTTTCAGTGACTTAATTGTGTTTCTTTTGGTAGGAAGTTTCCAGACCCCTTTTGCAAGGCGGAGGACTATTGAAAGACCATTGATTCTGGGAATCAGAAAGGCTAAAGGATTCAGATTGGCTTTGTGATAGAGATGAAAAATCATTTGTCACATTCACATAGACACACAGATACAGACAACTGAAAACACAAAAACCCAAATAAGCATTATGATGCTTGAGTGTTGGTCCTTATGGCTCCCCCTTCCCACGTATCTTTGGTTTGAACTCTGGTAGTATTTTTTTAAAGCCACACAAATTTGTGTTAATTGAAGAGCTTTTGATCTCATTGATACCAGTAATTTACAGGCTGAGCCTTACTGATAAATAATTATTTTTTTTTAAAAGGCAAAATTTTCAGTGAAATTGGGCTAATTTTTTTTTAATCACTTAAAAAATGCGGCCTCTGTAAATCAGGCTTCTGGCCAAAGACATTTTGTATTTAATATCTTACACACAAATTCTAGGTCCTTAGACTTTTTCAAATCAAGGCATATGTAGTGCAGAAATTTCAAACCTGAGTATTTTTTCTAAATTATTCTCAGATAAAATAGTATTTTAAAATATTTATTTGAAGATATTCTACTTCAAATAATTCAAGAAGATGTAATAGGAACTGGAATAGTTCTGACAATGGGCCTGAAAGCTACTTCAAAAGACTTTGTAGCTACTAGATCTTATATCCAATAGCTGGGCAAATTATTTAGTTGTTTTAAATAAGTGTCTGGAAAATAAACTCTGCATGTTGAAAACCCTTTCTTTCCCAAGTATTTCACTCAGTTTTTAATCTATCATTACTTTGCTTCCCCTTTTTTTTTTTTTTCTTTTTTCCTCAGGAGTACTGTGTTAAAAAGGGGCTGGGTTTACATAAAAATTTAGGGGATACACTTTGTACCCATGAAATTTAATCCTATGTTAAATGAATCATTTATGACCAAACCTACCACTTCTGAGGATATATATATACACATATATATATATATACATATACACACACACACACACATATATATATATATATATATATATATGCATATATGTATATGCAACTCATTCTGTGAAGATTTAGAGGCTTCAATAGGCAGTTCTTTATATAAAATGAATCAGGATCTTTTTCATCTGTCTTGGTCCGGGTGACATAGTGCTTCTGAACACAAAATTCATTCAAATTCTGGATTGAGAGTAATTGTTCAATGGCTCCTATTACTGAACACCATCAAAACAGAAAATATTCCTACATTTTGGTGATGAATTTTGGATGAATTTTCAAGTTCTTTGCAAAAGGCATTTGATTTGCACTGGAATCCTGAGTAGTACCTATTGGATTTTGAGACTGATATTAATTTTATTCACTAGAAATTTTTGATTGTGGTCATTTATATTATGATTCAGTAAGGCAAATCTTAGTTCCTTGACTAGCATACAAAATACTTGGATTTTTACTGTAAGGCTTTACATGTAATTGCTTAAGTTTTTCTATTTGAAAATACTAAAAAAACAAACAAAACAAAAACACTAACAAAAAACTGCACCCAGCATTCCTCCCTCAAAAAAAAAAAAGAAAAAAAAAAGACTAAAAAATTCAACCATCCCCTGGTAATATTTTAAATGGAAACATCTGGAATGATATCTGGGATACATATTTGCAATGCATCACATGGACTGTATCCTCTGTCAGAGGAAACAAACAACACTGCACAGTAATTTAATGTGTGAAACCAGAGAGAGCAGGAAGCCCTGAAAACCATGTTTTGTCTTTGTCTCAGAGACCAAATTTATTCTGTCAAAGCATTTAATTTCTTCAAAACTGTCTGCTGAATTCTGTATTAATATGCAAGGAGAGTTGAACAAGAGTTATGGCCTGTCATAAATTCAACAGTATTCTACATAATGGCTTCAATAGGCCTGTCATAAGCTTATCTTGTCTTGGCAATGTCTACAATAATGCAGAAGTCAGCCCTTTAAAATAATTAGATAAATGTGCATTTTTGACAGGAGCTGCTGGTTCTAACTTTCAGATCTACTATGACATATTCGCTAGTGACTGTCTGCTACACGTATATATCTTTGCTCCCCTTTCTATATGTTTTCCTTCCTAATCCTAGTACGATATATTTGTTGTAGGTAACATGCTTGCAAAGCTATCTGTTATATGGTATATGCATCTTACGCTCAGGGAGAACTCCAAATGTCTTCCTGCAGGAATTTATTGCTTCATTTTCCCTTGACTTCAATAGAAACTGGAGTGGCCTGTTGTTTACTAGACTTGCATATTATGAGATACAGAAAGAGCTCTGAAAGAGCATGTTTAGGTGCAAGAACAGTACAGCTGCAGCAGCCTCTCATTCGGCTCACAGGGTAAATGGGCTTTCCTGGAGTACGTTTTACCCCATGTAGGTCTCTAATTTATTGGGCACTAAGGAGATTCCAGTGCTCAGCTGACCTTATTCACAGCCAGCTCAGTTGCCACCATGGAGCACAAAAAGAAGCCAGAATTATTATCAAGCAAATATCCTTATTAGCACTGCCTGGTGCAATGCACGTGTTTGAATCATGCAAGTTAAGAACATGGATTTAATTTGATAAGATTGAGTTTCATTTGTCTCATAAATAAGTAGTAAAATGACTGAATGGTATTACTGTGAAAAGAAAGACTTTTATCCCTTCTTTCCCACTCTAGGACTGGATGGTGGAAATTTAAAAATTTCACTGTGGAGAAAAAGTCTACCAAAATTTTTAAAATACTTTGGAGATGTTGTAACTGTCTAAAGAGTATGACACTTCTTGAACAAACCTACATATTCTATTCTCAGAATCAGGTAAGTTCCAGCCTTTTATGAACATGTAGTTACATACATTTGAATTTTTTTTTTTTATGTTCTAGGGACTACCATCTAGATTTTGGAGCTGGGTATTTGCCATTGAACTTCAGATGTCAGCATATGAATTAGTCACATAGTCTCCCTTTAAAATCACAGGAGTTACTTCAAATATGTGATTTATGTCATTATGAGGAAGATATTTGAGAGAGATGCTTAACTTCTTTCCATTGATTTTAAAAGACAGACCAGGCAATTAATTCAAGTATAGCTACTAATGCTGGAAACACTGAAAATTAGGTGACTTCACTCTAGGAGTCTTTCAGTGTGGATAGCTTAAAAAAAACAAGCTCTTGTAGGGTAAAAGATATATTCTTCTTTTTTCAAGCTAATCCCACTGTCCCATGCTCTTTAAATAAATTTATTCAATGACTTAGATCTATGTCTTATCTTTTGCCTTGCGGTTGCTTATAGATTCGAAAGACCTGTATTTCTTTAACAAAAAAACTGCAGTCCTTTGAACATGTGAAACTTTGTTAGAGTTCTGTCCAGTCTGCCCATTCTTTTACATAGTTAAAGAAAGTTCCAGGTTTTTTAAAATTATTGCATTCTTTATATAGTCTCTAGTGTTTGTAGCTTCAATGAATAACTAAGGGAAACAGTTTCATTGACTTCTAATAAATAAATATTAGATTTTTAAAATAATGGGTTAATGAACAATGGAGTTTAATAATTATTCAATGTAATATGAGAGATTAGATAGTGGACATCACTGCTATTGAGAACTAGTTATGTAGGAATTTTGGTTTTGAAGGACATGGTAGAAAATAGTATATTAAGTATGATTTGGAGTAAGAGGACTTTTACCCAAATGTTACAGTGCTATAAAGAAATAGAGAAACTCAGACTTTCTATTTGAAAATCCAATAATGGAAATAACCTGTCTATCTAACTTTTACTGAACTACAGGAACTGCAGTTATATAGGTTTTTAATATCAATTAATACTGCATTTCCAATACTGCATTTTACCTCTGCCTCCCTTTAAGCCAATAGTTCTTGTATTTTGAAAGTAAACAAGAATAAAAAATGAGAGGAGAACGAAAGAGGCATTTACCAACCAGTCATGTGATTTTGGCATAAAAAAATGTTCCCAAAAGACCAACACAATCTGGCTACTACTCACAGAAGTGGATGATGAACTCTTGGGAGCAGAGACAGTACCAATGTTTATCAGTTATGAATTTTAGAGGAAAGATAACTGTTCCAAATCCATTAAGATTCGTTGTCTTCAAAGGCAAACAACAGCAGAATACTTACATTAGCAGCACTGAATTTATTTCTGTGTTGAACAAATCAAGCCTTCTCATTATCTCATTAAGATCACATCCATAATTATAAAGTTTCTATTTTAGTATTTAAAATATTGGAGCTATTTATTTAATTTCCCCACCATCATCAGGAATTCTTTCTCTGCTTCTTTTTGCTCTCTCTAACATCAAACATTATGATAGTAAAAGAGAATTAGCTTGCTGAGATCATACACAGTAATGGGTGCATTCAGAAGACAGGCTGGTAATTAGTCTGTAATATGCATCTAAAAAAATACCTTTTTTTCCAAAAATGATTGTCATAGCTTTCTGAAAATCCCCAAACCAGCAGATTCAGTAAGTTCAGGATGTGTCATGAATGTGAGAAAATGTTTGAGTAATAGCGATGGTAACTAAAAACTCTGGAGAGATTTACTTTTAATTTATGCTTATGATGATGAAAATAGGTAAGTGAATATTACAAGGGTACTAATTTCTTCAACATCAAACTTACAGATTAATCACAATGTAAAATGTGAAAATTTCAATTATAGAAGAATAAAGATAAATCAGCTTTTTTAAAAAAGACACTTATAATGAAAAGGTTAGCTGTTTTTCTGTGCTCATGTACTTTCCTCTTGTGGCATGGTTTTTTAAAAATTTTTGGATAGTTTGAATGTTTTGAATTTCAGAATTAAAGGGAAAAGATTGTACTAATTTGTGTGTGCAAAATCCAAACCATATCTATACATATATGTATTTTTAAAATTATTATCATTTAGCTGAACAGTTGAAAATGAGCTCTGTTTGAAAACAGAACTGAAGATCTTTAAAAAACAAATTAAAACTGACTCTGAAATATGAGACTTTCACTGTAAAACTGAGAAGATGTTTCCAAGAAGGTAACATTTTATTGCCTAGTATATTTTATGTAGGCTCAGAGTAGGCATGGTCTTGTTTATACATATGTGCTTGTGATGGTTTGAGAAAGAGACACATACCATTTGAGGGAGACTCTTTGTGCAATATTCCTAGAGTTACAAAAATAATTAGAAAAGGAGTCACAAAACATAATGAATAATGTGACAAGAAAATATCAAGAAGAATAAAAAAAGGAAGTAAAGCAAGATAAGATACACATAGACGCTGGAAGATTGAGAGTAATAAGGCCAGCAGCAAAAGAGATTTCACTAGGACATCATCTTTCTAAAACTGTTTGCAGCCCTGCAATTTAAGGAAAAGGAAGGTAGCTGTTAAAGAGCCAACATTATCCTTGTCCAACTGATCCTCAAACTTTTTGGAATATTTTTCCTCTGATATCTCACAGTGCACGTCATGCAAATGTCTAATGAGCTTCAGGGCACCAGCTAAGGTAGGTTCATCCTAGACATCATTTATCAGGTTTTTCCTAGGCTTTGAGTCCCAGCAAAAGATCCTAGGAATTGAGATAAAGATCAGCCACTTCAGTGAATTATTGTGCCTAGGGAACATTGGTAGGGATCATTATTAGGTTACAGACTATGTTGAAAACTTGGAAATGGAGATATAAAATAATGTGGCTTTTTTGCTCTGCTCTCATGACCCCTCTGCGACTATGGATGGAGATAAAAAGCCTCTTTTTCCCTCTGAGGAGGGAGTATTTGCTCAGTCTAACATTTGAAAGCAGAAAAGATACCTCTTTCTTCAATGTGGCATAAAGAATATGGCTTTTACAGTTCTGCAGATTACAAATTTATTTGGTCTACAGTGTGTCCTTCAGACCTCTATGTCTTCTGTGGAAACCATTTAAAAATTAAAAGTCTTTTCATTCTTTTTTGGGGAAAGATTTTATGAGATATTTTCCCTAGTAGCTCTCACTGAGAGATGGGGGATTGAGGGAAAGGAGTATTCTGTTTTCTGCCACAGGATGATGAGTATCTATAAATGGATCCCAACATATTCCTTTCCTCTGTCTTCTCAGGTTGGAGCCAACCAGCTGTCGAAGAGCTGACCGTTAGACTCTTGATTAGCAAATCCAACTTTTTCATTGTTTGCTCTCAGATATCAAGCCTTGTTTGTTAATTTGTGTACATAATTGATCATGATTTTAAAACTCTAAAGAATTGCAACAGACTTTAAAAAAAGCCTCTGTTAGGGATTTGGATATAAAAAGCTATGTCACAAATCTGTAGACACCTTATTCTTCCTTTACTGAAGCCTACATGTAAAGTGTGTATTTAAAGTTTTTTAAAATTTATGTATTAAAATTCTTCTGTATTTCCACATAAACATTTAATTTTATAGATAACAATGGAGAAAACAGATTAGTTGGTTGATGCAGAAGTAAAGTTTCAGATTCTGTAATGTTTTTCCAGATAAACAATAAGATTTTTTCAAGGTATTCACTTTTTAATGGAACTCTACATATAGGTTTTAGAAAAGTAATCAAAAGTTTATTATAAGTATGAAGCTGACCTTTTCATAACTGAACTGCTTAATCTCCCAGGATGATTTGTCCCTGCACTTTAATTATTTATCTTCAATATTTTTGGGACTCTAAGGTTGAAATAGAAAATCAATATCTCCCCTGTATATTAAAACTAAAACACAGAAGTAGTTGATTCCTGGAATACCCTAAAAAGTGTATCAAACATTTTTCAATATAATTACTGTCCTGATCTTTGCCATCTTCCCTAGCCAAATATTCATTAAAACTTAGTCTAAGAAATGATCTCAAGATGCCTAAGATTGGAACTGTACATTCTTAGAAATGACATTTGCTTGTGACATTTCTGACGTTCAAGATCAAATCAAGCACTCTATGCTGCAGTCAAAGAAGAAATTATAATGCTTTATCTGAGTATTGTTGCAGTTACAGCTCTTTTCCCCCCCCCTTATCAAGACCAGATAGGCAGAGAACTGGAATCTCACAACAGTCCTGTGCCTATATTTATACACACAGAGAAAATCATAAGCACATGCAAGATATGCCAATGGTTAGCAAGACTCACACTAGTGGCTTTTTTTCTCTCAGTTGAAGATCTATTTTTGTTTAATACTTTTTCATGTCTCCTTTTCTAGACCTTTGTTTGTGTAACCTAAGTAATGCATCCTGCATTCTACTCGTTTACTCCTGCAATAAATTTGCTCCTGTCATAACTTGATTATACAAAAAACCTGTTCAACTTGATTCATTCCAGCTTTCACATATTTTTTTTCCCCTTGACCTAATTGATTAATTTTTATTTTCTATTTGTATAAATGCTCATGAAGGAGAAGTGAGAAAGCACGGTATCCTTGCTGCTTCTGCATCTGATGCACCTGATGGCTGCAGAGGAGTATGAGATGTAGCATTCATCTATCTGTTTGATAACCATGTGTGCTGAAGGATCCAGGATCAGCTACACATACAGTGATTCGATCACAAAGCAGAAATACATCTCAGGCCACTTTGTTTAATGACTTTAACAGAAAGAAGTATCTCCTATTCAGTTTTGACTTCACATGCAACATTGCTTTTCTGTTAATGAGTTGAGTCTTCTTCCAGACTAACAGTCATTCAAACTATTGCTTCCCAAGCTCTAAAGCGGCTATAAATTCTACCAGTTTTGTCAACTGGAAAAGGAGTGCAAATGCTCTATTTTCCTTATTTGAGATTGCTCAGTCAGCAGGGTCAGACATAGAGGAGGCTTGGGGAAGCCATCAAGATACATTGTTTATGTGTGCCATAGTATTTAACCCATTGAGTGAAACCCGGGGTCACCTGAGGTCATGGAAGGGGAGATAGACCGTGATGTTAGATCTGATTTTTATGATTGTTAGAGAGATGTCTCTGCCCAAATTAAGGTGCAAATGAGACCAGATGCCAAAGTCAATAACACAAATATTACTTAACAGTAAATTTGAGGCAGAAAGAGATACAAAGAAATAATCCAGAGGAGTGTGGGGGGGTCGAGCGAGAGAAAGAGTGAGAGAAAGAGTGAGGGGTGGGTTAAGCAGCAAGATAGTCACCACTCCTGTGGGATCAGCAGTATCCTCTTGGTCCACATCACCCTGGCCTTCTCGGTGGTGGATGCCACCAATCACAGAGTTCAATGGATTAGTAAACATTCAGGTACACCTGGGAATGCCCAAGCACCTGCCCTAGAGGGGGCAATGGTTTAGACTGTCTTTTCCAACAGACTCTGGATGTGTTGCAACACTGTGTATGAGGGAGGACAGCTGCAGGGTCTGACTCTTCTTCATAGGTTCATCTCTCCTAGCCTTACTTCTCCTTAGACCTGAAATAATTGCACAATAATGTCAACTTTATCTTATCTCAAGGCAGGTTGCTTAACTCACAGTCAGAATTCCCAAAATCCAAGAGGCATATTCAGCTGGGGTGGGCCTAGGTTGCTGCAGCTTCCTTGAACATTTTGCCTTAGTGAACAAAGTCCTTCTGTAATCTTAACAGTGTTTAAGAGAATTATGATTTTTAAGTCTGTTACAAGGGGAAGGGAGAGAAGAAATAAGCAGAGAGAAAAAAACATCTCTTTAATAATACTCTGGGAATTTCAGTGTTCTAGCTGAGACTTTATACTGCTTTTTTATCTCCCAAATCATGAGACAGAAAGTTAGATGTTCCATTAATCACTTTGAATTTCTGAATCAAAAAGGATAGAGAAGGTGCTTGCACATATTACTCGATATTTTTGTGCTCCTGACATTATATTATGCTTTCTAGAGTGCGCAAAAAAAAAGGTAAGAGCAAATTGCATGGAAATAACTTTATTGCAATAGTAACTTGAGAGGGACCAATCTTAAATCTTACTGGTTTTGATCATGATGTATCTTCTACACAATTACGTGAGGCGGATACACAAAAAATTGACAGTTCACTTTTTAAATAGAACATTGTGTTCTTTCTTCAGAATTCTCACATTCCATCAGATTAATTAATCTTTAATACTTCTCAGTAAGGAAAACAGAGAAACCCCAACTATGGCAGTGATGTTTACAAGCATGTGTACATGGACATAAACACATAAAATGCAGGGATACATGTAAGTGTATGTGCAGTTATGCACATATGCAATTAATTGAAGAATAGCTTCTGTTTCAAACTGTACTTTTAATGCAAATTTGTTATTCATATTTATTTAGAACTCTAACATAAATTAATAAATTCAGCCAACTTTTTAATATTGAATGTCAGCCTTTGGAATGAGAGAATTATTTTATTTTCTATTCCAAATATTCAAATATTCAAATATTATCTATAAAATCTAGCCAACAATAGTCTATTTTATCATATAACTGTTATACTCTTAAAATATTGCTATGGTCCGTTTCACTTTTGAAATGTAATTTCCTCTGAATATAAGACTTCTGTTGATGTGGTAGTTTTTTTGTGATCATTAAGTTGAAAGCCATATGTGTTCAAGCTGCAAGTAGTAATAATACTGGTTTGTTTTGAACTGAGACCTAATAGGTGGGAATTTTATCTATCTTTAATTTCTGGTATTAGAAAATAGTAACATTTATTTCCTATTTGCTCTTTCCCTGTTTGTCATTGTGTTCTATGCTATTGTCCCAGGTCTCTCCTAAAACATCAGAAGCTTTATTTAGTCATTACATTAATGAATGTTTAGTCATTACATAATGAATGAACACTGTCTGTTCATTCCTTACACGAATGGTGCAAGCTGTTTTTTTCTTTTTGTTACCCTTCACTGTCTTCTCTGGCTTCCAAGTTGCACATTATCTTTCTGTGATAAGGACAGTGTCTGCACACAATATTGAAAATGTGAGTTCATGTTATGGTTTAATTTTTTTCTCCCCTTCCTTTTCTAACACTGTTTTCTTGACCAACACTGTGATCTCTCCTATTGTTTTCATACACCTATTTATTCCTCAGTGGTACATGATATGATAAAGATCATTGCTGTTCATACAGAATAATACAGACAGTTTTCCTCCTATGTATTCTGGATATGTATTAAATTCCACTAGCTGATATAATTAGGTCTGACCATTCACCTCCATTGTCTGTCTTTTATGTTTTAGCCATGAGTTTACCTTAGCTACAGCTTAGTTTCCTCAAGGATCTCTGAAAACTTATGTAGACCATTATGTTCCTCTTCTCCACAGACTTCTTAATTGTTTTTAAAAACATATCCATTAATTTTGTGGAAAATAATTTTCTTAAGAAAATCTTATATCTCCTGAATAAAGCATATTTATTCCCATGCCCAGCAATTCAATTTTCAATCCAGTCTCTACAGAAGGCCAATACCGAAATTAGGCTTTTAAAATCTCAGTTCTGTGGATCTTTCCCCAAACCTATTTTTTTTAAATAGGCACCATATTGCCCCTAATCTAACCATCTGGATCCGGAACTTGAAAAAAAACAAATATCTTTGTGGCACAGTTAGAAACTTGGCAATGCCACCACTCTCCTTTGCTTAATACCATATAATTCTTTATTTTGACAGGTGATCCTCTAATCTTTCTGGTGACATATCAGAAAGGGACAGACAACCTGTGGTTGCTGGAACCTCCTGAAAGTCACTCTTGGTCGATGCAGCTGCAAAGAATACATTTGGTGTTGATGCTTCTGTATTCCCTCAAATGCTCCTTCTATAATTTTATTTCACTGAGCCTATCACAAACTTCCCTGTAGCGATACAATTGCTAAAAATTTCTTTAGTTGAAAGAATTGTGCAAGTTGTATCTCCAAGACTTCCAGGTGCTTGTGCTAAATCCTATTATTAGTTATTTTTGCAAATTTTTTTCCTAATATGTTTTTTCCAAATAGACTTTCCTAAAAAGTCTTTCTATGGCTGGGTATGAATATCTTCTCTCCACTTGCTTTTCAGTTCCTCCAATCTTTTCTCTCTGTGGTGGGTTGACCTTGGCTGACCCCAGGTACACACCAAAGCTGCTCTATTGCTGTCCTCCTCAGCTGGACAGCTGGAAAGAAAATTTTAAAAATGGTCAAGATAAGAACAGGAAGTGATAATCACCAGGTACTGTCACAGTCAAAACAAACTTGACTCAGAGGAATTTGTTTAATGTATTACCAATCAAAGCAGTGTATTGATAAAGAGAAAAGAACACCTAAATCTTAAAAACACTTTTCCCCCTCCCATCCCTTCTTCCAGGGCTCAGCTTTGCTCCTGATATTCTTTACCTCCTGTCCTTTAGTGGTGCAGGGACCTGAGGAATGGAGGTTCTCATTTTCTCTCCTCTCCTCTCCTCTCCTCTCCTCTCCTCTCCTCTCCTCTCCTCTCCTCTCCTCTCCTCTCCTCTCCTCTCCTCTC
>JAHLSL010012252.1:28262-40525 GCA_025920805.1 Petroica traversi
TCCTTCCTTCCTTCCTTCCTTCCTTCCTTCCTTCCTTCCTTCCTTCCATCATCTGTCTATCTATTTGTCTATCTATCTAGCTATTTAAATTGCTCTGAGAATTTCTTCAGGCAACTGGTAATTTCCTCTGTGACCCTTTAGGAAGAAAAGGGAATGTGACAGTTTCTCTCTGGTAGACTGTGTAACTGGAAGAGACTAAAGAGTTTTTAAAGAGACATGAACAGTTTGCTAATAATGTTCTTTATTCAAGATAAGCTGTCTAATAGCTGTCATCATAATTGTATTATTTTAAACCAGAAATATATTTTTCCTTTCAAATAAGACCATCTTAGTTCTATATATTATGTATGTTATGTTATGTTATGTCATGTCATGTCATGTCATGTCATGTTATGTTATGTGATATTTTATCTTATTCTCCAGACAATTGTTTTCCTGAGTTGCAGGGAACCTGCTCCTTGAAGAAGTTGGAGTATCCTCCTTCTCAGAAAGAGAGAAAAAAGAAAGGTACAAAACATTGTGGTCTAAGAATAATGGAGGAACCCCTCTGAAAATTGAAACCAATTATGTTACATTTGTGGACCACTGATTGGTATAATTAGGAAGAGTATCTCCACTGAATTGTAAGACCAGATAACAAGAGAAAAACCTGGGAATTATAGGTCATAGGCAGTTTTTTAATAATCCAGTTAATCCATGGAAAACAGATGCATCAGGCTAGGAAATGGTAGACAACTAGCCCAGAGTTCATTCACTGTTCTGAATTTGGGCATTTTATAAAATAAACTAACTTTGGACTGTGTGAAGAATCATGTCTAACCAAGTGCTACAGTGAAAACTAAAAACACAAGGACAAGAGAGAAGCACAGTGGTGAGACCCTTTGACACTTGGAGGTGAAGAAATGAGAAGACTTTTGGATTCTGAAAAAGCATAGCTTGAGAAGAAACCCTAAAACTGTAAGACAGGTAACTTGTGTAGATCTGGATGGTCACGATATTTCAGCCACTGAATTCTTTGTTATGGAACACCCAACACAAGGGATGCAAAGTTCAGGTGGTATGTTGATATGAAACCAGATTGGGGTATGACATGAGCAAGAAATTGTCAGTGATTTCCACCTGAGTTTTGGAGGTTAATGGTGAAATCTATTCAATATAAATTTTGTGAAATTGCAAAAGGAGTGCTTTCTGAATCTGAATCTGAATCTTAATCTGAATTCAGAGGTGGGTAGTTGAACAGCAATATAAATAGGTGTTGGAACTTATCACTCCAATAAAATTTCTCCTTACCTAAAATCTAAGCAGGCCAATGACTGTGAATCAATACAAATAGAGCAATCATTTTCTGAATGCTTATGATTAAATCAACATTAGATCAAGCCTGTTACATCTGTACAATGCCTGTAGGAAAGATTCTTGGCTTCTGAGAACATCCACTGCAATTAACAAAAATGAACATGCTGAATGTGACGTGGGTATTAATCATCTCTTCCATATGTGAAAAGCACCTGCTATTCCTTTAACTCAATTTAAGTGTTTACATTTCATTTTACAGATAAAACAAACAAAACAAAGATTTAAGGAAAATTATTTAGTAATTGAGATTCGACAATGTATCTATTAAATGTATTTGCTTTAGCTAAAATAAAAATAAAATTCATGAGTCTTGAAAAAAAAAAAGAATATTGTAAAAATAACTGCAAAACTCTTAATGTTCAGTTTTGTATCAGTAATAGTGAATATAAGAAACGTCTTCCTTCATATGCTTCTCATCTGTTCTAAGACTGGCTATGGCCTTGGACCTTGTAGGTTCTGTCCTTATTCCATGGATCTGTCTTTCTGTCCCTGTCATCAGGGGTGTCTGGTTTATCTCTGACATCATAAATCTTTCACATTTTAAATTTTTAATGTCACAGAGTGTTGAAGGAGCTTTTAATAGTGACCTAGCAGTATCAGCATCTTATTAGCATGAATGGCAATATTTGATAATTGTGGAGAAACAAGTAGAAACAAATAATTTGCAAGGATGGCCTGAACTGCCAAAATATTCCCCAAAAGAAGGAAAATGAAACTTCTTAAGCCACTGTGAGCATGTTCAGCATTAACTGAGACTGTTAATCCCTAGAGATGAAATTGTTGCGATAGAGAACTGACAAACTCACAGCGAAACCCAGAAAGGTGAAGTATCTCTATCCTAAGTTTCCAGTAGTTAGGAATAAATATGATAAAGATTATCTGAAATTAACAGATGAATGTATATTTCATAACTTTCATATGTGCAAAGTGCTCTGACTTCTAGTTATAGTTCATGCTCACCCAGTAGAGAGCAACGGAACACAGGTCAGACTTACAGTGCATTTGCATTGCATTTCTCATTTTGACTGAGGTGTCTCCTCCAACCAAACCTCTCAGCTGTCCCTCTGCTTTGCTTTACACCACAGATCACTTTTTTTGGACAAACTGCTTTTTTTCTTTAACCAGAGTAGAAGACATAGTGCAGAATCACACTCACAGAGGCCACAAGTAGGCACAGCACTGTGCCTCCCTCATCCACTCTGATGTTGAGCTTCCTGCAAAGTTCAAAGTGTGGAAATAACCATTATTTTACTATAAAAATGTGTTCCCAGAGCCTGACACTGTTTGCTAATGGAGACAAGGCCCTAGTTTCCATGAAGACAAGACCAGAAAATGCTGTTAGACACTTGAAGTAACAACTAGATTCAAAAAAATGCATGGACCTCATCTGCCCTGTGAAGTGAAGAAAATGTGCCACTACTGCCTAGGAGTTCAGTCAGCCAGGATGCACTTGGGATCAGACTGTCACCCACTTATGTATATGAATAGTCTGAAGAGGAGGAACACAAATAGTCCGAACAGGGGTATCTTACATACTTTCAAGCATTTCTTATTAAATATATCACTCTACTGGGGTCTATAAAATGTTTAAAGATTTTTTTTTTAAGTATTTTCATTTTCATGCTGCTTCCTCACCAAAAATCTACAGAACTTAAAGTATATTCTGGTCCTTTCCTAGCATGGTTCAATACTGTCCTTTCTGTTGGGAGTAGTTCCATGTCACTACCTTGTCCTCATTTAGGTTTCTGACACATAGGAGAAATAATAAGCTAAGCAGTCCATGTGCTAAGATGTAGAAATCTTAGGTATTGTCAAGATTTTATATATATTAGTGATGGGAAAAGTGAAGCACTGAATTATCTGCTCATATTTTTAATATGTTTACAATCAAGAAAAATGTTGCATTGTGATACGTCTTACTGTAAGAGGAAACATCAACTTTTGAGGAGAAGATAATCTTGTTAATAAAAAATGAGAAAAAATTATGTTATATCTAAATCAACTACCTACATAATACATTAACTTCTGCCATAAAACCTTGATAAACAGTAAAGGTAGAAATGTTTCCAGTTAAAAGCTTTATCAAAAGCCCTGGGGCTTTTTATGGAAACAAAACCCCAAACTGATTACATTAAACTTTTGATAAAGGATAAAATACAGTACAAATGCATAAATCACCTTGTTAGTACAAACTGAAATATAAACTACTGGAAGAAACCCCTTCAGGTCTGAATAAATAAGACATTTTCTGAAAGAAAGTTTTTATTTTTGACAGTTCAAAGCCACAGTAAAACAGTTATTTCTAAAGAAAATCTCTTAAAATATGAAGGAAGCTACTCCTCATAGATGAACAAAAGTATTTATTAAGATCTCTTTTTCTTATAGATTTGTTCCTGCAGGTGAACATGAATAAATATACACAATCTACTTAATTTGATGGACATATTTTTAACACATTGAAACAAAGTTTGCATGTGGAATAATTATGGCCTTATCTTTGAAATTGGTAGGTTTCATTTCTTTTTCTCTCACAGCTATACAGAAACAAAGGGTTTTAAAATGGGAGAAAGTATGAAATCAAATATCATTGTAAACTGGAAAACAAATTTCTTCAAATAATTGCAGAGAAACTAGTTTACAGGGTCAAATCTCAGGTCCCTGAGCTTTGACCTTTTTCTGCATTATTAACAACCTTATTCTTATTTCTGTGAGAAAGTTGCATTTAATTTTTTATAGAGTTTTCAGATGCTCTTAATAATAAATTTCAGGTAAAAAAAGCAACCTATAACTGAATTTTCTACCTGAAACCCATTCCAGCTGCAAAAGTTAAATTCCATGCTTTCATATGAATATGTACTTATCCTAAGCATATGCACTCTTTCGTCCACAATTTGCTTGTTTTATAGGCATTAATGCAGTGGGGAAATCTTCATAGTTAGGTTCTGCACTGATAGAAATAATAGACTAATAACCCCTCTAAGCATTAGTAATTTCTGTGAGCTAATGATCCTTTTCCTTGGGGGAAATCATCTTTTACAAAGTCTGTCACGGTCTCAAAAGATTGCAGCTTCAAATCAGGCTGTTAAACACTAATAAATTTATCAAATTTTTTTTTTTTCCACTTTCCTTTAATTGCTTCTATAACTCCTCTACCATCCTTTCATCCTGGACATTCCTAACAAGCTGTTGGAAGAAGGTGGGTAATTTTTAACACAAATCAGTAAACAGTGAAACAGCAACATTCTCTGTCTGCAAAACAGATGCTTTTATCGCCTGTCAAACTAAGCTGGGTTAGACAGAGTTTAGTTGTGGAATAGTGTTCAGTCCCTTTGGCAGTGGGGTGTTGGTTTGCCTGCTTCAATGGTCTGTTATGTGCCCTTTCAGGATTTCCTATTTACCCCCCATTGGGACTTCCTGGTGGGAGATGTGCTCAAATATTAGATATGCTTGCTGTATTTGAATGGTTTAGATTTATTGACATCCCTTAAACCAGGAGATACAGACATGGATCAGAATGTGTATAGAGGGATCATTTCATGGAAAATTACACTTCCTGTAATGCAGTGCTGGATATCTTTAACAATGGTCATCACAAGTATTCAGGCAAGCCTAAACGGATCTCCAGAGTCTCAGGTTATTAAACTTGTGTCTCCTATCAATTTTGCTGGAGTTCTGATGAAAACAAACAAACAAACAAACAAACAAACAAATAAAAAACCCAAACCAACCAACCAAAACAAAATAACCTGTCACACAACAAAGACAGCTAACAATCCTACAGCTTTTCAGTGATTAAAAAAAAAAAACGAAATCTGTGGGAAAACATCCATAGTGAATAATGCATTATTGATAAGAGTAAACCAAAAATAATTCTTGTTTTTTCCTCACCATTAGACAAAACGGAATTCTGAACAACCATAAAGACCAAGAGTTAAGTATAAACACTTCAGTATAATAGCTCACACGCTTTTGCATGAGATATAAAACTGTTGTTTTGGAGAATTTGCATGCAGAGATTGTGAATCAGTACTATTACTCCAAGACATCACATTTTTATTCTTTTGCTGTATACATTGCAGCATACAGAACAAAAAATAATCTTACTCCCATCTCACAGAATTTCTGAACACATGTACAAACCAGCCCATTAATTACAGACTTATAAAATTGAAATTAATCTTATTTTTCTAATATAGATCCTTTTTTTATTGCCACAAGTTGCCATAAATTGCTCATTAAACTTCAAGCATTGCAATGCAATGCTTGCTACCATTTATAGACAAAGCCCTCCAAAGTATAATTAGAGGGAATATTATGACACAGAACAATGGAGACAATTATTTCTGAAGTTTATTAATGCTAATTAGCATATGGCATCTACGACAGCTGCTGATACTTCATTGCTAAATACTGAGGGACTAATTAGTGTTTGATGTTAATTAGCTTCTTTTGCCTGTGCATTGTCCTTAGATGCATATGCACTGTCACCACTGGGCTATTAAAAATCTGGCCTAAGCCTTCTTGCAGTGACAGGATACAACATTTAGATTTTGCAGACTGTACAGTATAGCTCTCTAATGTGCCCTTAATAGCCACTATATGAGTTTTAACAAGGCAAACTCACAAATTCCCTTTGCAGTACATCAGAAAATTTATTTTAAATGTAGCTGAATAGTATATAAATTGTTTAAAATCTACAGTTTCTAGCAATTTTATTGATAGGAATAGCAGCCTGAGAGATTAAAAACAGTCAAATCCAACAAACTAAAGAGGGAAATGGTATTTCACAGGCTTATGCAATGTTATCTCCTTTTTAATCTCTTTAATTCTGATTATAAATAAACTTATTTTTCTTTCCCACAGAGATCCCTGGTCTCTATGTATAATCATGTCTCTCTTAGAAAACTTTTTGGAAGTTGGAATGCTATTTACAAAAAACCCACAAATCAATTAAGTCATCTTTTCACTAGCTAGCAAGGAGGAAATAAGCATATTTCTTTCTTAACGGATTATTGTTGCTTTACACATGAGGTTATCATTTAAGACCATATTTTTTTTTCAGGGCATATTAGCTTTCCAATGAGAATTCCCCATGTCAATCATAAATAACATTTATTTTGCAGTTAATAAAAATTGGCTTTAGTGTAGACATTTTCCTCTATGATTAAAGAATATTCATTTCCTTAAACAGTGGGAAAGGGACATAAAAGATTAGATCAGAGAGGAGAAAAACAAGTAAAGAAAAGCAAAGTTTGCTAGTTAAGTCTTTTGTGTTCATCGAGATTGCCCTTCACTGTGAAGGTGAGGGTTTTGGTTGAAAACAGAAAGAAAGAGGAGATGTGACAAAGGACAGGGACCACCACTCAACTTGTTAAAAGAGAAGTCAAAATAATTATAAAAGAAACCAAAACAAAGTAAACAAAGGATTATAGCACAAGACTGAAAGGCAAGGAATATGTCTTGGTGACAAGCAGTGGAGAGCTAGAAAATTATGAAGATTGAAACATATTGCCCTCCTCAGTTTGATTTTGAACTTGGTTGTCTTTCCTACTAGTTTGTAGACCCAGATAAAAACCTTTTATTTGTGAAATAATTGTAACTCTTCAGCTACCTTGTCAGATATTGTCAGTATTTAACTGACAGTATTGTAGGTAGAGTTTCCATAGCAGCAGAAAATGCCTTGATTTTGCAGGAATAGTTAATATTAGTTCATTACACCTGAAGAATTTCTTTCAAACAGTTTGGTCTGCCATGATGCTTAAAATTTTTGGGCTAAAAAGCCTGATTTGGAAAATATATATTAAATACTAATGATGCCTGTGCTTTGTGTGAAATTCAAAGCCTCTGAGACTTGTTGAATACACAGGACAAAAAAGCTAGAATTTTAGGAGACTTTGGATCCATGACTGAAATATCAGTGTTGCTATTTCAAGTGAATAATCAGGTATTTGATAAAAATGAGTTTTAACTTAAATAAACAAACAAATAAATAAATAAATAGTTCAGTAGTGTCCTTAGCAAGGACGGATAACTTTATTGATATGACTGAAAAAAACAAAATATAAATACGAAAAAAGTTACCTCTTCCAGTGGAATTCAATGTGAAAATCTTGCAAAAGTAACACAGAGGGTAAATATAATAGAATGACCACAACAAAGAGAACTTGGATGGGAAAAATGCAAGAAATGCAGTAGATTCAGCTCTGCATCTAAATAGTACAGATAGAAAGGACTTAGTACTATTTGCCTCTTCATGTATTCTTGCACTTATTCCTGCCAGGAAAATTAGAAATTGTGATAGTATAAAATAAACAGTCTGTTAGTCCAAAGCCAAAGTGACATATCTGTTTTCAGCTGTGTTCTGGTATATACAATAACATGTTGCCATAAACAGTGATAACTTTGCTGAAAGCATCAAAGAGATAACATTTATAAGGATTTAAAGTAAGTATATCCCCACAAAAAAACTGTACCTAGCAGATAAACATCAGACTTCAAAGGATAAAATTCATAATAGTCTCAGGCAAGAGAACCCTGCAAATGTGATAATCATGCCATACTTTAAGACTAACCAAAAATTTGGGCTAGATTAATACAGAAATATCCTCCATGGAGTGGAGAAAGTCTCAATGGACATTGCAACACAGCTGTGATACCCTGTCCCAATTCAAGCCCTTGGGAAAGTTTTCCTAAATGTATTCTTAGCTGAGAAGGCAGATTGCTCTTTGGTTTATTCAGCAGCTGGATAAACCCACCAGGAATGCATTACCTGATTACAGAAACAGGAAGGTGGTAATCTTTCCTTGTGTGTGAGTTAAAGAAAAAGATGAATATTTTCTTATGGATGCAGTGGTCACAGAATCAAAGACTGGTTAATGCTGGAAGAGACCACACTGAGTCAAAACCATGCAGCAAGGTTGCATTCAGAAAATTCTTAAAGAGTCCTCAACTAGAGAAGTTGCTATCCCAATTCTTCATGGATAATGAAGAAAATCAGTCTTATGTCCCTTTAAAATATCACAATACAGGGTCTTCTGCCTATACTCATTGCTTGCATCCTCTGTTGGTGCCAGCTAGGCATGCAGGCGGGTTTTGCTCTGTCGGATGGAGCCCTGCTTTCCTGGGAATGGCTGAACACATTCCTGCCCATGGGAAATGCTGAAAGAATACCTTGTTTTGCTTTGCTTGCCCATGTGGCTTTTGCTTCCCCCTTTAAAATGTCTTTATCTCGACCCTCGTGATCTCTCACTTGGATCTTCCCAGTTCTCTCCCCCATCCCACCATGAGCAGTGAGCTGGTGTCTGGATGGGGCTGAGATGCCAGCTGGGGTCTAACCAGGGCATTTATAATCTGGACGCTACAGTAAATGACTGGTGAGCTACAGGGAGACTAGTTCAACAACTGATCCACGTGGCATTTTTCGTCATTTAAATTCAAAAGTTATGCCCATCTCTCCTAGAATCATACTACCTTTATACCCATTTTGCATGAAAGGTAATATTACTTATAAATCTTCTACAGAATTTAAAAGGGAACTATTTATTAATAGCTATGTGCTACCTGATATACTAAGAATTTAAAAAAAATATTTTGAAGACTCTGAGTAGCCCTTGTTATGGTCTAACACATTTTTCAGGCCACTTTTCCTTAGAAATGAGATATGAAAGTCAGTTACTACTCGGTCTTTAAATCAGTGCTGACAGAAACTGTCCTACTGAGTTATAAAACACTATGAAAATATGGCCTAAAGAAGGGTTGAACTGGTAATGACTTAATTTAATTCAATGAAACCAGCTGTTAAAATAATATCTTATTCCTAAACTACCCTGGCTGCAGCTAGAATCAGTATTTCAGAGAGTGTTTCAGAAAGCTTTTTATGGCTCTGAAATATCAGAGTAAGAAAACACTCAACTTTGACATCCCATTTTGCTTTGTTTATTTGAACACTGTCACCTGGACTCATGTATACAGTAGGCAATCATTAGACTATTGACATTGACCTGGAACAATAAATACACAAAATTAGATTTTGTTGATATATTTCAGGCAAAGAATGCTGAAGCACTAACAACAACATTTTTGTGGTGTATACCCTGGTGATATTATCAACAAACTCACAGAGTGTGAAGGGGAATACTCTGAGCTTGAGGATTACAGTTACTCTGATTATAGTGGAAAACAGCGGGAAGCTTTCAGATTTGAGGAAAAAAGAATATCAGTGTCTGTGAACTACTCCGGCAGAGTGTTTTATAGACAGCTTCCCATAATATCTTTGCAATTGGAAATAACTAGGTAATGGAAAAATTTGCATAAACCAAAGCCTTAGGGGTGTTAAAATGCCCAAGAAAATACCATTTATTAAAAAAAGGTCTGGAAAACAAGGTATTTAAAATTCAAGTTTAACTTCTAGAATGCATATTTGACACCTGTATATTGTGGTTTTATTTTTAATGGGGAAGAGGTTTTTTTTGGTTTCACAGGTCTAGAAAAAGGATACTTTCATTGAAACCAATTTAAAACCTGAGGGCAGAAAAAGGAAAAGCTAGTTTTTGGTGAATAAATCTTATTTAGTTAAATTCATTAAGCAATGCGTATGAAGAACACAAGGTGATATTCATATTGTGACTGGTACTAGAAAACAGACAATGAACTGTCAGAGAGAGTTTTGCTAGCAAAAATTTCATTGTCATTAGCTCCCTTTACTCAGGATTTATTTAGAAACTTCAAGTGCATAGTTATTTTTAAAAGTAAACAACTACAAAACCAACAAAAAAAACCCTGAAGTAACCCAAACCCCCTACAGCTTTGGGGGAGAAAAAACTGCTAGGAAAAGCCCATGTACAAGACAACAAGTATTTTCCAGGAACAAGTAAGCTAGTATTTCTTTTTGCTGATATAGTATAGGTTTTATCCTATGCTTGGCCAGGTGTAAATCAAGAGCAAAGAGCTTGAAATATCTCTTGGATTTTTCCTTCATTCTATATGTCAGTCCTGTCCATCTGAGACTTCTACTTTGTAAAATACTCACAGATACTGGCAAATAGTTCCAAAATAACATGTCCCCTTATTCATCTGAAACAAAATTTACCACCTCTTCTTTTGTGTCTTCATCTTATTTGTTTTTCTCTTTTTCTCCTCGGTTTCTGTCTCTACCTGTTGTCATCTTTGCCACTTTTTTCTGTTCTCTTTTATTTTCTCATGCTGAGTTGGTTGTCCATCTGAAGTGAAAAACAGAGCACGGGGAGGTTGCTTACAGCAGCTGCAGGTTCTGCTAACTCCAGCATAACAGTCAGAAGACCAGTGAAAGCCAAAATTGTGCAAATGAAGATGGAAAGAAAAAGTTCAGGGAACAATAAACTAAAGCAAGCACTAAAAGGATGGCAATTTATAAGGAAGGAGGAGGATTGCTTTTTATATTAAGTTTCTAACGGCAAACGGAGCATGTTCTGCCATCCGGTGGGATCACAGCAGGGAAGGAAAGGATTAAGTGTGTCTTGTCTCTTTTCCTTCACATACAGCTGCTTATAGTTGTAGATTCCCGATTCTCCTTAGGGAAGCATAAAAATACTGGAGACCAATACCAAAAAAGTCTGTATTATTACAAATTTTAGCAGCAACTTTACTGAAGTTGTCTGCAACACAAATATAAGTTGTAAATGGAGACTGACAGGCTAATATCCAGTGCAATCTCAACATCAATACTTTAAAAAAACTCCAACAACTCAATTTCAGGGTTTTTTTTCCTTAGTCATTTTCCAACTACATTGAAGATAACTTTAAGTAAGGAATTGAAAAATGTACTGGGTAAATTTTAAGTATGAAGTCATTATTGCTCCTTAGTCATCCTGATATCAGTACTACTGGACGGGAAAGGAGTGTCTCTAATAGAATATTTGATAGATTATATGCTAGAATGATTTGTAGAGCACAGTACATCCCTGGAAATCCCAGTTCATGCTCATCCCAAAAGGCTGTTGGAAAAATGTTCCTAAATTAGCTTGATTTAATAAGACAGTCCACGTTAGTAATACAGGTAATGAAGCCAACCTATTTGTGATTCACAGGATGGAAATTCAAATATATACAAAATAACTTGGATATTGCCTAAGGAATATTGTATTCCCTATATAGATGTCGTGTTCTCAATGCAGGTGTATTTCACATTTTCAAATACAGAAGTTGTAATTAACTTTAGTGAAGATGGTCTGGTAGGGGAGATTTAGTCCATCTCTAATTTTAGTTATTTGTCAACATGTGTGGCCGGTGTTGAGGGCCGGACAGCTGACCACAGGGACAGCCGGCGGCTCGGCGGCTTGTTCAGAAAGTTTCCTTTTTGTTAAGTCAACTTCAGCTGAGGACTTCTTTTCCCCTTGCTGCGAGCCGGGCTTCCCTGGGATAGTGGCCACTGTCCCAAAAGCCAGAGAGCTGCTGAGAGAGAGAGTGTTCCCTTGCCTGGAGCCCAAATCAGACACGAGACACCATGGTCTGCTCTGCTTGGGTTCAGGGGCAAAAGACACCGGAAAGCCCAGCTTTCAGACTTTTATTCTGAGGGTTACAACTTATCTCATAATGGTACAGGGGAGGAACAGGGAAGGGACAGAGGGTCAGGGCCTAATCGGGAAGGAGCAAGGGAGGAGAGAGGGAGGCATAAGATATCAATGTTAACTGAAGGACGGGAGGGGGGAGTTCGACCCCCTTTCCAAGGCCAAACCTAATTCTGCCTTAGAAGTGCCTCACTTTCTAGGCCCCCAGAAATTCCTCAGGGGATATGTAACTCTCTGGGCTTGAACCACTGCTACAAACATGATGGGCCTGGGAGGGGGGAAAAACATTTCCTGCTCTCAAATTCATCTTTATTCAATAATAAGGGAGAGTGAAGAGGTGTTATCTGATTATCCTTTTTTTTT
>JAHLSL010012256.1:0-25536 GCA_025920805.1 Petroica traversi
TCACTCTCTCTCTGGCTGGGTGCTCTGGGAGCTCACAGTGGAGGGTTGCCTCGGATCTTTCTCGGCTTTTTGCAGGGAGAGACTTTGTTTCTTTTGCTGTTTATTTTTTCCTTTTTCCTCCTCCTGGGACTGGTTGGCATCGCGTGGGCCCAAGACACCAGGGAATCCCTGGGGGGCCCCCCCAATTTCTACAGCCGGGCCTGGCAATCGGCCCCCCCGCTGGAGAACTGAACCGGAGCCAGACGGACTCTGGATCTACCATCTCTTCAGAGGAAGGAGAGGTGTCATTGTTTTCATATTATCCAAATTTTCTATGCTTGTGAATATTCTATTTGTTAAATAAATAGTTTTTTTCCACTTTTCTCTAAGGAAATTTTTTCCCGAACCTGTTTGGGGGAGGGGTGGTTGGAATTGGCTTTTTCTAGAGGAGATCCCCCCAGAGGTTTCCTCCTAAATTTGCCCTAAACCAGGACAATATTATACAAGATATCAAAGACTGGAGAAATTTCATTCTAACCTGAGGGCAACAAAACAGGGTTACTGAAGAGCAGTGTGCCTGCTCATCAGCTGTACAGATCCAGGCAAATGCAAGATTGCATTTAGTGCCTCAGCGCTGGCAGGACTGAGCTGTGGGAGCTTTTTTGATCACTGGAGTTTGATGCAGGACTTGCACAGAACATCTTGTCAGGAGGGCTGGCACCTGCACCTCACTGCCCTTTTAACAAGGGATCCAGTCCCCTCTATGTAAGGTAAGCTGTTCCCAGGCTCCATCCACACCAGGGATAGTGCACAGCACAGAGCCCGTGCCTCTGTCCAGCCGGCACAGCCAAACCGGCAGCTGGGCACTGCACCAAGGGCTCAGGGAGCCTCCCAAGGAGCATGGTTGGAGCTGCCTGTCCTGGCCCACAGGCTCAGCCTGCCTGGCCCTCAAAAGGACCATTTGCCTGAGCTGAGTGCTGAGCTGAGGCAGAATGAGTCCCACTGCTCCAGAGCTGGAATGCTCACCATGAGCCCACAGGCCTGGGCATCATACTGCTGTGTGGGGCTGCCATGGCATTTCTGCTCAGAGATGCAGCAAATGAACCAGTTAAAACATGCAGAAACCAGAAGCTGTCGTGTTTTTCACGTACTGAGCTGCAGAACCAGCGCCAAGAACTCCCGCACTCAGGACTGCACAGATGATGTTGCTCCATCAATGTATGACATTCATGTGGCATTCCAGTGGTGAAAGAAACCAGCACAACCGGATGGATGGATGGATGGATGGATGGATGGATGGATGGATGGATTGCTTCAAGTTGATTTAAAGGAGATATTTAGTCATGCATGGGAAGGGAAAGAGAGAATAAGTGACCAAAATAGAATGAAGCAATTGGAAACAGCTGATGTTTGATGAAAAGAAAGGTATTTTCTGGGGTGAGAAATTTAAAAGCCTTGGGTATTTTGAAAGAGCAAATTATGCATGACTTTTTAATCCTTTAAAAGGTGCCAGGTTATCCAGAATCCACTCCAGAGAGGTTTCCAAATCAGTTTATTCTAGAACTAAGCCAAAACCTTCAGCCAACTCTGAAAAATCTTATTTAGAGTCAGACTAACATATTGTGAGCTCATGTCACTGTTGGAAAACTGCTCCAGCTGAGAGCATGAGGGAATAGTTTTGCTAAGGAACCCTGGAGTTTTAGCCATTTGTTTTTGGGGTTTTTGGTTTTTTTTATTTGCAATAAGAAAAAGCAGGAAAGGAAATTAAAATCGTTGATAAAAGAAAAAAAATTTCAGAAGGGCTGAGTTATATTTTCTTTCATCACTGTCTTTCCATTTCACAAAGAGTGGACAAGTTTCATGCTATACTGGAAGTGAGGGGTTTCCTTTCCATGAGGTTCACATTAGTGCAGTTCTCATACAAAGGTGAAAGACAGTTCTAGAGTCCTGAGCCACAGCACCTTGTGACTACAAAAGGGACAATTCCAATTGCATTGTTCCAGCCACTGTCCAAATCACACCAATTACCATTAAACATTCCTCCCAAAATGGCAGCTCTGACACTGCACTCACCCCCAGCTAGCAGGAATTCAGGTGTCAAACCCCACGGGGCATATGGGTGACTCTGTCATGGGCACCAATAAATTACTTTCACTAAGCAACCTTTTTTTAGGCTTTGTGTAAGCTTTTGGGCACATCCAAGTCAGAGGCATCCTAGTCATTCATGTTTCTGCATCCTCAGCTGCTCTTTATGTGTTATGAATGTTCTGCATTTTTTTTTTCAGTTTTGGGTTGCTTTTTATTTTAACTTGGCAAAAACAGATAGTGGATGAATGAGAGGCACTTTTCCCTTCAGTAAATCATTGGCAGACATGGGTCAGCATCTTGAGATGACAGGAACACGGTTTAGTAGTGGACTTGTTGGTTTTATGGCTGGACGATGATCTTAAAGGTCTTTTCCAACCTAAATGACTCTATGATTCTATATACAGGTAGGAAGCCAACCAGACAGTATATTACTACCTTTTATAATAAATGCTAATGCTTTGCTCCCATGAGTGTCCACATCTTTTTAAGTCACAAGTGTGCTGTAATAAGCAAATATAAAGTCAAACACTTGTGGTTATATAAAGCTATGTGGAAGAAGAAAAGAGAAGCTATGTGAAATCCATGACATCTGGAAAACACTTTCTTACAGGGAGTCTGAAGACAGCATACATTGCCAGCATAGCACAGAGGACATAGATTTCTCAAATAGAAGCCTAAGAAAATAAAAATCAGTAAATACAAAGTTGATCCCAAAATACAGTTGGGGAGGGAACACAGATCAGTTTAGAAATTCAAGCCAAATTTGGGAAATTGCTGTGGACACAGATAAAAATTCAAAACAAATGTATACCATGTTCAAATATGCTTTGAGGAGAGGGGTTGAACCAGATGATCTCCAGTGTTCCCTTCTGACCTCAACTATTCTATGGTTCTGTGAAATGTTTTGCTTTGGTATTTTTTAAATGAAATGGGTTGGGTTTGATTTTTCTTTTCCAAAATGAAAGGGGACAAACATAAGCAGCTTATAAAGCAACTGCGGGCATTCTGTTTGGGACTGAATAAAAACATTTTGCAAAATTTAAGAATTTTCCTCCTAAGCCTCCTCAGTTTTCTCCAAAGCAACCTCTGCTTTTAGTTTCATTAGACCTATGTTTATATTTCATAGCTGAGGGGGAAGGGTCAGAGAGCAAACAAAAAAACCTCACTGTTGATCCAGCTCTGCTCTTGACCCCTATTTTCTTATTCACAGATAAACCCTTTCAGATGTACCCCAGTTCCTTCAGGGCTGGAGGTGCAGAGCAGGCATCTCTGCAGCCAACAATAACAAACACTAACACCAACTTTGCATGTTTCCATGGCCATGGTGCCTCAGAGACCTCCTCTTTCATCCACATACTCCTCCCCTCCAAAGCCACCTCATCACCATCTCTGAGGCTGGGGAAGGAGGGACAGGTGAGCTACACCCACTTACCAATAAATTTTGTTACTGGGAGGAAGGAAAAAAAGCTGTTTCTGCTTTTTTATTCTTTTTCCACCTTTCTTATTTGCTTGGGTCTCATTACCCGTCCCATGTGGTTACTGGTGGGAGAGAAACTCTGTCATTAAAATGCAGAGAAGTAGCACAGGGAGCAGTGTTGCACAACCAGCAGCCACCAGGATCCCGCTGGTGTCCCCAGGGCAGTCCAGGGGAAATGGAGCAATATTTTCCGATAAACACTAAAACCACTTGCAGTTAAGCCTTGTGCTTGGTCTGGCACGGGAGTACATGGCACTGGTAGATCAACCACACCAGAGACTGACTCAAGTCCGTCTGGGGTCACTGACAGCTTCAGCCAACCACATGCTCATGGCCAGCACTGCAAAAGGCGCTGCAGAGGCTGGATGGGACTGACATGAGGTTGGAGGGGCACTCCCAGGAACATCCCAGGGGGAGAGGGAAAAAAAAAATCCCAGGCCTCTACTACAAGCATGAAGGAGCTTCACCACTCCTAGGAGGGAATTTGGGATAGGTACAAATGGGGGAACATTAAGGAGTGAGGAAAATGCCAGCTTTAGGGAGGGGAGGCAGTAGAGCTCAGCTCATCATATTAGCACTTGTCTGCTCATGCAGCAACACTTCAGCACAAAGAAAAGCAAACGTCCATTATAATCTTTCATTTCTGAACTAGTCTGCTACATATTAATTCCTATTGACTGACAAGTGGAACAGCACACATTGATCATCTTGTTAATCAGGTATTCTTGCAACAATGCGTGATGCAGTTTAAATAAACCAGGTTAAGTTCCTTGTGTACACAAGGAAGCTATTATAAGAAAATGTAATAATGAAACCACTTTTTGCATGAAGCAAGCAGAGCTTGAGCACCTTATATGCTTTGGAAAATTTCACTTCATTTATATAATTTTTCATGACCTTTTGCTTAGCATGACGTGGTGTTGTCCCCCAGCTGTGACCAGTTTGGCTTGAAAGTCAAGATTTTGCAAGCCTGGCTAGTGAAACCTCCTGAGGCTCTGAGTTTTCAGTGAACACAGTACCTTCCTTTTCAGGAAGCACCTCTTCCATATAGTATATTTTGGTAGTTCAAAATAAAGGCCACTCTTGAGGCTATTGCTGAGATGCACTGCAGTTCTTAGCAGACAGAACTGCTGAGTTACTGTGGCCCTGTGCTCAGAGAAAAAGGTCCTTCCTCCCCATGGCACCAACAGAGGAGATGCCAGCACTGCCACAGAGGAAGAGCACTAGTAACAAACGAGGCTGCCCAGCCCCAATTGGGCACCCCACTGCACAGCTGACCCTGTTGCCTGACCTCCCGACACAATTACATTTGCAAAAGCATCTGATTTTCAGAAATAGTGCTCAGTCTCAGCTCCTGCCGATATCGACAGAGACTACGTGTACTGGGATACTGAAAAATCAGAGCAGTATCACCAGCCTGTGCTTCCCCTCTCCCACATTTACGAGGGTGGCTCAGCCTCTTAGGGGCCATAACTGAATCTTTATGAAGCCCTGGGATGGGTTTTACTGGAAAACAACGCTGAGAATGCACATGCACGATTACACCAGGACAATAGCCTGAAGTTAACAATCGCTTCCTGTAATTGTCTGAGGCAGCCTGTAGAACTAAGAATCATCACATGATAAATCCTTGTTGGTCATTTACCATCATTAATCTATACTGTCAGAATGAATTAGGTGCAGAGGAGCATATTAATTACAATGCAGATGACACTCCAGCTTTAATTATCAGGACTTCAAAGTAAACAGTGCCAGTTAATCAAGCTCAGTACCATGGAGGTTGTTGAAGGAAAGCGCTGTTCAGCTGGCGGCACTGATATCCAGCCTGCAGGGTCTGCACTTAAAATTACGCCATTCTGGCATTAGTTTTCCAAATTGCTCTCTATTTCTATCCACATTAGTCAGGTCTATGGGAACACTTTTTCCACCACCTGCGACATGCCTTAAATTAGGGGTGACCAATTTTGTCAATATGTAGCCACCTAGCTTTATTTATAGAACATTTCAGATTAAACAGCAAAAGCTCCCTCTGTCTTTTTATGCCTTTTGCATAAAATTTTGCATTTAGCAGCTACTTATTCATTTTACTTACCAGTTAAGGCTACATTTTTACAGGATGTTGTTCCCATTTCACTATTATTTTGTGCCATTTTCTGGAGGGCTAGGATTATGGAATAAACTTAAACATCTGGACAGTTTGTAAAGCACTGGCAGAGCAGCTAGCAGTGTTGCAAAGGCCCCCAGATTGCACCAGCCAAATGTAGCCCTTTTGTTATTGCAGGACCAGAGACAGAAATTCTCAAAGCCCATCAGATTCCTGCTGACACTCTCCATGTGAATTCCAGTGGGCAGGTTGGCCGCTCGCTCTGGCTGTTACCAGCACCAGGCTCCTGGGGAGAACAGATAAAGCTGTTCTCCACATCTCCTGCAGGCAGGACATGAGGAGGTGCATTCACACAGCACAGACAGCATGGTAGGAGGAAACACTCCAGTGCTAGAGCTATACAGGTGTTGGAATGGGCTGCTCAGTGAGGCTGGGGAATTCCAGCAGCACAGACTTCAATAAGTCAGGTATCCACTGCAGAGCTGGGGGTTCACAGAGCCCCTGCGGGGGCTTCACTCTGCTGTTTCTTGCTGCTTCACACACCTTGTGGAAAACACTCAATTTTTCCTGAAACTGGTGTACAAAATGCAAAAGCCTGAGGAGATGCAAGTAGCCTGTGAAGCATCCTCAAGGAGAGCAAACCAAGGAAATAAGGAGTTACAGAAACAAACCAATAAAGTAAAATTACTGTGGGGAATTTAATCACCCAGGAGACAGGAAATTCAAGGCTATGGTACCCATGACAACTACTATTTGTCCACAGAGTATGGAACATTAACCTTAACTCCATATGTGGAAACAGAAGAAATTATGGGACATATCAGGTATGAATGCATTTTTCATGCAGAGGGTACTCTGTGAGGGCTACTGTGGAAGCAATAATTTAATTTCCTGACTGCAAAGCAAGTAGGTTCATGCACAAGCAGCTCTTCTGAGACACGAGTGAACATCACCAGACAGAGTTCCCAGCTCAATCCATGGCTTAGGCAGGGAAGATTCAAGGTCTCAGTTTAGTCATAGTATCATCTCCTGCCTTGTAAGCTCCTGGCTGCTGTTCGGATTTTGTTTTGAGAATTGCCATGAGTTGATTTAGGAAATGTTGTGAGGTTTCTTTCAGTTGTTGGGTCAACAAGGATTTTGCATTTCTTGTATGTTTTCCTTTTGAGCAACTAAAGCAACATTCATCCTTCAACAAGGCAGAAGTCCAGTTCCTGCTGGGTGATCAGTTTACTTGAATGTGAGAATGAGATTATTGCTGAGTTAGACAGCAAACAGCTTATCAAAACCTGAGAGAGTTTTGCACTTGTCTTGAGCTGAATTTTAACCCCTGGCTGGATTCTGTGGAGTCAGATTACTTACAGCAAGAGCCAAAACCAAAGGAGCCAGGTAGACAGCAACCCTCTGGATAGAACTATTGTCCTTAAAGTCTCGATTTTTACATGATCTTAGACAATTGCTGACTGATATATCTAAAATTTGGAAGACAAGATTTATGAATATAGAAACAAACAGCAAAAGTATAGCAGTTGAGGAAAACTAATAGCAATCAGGTGGGAAGGGGGGCTATTGAAACTTTTTGGTTTTTTAACCAGTAAAAATTACTTCTATCTTTTGTCACTGCCATAGGACACAGAAGCAGGCATTCTGCTTGGTTATGACCTATCCCTAGCTGACTCTGGAGGTGAGAGGTGCTGTCTCCTCTTCAGGCAGCAAAACCCAGGGCCCAGCATCTCCCATGTGGAATTTTTCAGCAGGAGCAGGGCCAGATGCTAATCCAGCCCATTACTCTTAATAAAGTGATTTAACACATCCATGGCACCAACCTGCATAGCTCAGGTCTGACCCCCTGTCACCACTTCATGGGCAGCTGGATGATGCCAAAATCCAGCCATGCTCACAGAGGGCTGCTGGAGTCAGTGAAGCAGCAGCTGCGCTCTCCAGGGCAGGCTCAGGGGTTGTGGGCTGGTGGGTGCCTTCCAAGGCCCCCCATCCCCACTCAGTGCCTCACACACAGTGGGTTTGGGGTGCTCTGTGCTCTTTGCTCAGGTGGGGCAAGGAAGGAGCAGTTTGAAACTCAGTAAAACTCTCCTCCCAAGAAGCAGCAGCATCCTCAGGTGATATCCTGCTTCCATCCAGTAGTATTGGACATATTTTACTGAGTCAAAACCACATTTATCTAGCAACAATTCCAAGTGAGGAGTTCTCCCACTGGGGGGAAGATTGGTGTTTCTTTCACCTGCACTTCAAAATAAGAGTGCTCCCATGAGCTCCCTCTGCCAGGAAACCATCTCAGAGCTGTCCCAGCCCAGAGGCCAAGCCAGGCTGAAGGCATGGCTGGGGCAAACGGCCCAAGTGCACTCTGCACAGCCTGGTTCACACTTGTAGCCTGGACACGTGGTGAGCAGAAAGCAGCAGTGCCTCTCCATGGCTGACCTACTTAGAGGTCAGGCTTGCCCAGGGGCTCTGAACCGTGTCCTGTGGGCTGCTCACCACTCAGATATGCACTAGCTCCCATTCTGCCCACCCTGCTACTCCTTGCTGAAGCTCCTGAAAACCTCCAAGTCAGCTCTGAAACAAAGGCTGATGGCCCCTCGCCAGCAACAGCTCACGAGCTTGGAACTCCCCATAGGGCCATAAAAGCCAGAGAGAAACCATTTTAGAGGAAGGAAAGAAGTATGAAGCACCCTTCTTGCAAATCCCCTCTGAGGGCAACACAAGGAGAGTGTCAGGGTTAGCCCAGCTGATCAAGAGCCATGTGGTAACAATTGCATCCTCCATGCAATATCCTGCCCCAGGGAAGGGAAGCACTCCCAACAGCAGTTTTGCTCTTTGCTCTTGGAGGCACAGGAATGCTCCTGCAGCAGGGTTTTCATCGCTATTGCAAGCCCCAGAGCAGTTTCAGGGGAGCTGGGCTGAAATTACCAACTTCATTTCCACAGAGTGGTTAATAACCTTGGACTCTTCTCACTGCAAGTGTCTTAAATATGAGCTATTCCTCATCAGGGAGAAATCAGGATTTGATGCGGCACAGAAATGAATAGCTGAACAACCCAAATCTTGAGAAGTGGCTCTACATATATTTTCACAGAAGTCCTGGCAGGTTCTGGAATTAATCTGGCCAGAAACCACCAATATATCTGCGTGCTAACTTGAGTTGAGGCAGCTTTGAATACTGCTGAAAAATCCCAGTCTGTGAATGATTTCCATTTCTGAATCTCTGCCCTGCTGTTTATGGAAAGGCAAAGAAGTGCAGTGATGAGGTAAATGTGTTTATGAATGTCCTACTGTTACCTTTCTACTCTAACAACTTGCAGGAATTACTTTACCACCCTTATTTATTGCTAATCAAGCTCAGCACTGGGAGGAGAAGGAATAAATTCTGCCACAAAGTTTGTGCTAAGTCATTTTTTCATCATCACATTAAAGCCATAGCACAGGCAGTCTTATTTGAAGCCTGATAATGGTTAGAAATATTCCTTTTCTAGAAGTTTGCTCTTTTTTCTTAGAAGTGCTCACATTTTACCCAGCACCTCTTCTGTAGAGCAGCAAGAGCAGCCTGAGCTGCAGCAGAGCAGCAAAGTCCAAGTGTTCAGCAAGCTCCCCTGAACTCCTGTTTGAAGAGTTTCCTCAAAAGCAGCACCATCTACTCTGCCAGCAAAACTTTCCAGCCTGCAGCTAGAGCAAAGCATAGCTGTGGGCCTGTGTCAAAGGTACATTTGTTAACACATTTCCCCTGGAGTGCTAATTAACATTTACATCAAGTACTATGAGAGAGAAAAAGCTTCAACACAAAAAAACACTCCAGGGAAATGTGGAGAGTAAATTTTCTCCCCCCTCCCCAGACACAGTGTACTGTTTATCCTTAAGGAGCTGGTGAAAATACAGTTTGTTTTGTAATCTTCTGTTCTCTAAAATCAGATATTTCTGCAAGTTAATAACTATCCAGCTTCTTTTTCATTTAAAAACCTCCAAGTGCATTTAGAATTGTATGACAGCAAGGCCCTGCGGGCACTGGTGTGAGCCAGCCCACGTGCAGGTCTCCATGCTCAGCCACAGCACAGGCGCTGCCTGGGCTGACCACAGAAAATGACAGTCTTTTATGATTTTATAATAAACGTAAAGAAAAGAACATCAACACACTTTTGCTTAAGATTCAACCCTCTTAAACTAAACACTAAGATAGGAAATGCGGCCATTGGCAAGGGCCGGACAGCTGACTACAGGGACGGCCGGCGGCTCGGCGGCTTGTTCTGAGAGTTTCCTTTTTGTTAAGTCAACTTCAGCTGGGGACTTCTTTTCCCCTCGCCGCGAGCCGGGCTTCCCTGGGATGGTGGCCGCTGTCCCAAAAGCTGGAGAGCTGCTGAGAGAGAGAGTGTTCCCTTGCCCGGAGCCCAAATCAGACACAAGACACGAGGGTCTGCTCTGCTTGGGTTCAGGGGCAAAAGACCCCGGAGAGCCCAAATCTCAGACTTTCATTCTGAGGGTTACAACTTATCTCATAACGGTACAGGGGAGGAACAGGGAAGGGTCAGAGGGTCAGGGCCTAATCGGGAAGGAGTAAGGGAGGAGAGAGGGAGACACAAGATATCATTGTTAACTGAGGGATGGGAGGGGGGGAGTTCGACCCCCTTTCCAAGGCCAAACTTAACTCTACCTTCAGAGGGGCCTCACTTTCTAGGCCCCCACAAATTCCTCAGGGGATATGTAACTCTCTGGGCTTGAACCACTGCTACAAGGAAACGCAAACAGAAATATTTGTAGCTGGATCTTCAATTACCACATTTTGGGATGCTGACAAAAAGCTCTAATGAGTAACACTTCTACCCACAATGAGATGCAGAAAAAGTTATTTGCAAGCACAAATTTGCACTTGAAAGATGTGAAGGCAGTTGCTGAACAGCTGAATAATGAGCTATTCTCAATATTATTTCTCAATATATATTGAGGAAAAATGTGCTATCACAGTGGAGTAAAAGTTTTAAGACTGCAACCAATATAACTAAAATATGGTTGAACAAATCCTCTAGATTTTTCCTAGGGCAGGGGGGAGTTTTTCCCATTTTTTAAAGGAAAAACTAGAAAATATCAGGTTTACAGAAAGAAAATCATATTCTATTAGCCACAAAACAATAATATCTAAATCTTCACGTACTCTGTGAACTTTTAGGCCATGACAGAGTGCATGTTATTATTCAATATATTCTCTCCCGCCACAACCATGCATCCTGCCCAGGCTTCTGTGAATTAAAATCTGTGTCTAAAAAAGCACCAATAGGCACATTTGAAGATGTAGTAAAAATTGACTGAGCACACTTCTTCCAGAAATCAGTTTCTAACCCTCCGCCTCCACAGAAATAAGGATCTGAGATGAATAATATATACTATGAAAACACAGACTTTTTGTTGCAAACTGCTCTAGAGTTCTGTGGACATATTTTGTTATTGTTGCCCAGTTGACAAATATTTGAGGTGAATAATTTTCAGTCTTGATGTTTACAAACTACTCTCATTGTTCTGTCCCTTTTTTCTTCCCATTTTTTTTTCAAGTGTTGCTTCTGCCTTTTAACTGGATATCCAACTTTGTAAACAAAAAATACGTGTGGCAAACAGCAAATCAGCAGAAAATTTTTTAGTTTTTGTTAGACATGCTGAAGTGAAGGACCCTCAGCACTGATGAGAATGACTGTCAGGGCAGTGCTGTGGGAGATGCACCAAGCAATCAGTGCTGAGATGTTCCAACAGGACAAGGTGATTGTGTTTTTTCTGCTTGACCAGCTCTTCAAACTTCTCATTAGATACACATATGTCTGTATTCACTAAGAATATTTTTTAACAAGTAGCAAGCACTTGGATATTTTCATATTTCCAGTGTCCTTAGTTCTCTTTGTTGCCCATAATTCCTACAAAGAAAAGGCAATACTGAGCTCGAATCTAAACTGGCACATTTCTGACATGACCACCCAGAGACTCCTTCTCCACAGCACAAATGTCTGGACTGAGATCCTGGCCTCAGCACAGGCAACAGAAAAGCTTCCACTAGTCCCCTCCAAAACTTGCGAAAACAACAAACTCCAGTATTTTTTGGGAAACCAAAATGGAAGTAGAATGTTCAACTTCCAAAATGCTAATCATTTAATTTCAAGTAACAGGATGAGATTAATATAAACATTCTAACCTGTCCAAATTGGAAATCTTTCAAACGTCAAGCACAGGAAACAACAAGGTGTTTTTTTTTCAGGCAGGATGTCAGAGTTACCCCCGTGATTATGTGAGCCGAGGACAATGTTGTTACATGAGATCAAATTACAAACACAAGCAAACAGAAAACAATCTCTGAACGTCACTGTTCAGGATTTGACAAGAAGCTCAGCTGACCCATTCGGGAGGTTAAATGCTCTCTAGCGAGCTCTGGGGGAATAGGAGGAGTTGCTCCTGGACACTGAGTTCCATGCAGTTAAATTGTCAATTTGTTTGCCCAAGTTAATGCTTATCTTACCCTATGCTTGCTATGGTTTTACTCAACACATTTGACCTGCACATCTTAAAGCAGTGGCTTTGCTAAAATTATAAGAAGTTTCTGGATTCTCCAAACACCTGAGAAAACTATTTTGGTAGTTTCCACAGCACAGAAACCTACAGTTCCTCAGATATTTGAAAATTCCAGTGAGGTGGATGACAGTCACTTAACCACACACATTACCATTTCATTTCTGTTCCTAATGTTTAGCACAACCTTGCTCTAAGGAATTTCTGAACTTGTTTACAAAGCTGATGCAGAGGTTGCATTCAGCTTGGTCCAAGGGCAATGGTTTACTGAAGTCACTGGTAAACAGCAGAAAGATGATATTTTCTGTAACTGAGGGAGGAGGGGGAATAAAAGTTCTCACCTTGCACCAAGGACCATTAGAGACAGAGCTGGTTTCAAAAATATCTGCTCCTTCATTTTCTTCCATGTCTGATTAGTTGCAAAACTTTGTTTTCCAACGATAAACATTAAATCACCCTCCAAGCAAAAGCAAAGCAAACCACGCAGGCTCCAGTATCCTAGTTTGTGAAAGCCCTGCAATAAGTCACATGTTGGTTTTATGGTCACTGGTCTAATCCAAGGTTGCAGATCCTGGTTCCGTGCTGGATTTCACAGAGCTGGGCCTTTCTTTTGAGCTTTAATAGTTCCCCTTGTCAGGCATTTATCTCCTTCAGCCGTTCCTTGTGGATGCAGGTTTTCACCTAACAAATGGCAACAGCAGTTTACAGCTGCCCAGGCACTGAAGGAGAAGTGACACTGAACCTCTGATTATCTCAGGAGAAGCCTGACAACAGAGTGCAATACGTGGCCACACCTCATTGCTGCCAAAGCTGGCCTAGGCCATAAAATCAGAAGCAAGGTCACGCAGCAACCAACCATTCAACGTCACTACAGCAATAAAGCCAATTTATGTTCAACTTCTTGCTTGGTTAGATAAATATTTTTATTAGAAGAAAGAAGCCCAGAGAATATGGCAGGGGCCTGGCTGTTCTGAGCTGAGATACATAAATTCTGATCAATGCAAAGCTCTCAGCAGATATTAATGAGCCGCAAAACAACCCCACAAAGCTCTGCTTGTGAATGCCATTGGGGTCAAACCCCTAAGCAATTTTCCCTAAGGATGCATAGACCCTGTACCCCAGCTGGGTGGGCAATGTCCACAGAGCAGATGTGGCCGGTGGCAAGGGCCGGACAGCTGACTACAGGGACGGCCGGCGGCTCGGCGGCTTGTTCTGAGAGTTTCCTTTTTGTTAAGTCAACTTCAGCTGGGGACTTCTTTTCCCCTTGCCGCGAGCCGGGCTGCCCTGGGATGGTGGCCGCTGTCCTAAAAACCGGAGAGCTGCTGAGAGAGAGAGTGTTCCCTTGCCCGGAGCCCAAATCAGACACAAGACACGAGGGTCCGCTCTGCTTGGGCTCAGGGGCGAAAGACCCCGGAGAGCCCAAATCTCAGACTTTTATTCTGAGGGTATGTCCTGGGTTGGCCATATGACCTGTTTGTATCCCAAATCGTCCTCTTGCTTATGCTGGACATTAAGTTCTACAGCTTTAAGTTAGTCCCAGAGAGACAGAGAGAGTGAAAGTGGAGGAAAAAAAAAAAAACCACTCGCCGTTTGTCTGCAGGATATCTTTTACTCCTACGAAGCAAGGCCTTGAGAGAGTGGAGAGGCTACATTCCAGCGGACAGCGTTATCTTTTTTTTTTTTTTTTCTCTTTTTCACTCTCTCTGGTGTGTGCTGGAACAGCTCACAGCGGAGGGTTTCCTCGGATTTTTCTCGGCTTTTTTGCAGGGAGAGACTTTGTTTCTTTTGCTGGGTAGTTTTTTCCTTTTTCCTCTTCCTGGGACTGGCTGGCATCGTGTGGGCCCCGGACACCAGGGAACCCCTGGGGGGCCCCCCCTTGCCGATTTCTACAGCCAGGCCTGGCAATCGGCCCCCCCACTGGAGAACTGAACCGGACTCAGACGGACTCTGAATCTACCATCTCTTCAGAGGAAGGAGAGGTTTCATTGTTTTCATATTATCCAAATTTTCTATGCTTGCGAATATTCTATTTGTTAAATAAATAGGTTTTTTCCACTTTTCTCTAAGGAAATTTTTTCCCGGACCTGTTTGGGGGAGGGGTGGTTGGAATTGGCTTTTTCTAGAGGAGATCCCCCCAGAGGTTTCCTCCTAATTTGCCCTAAACCAGGACAGCAGCATAACATAAGATAAACTTTCCTATGGTTTCTGTGGAGAAGCAAACTCGCAAGGTTTTCAGCTTCAACCTTTAGTGTAAACCAGACATCTGTTTCGAGTTGTGTCAGATCACAGGAAGGACAGCCCACAGCCTGGTTTACTCCAAACTAATTTAGGAAATCGGAACTCTCCCCATGGATGAGTCACGAGCTTCTTGGGCAATGACAGGCCAGACACATTTGTCTTTGCAGCTTGGTGGTTTTCGCTGTGAAAGAGGTGACAGCTCTTTCCCCCATCTGGAGGTGACTTGCAGCTGGAGGATCAGCCCCAATACCCAAGCCCATTTGTGCATCTGCAGTCCTGAGGTCAAAGTCCACCAGGAAAGGAAAAGAAAGGATGAAAAAGAAAAGGGAAAGTGCAGAATGGGTCTAAAGATGGCTTTGAAGTTCAGCCCAGGAACGGAGATCAGGAAGCAGGAGCTGTAATTGCAGCTGGGTATCAGTTTCCTTTTTTATTCCAGGATCGCCCACAGCATGCTGGAGTTTCTCCCTCAGAAAGTCAGCAGAAACAACACTCACCTCTACAGGAGAGCAGAAGCTGCTGTTAAATGGAAGAACCACAGAGACAAAACAGCTCTTTACATTTCTAATGCAGAGGCAAACAGAAAGCACCTTGAACACATCTGAAATTACTTTTACTACTTCTGAACCAGCCAGGAAAGCAAAAAAAACCTATTTCTTATTTTGTTTCCTAAGGAACTTGCACTGTATTGCTTGTGGGCTTTGCCCGAGATCCTTGAAATTGGGCCAGATTCAAGTAAACTCAATAGAGAGGAGACATCAGGTACACAAAAGTAGGTGGTCCAGGAGACCAGAGAGGTCCTGCAAATATCCCCAGAGTGGAAGCCTCCCAGCTGAGCTCATGCCATCAAGAAGCCCCCCATGGGAAGAAGACTAGAGAGAAGGTACCAGTGCCACAGACATGGGGCATTTGACATCCGTCTGAGGGCAGGTTTATTCCACGCTGCCTTGAGCCTGGCAGTGCTGGCCATTAGCACTGTTCAGACCTCACCAAACTGCATGTTCAGCTGCATATATGATGGGTGCAAGCATAGAACTGGGACCTCAGATCTGACAGGCCTTTGACCCAAGCCCTGGTAAGGCTGCTCTTTATGGAGGCTGTCCTGGCCTGGCACTTTTAAGCTGCTGCCTCAAGCAGATGTGTCAGAACAGGTTAATAGACATCCTGCTGTAACTTTAATGCTATTAGCCAACATTAAACAAAGGTTTAAATTTTTTTTTCTTTCCCAAGATAAGCTGCAAGGCAGGGATCAGGGCTGCTGTGAGAAAACACAAACTCTTGGGATAGTGAAATAAACCTGTTTGTTCCAGTTACAAAAGGTTTTGAGCTGAACTCAGGGGCCCAAGTTATCAGGGAAATGACAGCATCTTGAAGACCATTGCAAAGGATTTAGGTATTGGTATTTGCTAGGCATACCTTGAGTGTTTGACCATTATAAATCTTTTCTTGTTTAGGAAAGAAATCTCATTTTTCATGATATTGTGCTTATCTTTTAGCAGAAGCAGGGGCAGGATCTGAATATGCTGGTGTTTGCAGGCGGCAGTGGTGTAGTACAGCCCGTCTCTCAGCTTCACCGTGCAGAAAACAAGCTACAATTGTGAAATCATTGCCTAACAATTGATAAGGACAACCACTGCAATCCTCTCCCTGCCTCCCCTTGGCCAGCATCCCAATTACCACACATTACAGATATATAGAAAAGAGAATGGCAACGTGGTTAAAGTACAAGCCACATACAGAAGACAGAGAATTTATCTCCATGTCTAGTCTGGTTTCCTCTTTCACCTTTGGCCAAGTAATTCAGTCTCTAAAATTCTTTTTTTTCCTCCTTTCATGGCAGTATTTACCATCTTTCTGACAGCCCTTGAGTTCTCCCAAGGAATGGGACTGAGGGAGAAACCAATCCCTTCAAAGAAAGCCATGTCAGGTACCTTGTACAAGGTGCTGCAGGAGACTCTTTTAGGAGGCCTTTGCTTTACAGAAGAATGAGGTTTATTAATGCCTTGTTTCAAATGAAGACATTAATTCCCATTACACCCTTCTTTTCAGGAACTCCCTAGGGCTCCGTAACTCCTTGCATCATGAGATGCCAGCTCCTGATGTCATCAACCCCAAGAAAAGACCAGCCCACCACAAGACCAAAGAAATTTGGTTCACACATTCTCACCCTGAAATGAAGAGGGATGTATGCAATTTCTCAGTCTCCAAAATTTATGGCTGTTGAGAACAGCAAGCCCACACCCTTATTGCCACTACCACACTGAAGGATGCAATAACTATTTTCTCCCATGAGAGAAAAGCCTGTGGTAAACCAAGTACTCGTATGTTTTAAGTATTAGATAAATACTGATGAAGTGTTAAGTAATGGCACTTTCAATGATATCTTAAAAACCCCAAATATGTTATCACTTCCTATTCTACACGGATGCCCCATGCTCAGTTGTATTGCTCACCAGACAGCTGCAGGACAAAACCTCACAAGTTCTGCATGAGCTGAGTAACAAAACATGGGTCACTGAACAGTACCTCCCTTGAACATAGTTACAGTGAGTCAGGGCCAAACTCTACCCAACATCCCTGTAAACTTCAAGCAGGTCACTCAGCAGTTATTTCAGTGCCTTGCTGACTCAGAAGTAAAACAGACAAAAGAGGAAACAGGAGAGATTGTGTTTGGATTTAAATTTGCTGTTCAAAGGTGCAACATAAATGAGGTACTATGAAGATGATATTTCAACTTGCAAAAGAAATAACGTGCAATTTGCCAGCAATTCCTTCTTCTGTAGAAATTTAAATTGCATTTTGTCCTAATGACTTGGAATTTCTTAAGGGTAATTGTGAATAGATTCCAGTCCATCTTAAATTCTAGTTCTTCCAAATACATTTTATATTTCTAAAAGCAAGTGGTATATCTTCATTAACTGAAGGAAATACTCTAGAAGTAATCTAAGGGAACAGGGACTGCCAAGATAGACTACATCATCCACAGAAATCTCACCTCTACTGGGTCTCAATAAAATACCAAGATTTGGTCTTAATTCCCTGTAAAGAAGGAGGCATAACTGAACCCCAAGAAGGTATCTAAAAGAACAGGGAATGACCCTATACATATGTGGCTTTTGGGCCATAGTTTTGAAGTTAATAGTTATCTCAAAACATGTGATGCTCAGTCTATGTGGGGGAGCAGCAATCATCCTCATTTGGCTCTGATTTAACTTCTGACAACCTATGCAAGCCTAAAAAACACAGCCAACTCTTAAGGAAATGTCTGTGTCCCTACACTCAGAGCCATTGTTTTCACGTGTATAAATATGTAATTTTTTATGCCGAGAAATAGTACTTTATGTATTATCAAACAAATTATATCTACAGCTGAGAAAAATCTTGAGGTGTTTTCAAGGACTGTGTTTAAAACATCATCAGAAACAAGATGAATAAACAAAAAATGGTTCTAAAATATCCCTTAGGATAGACTGGAGGAAAGCTACTGATGTCACAGTAGCACCCTCTAGTGCTGCTGTCACTGGGCTTTGCCAGCAGTTCCCAGACAAAATTTGACATTTGATGTCAGGATTAAACTTCTCTTGTCCTAGACACAGCTCACAGTAAGGTCAGAATATCAACATCATTTTATGAACAGAATGAGACACAGATAACTGTGGAGACAAATCCACCATTACTAACAAATATTTTCAGAGAGAGCTTGCAGTTGGCTGTGTTAACAGCACCTACAGCCCAGTAACTCCCAAATTATGGAAATAAATAAATACGGACCAGTGCAAAGGCAGAGATTATTTTTTGGTTGTTCAGTGGAAAAGAAATGAGCCTGCCCCCACAGACTCCAAGTAATGTAGAGATGCAGCCTGAAAATAGCAACTGTCAGGCTGTGTTTTACCCCCAGGCAGCAGTGAAGTCCCACAGAGCCTCTTGCTCACTTTCCCTGGTGAGATGGGGAACTGGAAAAGTAAAAGTGACACAGTTCATGTGTTGAGATAAAGAGTTCAATGGGCAAAGCACACAAGGAAGGCAAAACAAGGGATTTATTCACCACTTCAAATGGGCAAGCTGTTCAGGAGATCAAGGCTCCATCAAACCTAACAGTGACTTAGGAAGACAAACACCATCCCTCTGAGCATCACCCTCTTCTTCCTTCTTCCCCCACGCTTTCTATGCTGAGAATGGTCTGGGATATTCCTTGGGCCAGTTGGGATCAGCTGTCCCAGCTCTGCCCCCTCCCAGCTCCTTGCGAGAAGCAGAAAAGGCCTTGGCCCTGCACAAGCTCTGCTCAGCAATAACTACAACATCCATGCTGTTTCCAGCACAAATCCTGTGAAGAAATTAACTATGTCCCAGCCCAAACCAGCACACAGTCACAACAAAATAGGTGCATAAGTCTAGGTCCATAAATAAACAAAACACTCATCTGCCACAGTGGTGACCATAAAAAGATGAAGGCAAGACTGAGTATGTAAACCAGGGTGGGTGAGATACCATACTTGAGAAGGTAGTTAAGCATGACTTCACAAAAACAGGTAATGCTCTCCTAAAGTCGTGGATCAGCTGTGAGGCAACCAAGCCACAGTGACCACCCTTTCTCCACCTCATTCCCTGCAGCTATAGGGAAAGCCCAGGAGGAATCAAGTTGCCTTAAGTGCTATACACACTTAAGGCAACTTAATTCCAAGACACACCCGTCCAAACCTGTTAACAACTCGGCCTTCATCCCATCACAAGCAATTTTCAGAATATGCCTTTCTCCAAGTGCCTCAACTGGAGCTAGGCCACAGTTATAATCACTGGGTTTGTCACTGCAGCATCCAATACCCAAACAGATGAGATGAACATCCAAAACTCCCTAAAGGTAAGTACTGGAATGTCACAAACAAATTAAAATCCTCTGGTGCAGTAGGACAGGTTTATTACACATTGGGAATCAACACCAGTGAGATACCAACACAAAAACACAAACCAGTATTTCTACACTTTTTTCTACCTGAGAACCTGCAGAAGCATAGTTACATCTATCAGGTCCTTTAATGATCATTCCTGTTGATAACAGATAGATTATCTGAGCACCTCAGTCTCTGCCAGCAGGAATCACCCTCATGGTACACTCTCTGGGACCCAGACAAAGGGTTTCTCCCTCATTCTTGTCATTTGAGACATGGAGTGAGCAGAGAGAGGGTGTAAACTATTACAGAGCATGCCTTGGATTTTGGTAGTTCATTTTTTGTGGGGCTGCACAATCCATGACACTCCCAATCTTACGAAAACAACATAGCAGTAAAAAACTCTTTAGAAGGTTCTGTTTCTCATTCATATATTTGACTTCATTAAGCCATAACTTGTGACAATTTGCTATAACTAATGAATGAACCACTAACTTGGGATATCATTCATTATCATACAGCTATTTCCTGCCTGCTTAATTAGGCTCAGAGAATGCCCAAGCAGAGGGAAAGCAGAAGCAGACCCTCTTGGGAAATGATAAATGCTGGAGGCTGAGGGGAATCCTGACAGTTCCAGCACAGCTAATCACACTGAGTTGCTCCCTAGCAAGAATAAAGCGCCTCAGACAGCCTGGAATGCTGGAACAGGGAAATCAACTCTAGAAACATCTTTAACTAGCAGAAATGTACATGGATCCATCACTCAAATTTCCACTGGCACTGCATAACACCATAAAAAAAATTTGGCAACGATCCTAAATTCTGACCTAAAAACCAAGACTAATTTTAAATGGAGGTGAGTAGACAAGCCTACCCTTGTTAGGCATTAACAGCAGAACTGTCCACCTGGCTTTGCAGTTTAGGTTCTTAATCATATAGGTGGCAAGATATGGAGCCAAAAGAGAGTATTTTAAACTGGACAGCAGAAACACTCAGAAAATACTGAAGCAAGAAATGACCAATTTCCACTAGAACAGACATAGCTCAAAGCAACTGACTGGAAAAAACATTCCTTCCATTTTGCCCACTAAGTAGGGCAAACACCACCCCTTTCCTGCAGTTTTTCTCACATTGGCCCTCAGCATTCCCAACCATGACCTACACATACAAACAGGAGGTTATTCCTTCCTCGCAGACATTACCTTCTTTCCACGTCTTCTCTGGCTTGGTGCTAGTACTTTAAGAATTGTATCTTATCTTAAAAGCAGACATGAAGAGTTTTTATTACAGGCATCTGTGCAAGAACACCTGCCTTGTCATAACCAGCAAGTTTACTGGAGCCCAGTTTCAGCAGGAAAATGGGAGGAAAATCCAAGCTCGCTGGGGCCCCGGCCCAGGGAGTGGTCAGCTAATTCCCTGCAGCTGACTGAGCCCACCCTGAAAACTTCTCTGAATTGGGCAACTGATTTATCATCTGTCCTTAGAGCTCTAACTGAGCTTTAGGCTATCTGTTTTGACAGCTGAAGCTGGCCTTCTCTGAAGCAACAGCAAGTGTTTAAGGCCTGCATAGCCAGTGAAAAACAATTATGGAGAATTCAAGTCCAGCCCCCATTCAATTTGCTTTATTTACATATAAACTGCAGTCTGGAACAGAGGTGGTCAAACACCATCATGCCTGCTTCCTGCGGCCAATAGGATCCTGTTTCTCACATGTAATTGGCTTCATAAAATTGCTTGTAATTTGATATCAGAGCGGAAACCAAGCCCTTTTGTTTCTCACAGCAGACTCCCATTTCCAGGTTCATGTCTAACCAAAATCAACTGTGACACAGGCTGACCTCCCTCTCTGCAAGAATAAAAATAACTTATTATATGTATTACTATAATGTGATGGCATCCATCACACTATTACATATCATGTTCCCTTCATCATTCCTCTAAAGATTTTGCTGTCTCTGTATTACTCCCTCTTGAACAGGTTACTGGGGAAAATGTTGGCCACTTATCAGCATTTTTTCAAGTTATTCCTCTATAAAGAAAGCCCCTTAGAGCTTTAAAATGTACCTTTGAACTTTTCTTATCATTGCATTCCACTTAGAAATTCTCTCCAATAGCTGCACAATCGTATCTCCAGCTAACACTGATAGCACAGAAGAGATTGTAAGACAGGGCAGTTTTACATTTGTCAATTCAGACATGCACATCCACCCAAGGGACATTTTTAAACATACCTGTGAATAAACTGCTCCCTGCACTGGTGAGAAAATATTACTGTTCCAGTGGAGGTACAAACTTTGTCCTCCCTGGTCTTGTGCTGCAGGAGACTTAGAAAGAATCCCACATTGTTCCCAAATAGTCCTTGCTTTTGTAGGCTGGAGCAGGTCCCAGGCTCTCACTGTTTAACCCTCACTATACCTCATGGAGCACTCAAGTGTAGTTCCCTTGCAACTTCACATGGAAATGGACTGGCTAATTGACTGCTTTCTGGTCAGTGAGTCAGATCCGAGAAGGTCCCAAAAATATTCACAGCACCAGATCCTGCTCTGTCCCAAAATGAGGATAGTAGCACTTGCTCAGGTCAGTGCATTCCTGCTATCGTGTCTGTACAATCTGTATTCTGATATTACTGCTGATATTGATAGGAAGCTTCTGCTCAAATTGAACAACTTCCCTGCCTTTCATGTTGAAGGAAAGATGACTTAAGAGACAAGTCTGTTCCCAAACCAGTCAAGGGATCCATGGATTAGGTAAAAGAACTTGTATTACTGGCAGAAAAAACCAAAATGACTTCACAAACATAATGGTGGTGTTCAAGCTGAAAGACTTGCTACTATGTGCACAGTTTAAGACTAAAAAAAAAAAAAAAAGAAAAGAAAGAAAGAAAAGCATTTAATAAGGGATAAACAAAAAGGCTGGGAAATGGCTGAAATTTTATAAACCCAGAGGGTCATATATAAAGTTTGGTTAGAGGGAGACTCAGACGAATGTCAGTTGTCTATAAAGCCTTGATTTTCAAGGGAAAATAGAAACCATGCCTACCTGGTCAAGTGCTGGGAGCTGTCTAATTAGCTCCTTCCCCTTGGCATATGCCAAAGCATTCTAGATTGTTGATATTTGACCTGTTTAGCCCTACCCAACTCTAAAATCTGGCCATACAGCTCATATGTGAGCATGTTCTGCCTGACATAATTTCTGTCAGGGCGCACTGAATTGTAATAGATTCCTCCACAGTGTAGCAAGAAACATCAGGGTTACTTCCCCCCCCCCCCCCCCGTCCTACTTCTGCGAAAAATAGAAGTAGAAATATGATATATATATAATACACTACAATGGTTTTCTGCATTATACAAGTGTTTAAGATGTTACCTATTTTACAGGGAAAATAATCCACATGTATTTTGTCTCCATCCAGACATTTCATACTTACACATTAACAGAAGGGCAACAAATTGAGAATGCAAAAAACTTTATTAGCATAAAAAGTACATATTCAGGAATCAATACTCAAATTCCTTCATGGCATCTTGTAGGATTTAACTCTGTGGGATTTGGTTATGAGGGTAAAATAGAAACGAGAGATCTCTAAAGATGGGTTTAGAGCATGGGAATTTATTGTGAAAGAGCGTGGGTGTGAGAGGCTGCTGGGCTGCAAGACACAGCTCAAAGCAGGCCAGAGAAAGAGAGAGAAAGAGGCAAAAGGAGAGAGTAAGAAAAAGGGCTGATTTGCCGTTTACAATACAAGAAATCATCTTCTCTGTTGAATATTCTAATTCTCTTTAACCAATCTGAGACAAGTTACAAACTCTACAACATTTACATCCAACCTATAAGAATCATCACATTACCATACGGGGTTATATTTTAAACCTTAAAAAACTGCTTTTTGGAATCTTCTACCAGGCAGGCAGGGTTTGTTCTGACCTTTGGACCTGCCTAGGCAGAGGGTATTGTTCTATCAAGAAGGAGGATTACCTTCAGTCAGCTATACCATTGTTTCTTAGTTACTCTTCAACTCAAACCTTGTCTTCATCTCAATTTCAATTATACTTTCCATATTTTCAGCATCTTTTGCAAGGTAATCATATCTATAAGGCTTTCCCATCTCATCTTCCCCAACAGCATCTGGCATGTTTGATACATATTTCTGTATCTGCTACAGCTGAAGGAAGTCCAGGCTGTGAGATGTCGGAAGCTTAAGGTTGTGGAGGAGTTATTGTTGGGTTTTTGTTTTGTGCCTCTTTTTAAGTTATGTAAACAACTCAGAGTGAAACCTGTACAAGCAGTATATTAGCTACCATTTGTACACTTAAAAGTTAAATAAATCCCAATTTCAGCAATACAAAAAGCAATATAAAAAAAGGTACGCAGGTGCATGACATGCATCAGAAGAAAACGTGGAAGAACATGGCAAGTGAACGTGTCTTAAAAGTTAGATCATACTGAAAAGTCTCTGTAAATATCTGTATGGCTAGACATGAAAAACATGATAAAATTACTTGGTACCCTAAGAGATCTATACAGTTGCATCTATTTCAACTTCATTAGACATGAATATGTTAGAATGATAAAGTGATTAAAAGGAATAAGAAAAGTTTACTCAAGTTTCACATTTCAAGCTGCCTATTTGATAAGGTAACTAGACGGAGGTAGATATCCAATATTAGTGGCCAAGCTATTCTAACAAGACCTTTTAGCTATCTTGTCAAGCTTTTACATTCAAAGCCACTGTGAAAAGGCTTCATAGATGAAGGATGTCTTTCAAAAAGGCAGCCAGAAAACCTGTATTGCTGATGGAAGTAGTTTCAATTATCCTGCTGAAAGTGAAGGGCATTTAAGAATAAAACATTACCCAGACCGTTATGAGGACACCACTTATCAAGCACCAGATCTCATGCAGTCATTTTAACAAGAGTGACAGTGATTTGCTCATTTCCTATTTTAGAAGCTGAACCATTGCTACCTACTGGGTTCATTCCTAGTCAAAGTAGGACTGCAGGGTGCCACGGCGGTGGATGTCACATGTCCAGCAGTGGAAGCCACCTCCCAGAGAATTGGTGTGGCGAATGTTCACTTTGATTGTAGAAATACCTGGAAGAAATATACAATGCACACTTTAAAATTAGGCTCTCAACTTCATATGGCAAGTTCAGATCAGAACATTGGATGATACTTTATCAGATCATATGGCTAGATGTAAGTGTGGAAGGTATTTCCTACTAGCTTGTTAAGGATTTATTTTCCCAAATTCTAGGCAGAGAACAAACTAGGAACATAGCTGGCTTGTTTATTCTGGTGATACCCTCAGGAATACACAGTGGCTGGAGCACAGCTAGTGCCTGATGTGTTATGACGTGCCAGTAATAAAAAGATAAATTCAGGTTTTGCGGTGCTTGAAGAATTAGCTGAAATTCTGCTACAATATACAATCAGGACACATTTTCATAAATATGTGTGAGCATTTATGATTCAGACACTGAATGTGCTCTTTCAAGTGCTTTTCAAGAAAAGAAGTATTCGAGGTAGAGAGTTCTGACTCCCTCTTTCTTTGAAAGGGAAAAGAGGCTCTTACTATCTAGGTTAAGCTTCCTATCCCTTCTTTTCAGCTCTGATGGATATTTCACTTTGGATGTCAAGCTCAGCTTATACTAAGTCCTAGCAGAAGGATCAGACAATTTCTCTGTTACAGAATTTGCCTTTTTGCTTCTCGGTACTTTCAGGAGCTCAGGAGCAGCTCAGCAGAATCTCTCACCTAGGCCAGCAATAGTTTTGTTCCCAGTAGACCCATCTCAGTCCAAACTTTCTGACTACCAGAGTTTATTTAGAACTTACACAGACTGTGAAGTTCAAGTGTGAAAGATAAGCCCTGATTAGCATTAATAGCATCATTTTTTAAGTATTTTCAAACATTTATAAATCCTCATCTCCTTGGTCATGCATTAAAACAACCTAAGACTGAGAAGCTGTGCATAATAAACTTCCAGATTTTATGTTTAATAACTATTCTGTCACTGCATAGCTGAAGGAATGCCACACTATCTCACAGGACTGATATTCTCAATATATGAGCAGAAATACCTGGGTTAAGTGGTCTTAATTTGACATTTTAAAGTACAATGAGTCTGCAACTAGAAAAATCTGAAAGCATTTTAGCAGCGATGGATTCCCAGCTCTGTATTGTAGAGGGATTTCTGTTAGAGATTGGGCCTATTTGACAGGACTGG
>JAHLSL010012259.1:0-40077 GCA_025920805.1 Petroica traversi
TGCTAAGGGTCGTTTTCTGCCTCCTCTCTTGTCCTTTGTTTCACCTTGTTATAAATGCATATTATAGTGTTGGTTTTTCGCAAATAATGAATACTATGTATATAATATTGATCCTTGTAGAAGCAGTGTTTGTGTAGAAATGTAGCCATTCTAGTTTTGCTTAATAGTTGAGAAATAACTAACATTGCTATGTTAAATATCACTCACAAGCCACCCCTCAAGCAAGGCGATTTACTCCTATCAAGATATTCCTGGATAAGAGACTCCTCTGCCGGGAATTGATGAAGGACTAACTGAATTCTTCAAAAGAACTTCATTTGAATTATACAACAAGTTGTAAAAGTAAAAAAAAATGTTTAAAGAAAGTCTCTCTCTAGGAGAGGTGTGCTCTGGCTCTGTGCCAGTACACCCGGCGTCCCGGGACGCCGTAATTCCTTTGCTTTGTCTTTGTCTTTTCTTGTTGATTTTTTATTAAAAACCTTTAAACTTTAGCAGAAAAGGACCTCGTTTTTAACAACCTTCTCCTTATTTGGCGCTTTTCTCGAGTTTCCTGTAACTTAAATCTGATTATGCAAGCATAAGCACTAGTTGAACAGCTGCATGTTTGTACATGTCTTTCATCTGGTTTCAGGCGGTTAACCTCTTGTTCCTATAGTGGACAAAACATTCTGTGTTTATCACAATCCCCCATGTCTCTTGTCTTATTTGTTTTGTTCACTGTATCTCTGCAATTCCCTTCTTGCCATTTCCAGATCATCTGGATTTTCATCCCCAGGTAATTGGCTGTATTTTGCCTTTATAAGCATTAAATGTGCTGCCTCTAACCGTTTTTTAACTATAGTAAGTAGTTTATTAAATATACAAGGTCCAAAGGTGAGTCCGAGCATTAGTAGAATCAGTGGTCCCGCAATGGTTGATAAGAGTGTGGTGAGCCAAGGGGAATGATTGAACCCATTTTCATACCAGCTACGATGCTCCTCTCTTTCGCTTTTTCGTTGTTTATCTGTTTCTTTAGTTCATTCATTGTATTGATTACTACTCCAGTGTGATCTGCATAAGAGCAACATTCTTCCTTTAATGCAACACAAAGACCCCCCTGCTGTAATAACAATAGGTCTAAGCCTCTCCGGTTCTGCAATACCACTTCTGACAGAGATCATACTGATTTAACCAAACCATCGATTGCTTGTTCAATTTTACTTAAATCTTCATCTACAGAGATTCTCAATGCTTTAAATTCCTTTTGTTGATTAATTAGTGATGTTATTCCTGTCCCCGCTCCCACTCCCCCTATAGTTAGAAGGGTTGCTATAGTCAGAGCTGTAAAGGGTTCTCTCCTAACAACATGGTGTTCTGGGGTGGTATGCTGTTCCAAAACATAATTTTTTGGGTGATATGTAATCTTTGATATAATAGTTACCTGTATACAAAAGTCATGGGTATGACTAAAGATTTTTAATGATAAACAAGGAGTGATCCCGATGCTATCACAAACCCATCGGGTGTTAGTTGCTGGTGTTAACCACTCGGCTAGTTGTCTCTGTCGTGGATTCTGTACGGTTATGTTACAGAGGTGCTTCCTATTTACAGGTACAGTGCCCACACAACGTCCCTGCCCGTTACTTGAGAGAGTGTAATGCCTTGGACCCCTTCTTTCATCCTTTTCCAAAGACATTCCCTTGGGTTTGATCCATTCATTCTTTTTGTTTTTGCGGTTACCCCGATGGCTTCATAAAAAGGGGGTCTAATATCATAACAAAGCCAACAGGCCTCTGTTAGGTTGGGACTGGTTTTGTTAAATAGGTTATAACTGGCCTGCATAATTTTCCAAAGAGTTCCATAACCTGAGGTTTGTTCAAAAATCTCCACTTGGGTCCCGTTCCAGTCATTTGAGCTATTTCCTGTATGATTATCTTGAACAAACCCCTAGTTTTCTCCTATCATGGGGTTAGGTCCCACCGGTTGAGACACTTGGGGTATGAGTTCCTTTTTTATCGTGATCAATCCCCCCCTGTCTGTTCCAGCCTCCCAAAATCGAACTCCCCACGTTCTCCCTACTAACCAGCCAGTGTCTTCCGGTTGAGAGACATTTACCCATAGATCCTCACACCACCCTTCCTTGGAATCATAGGTGACAGCTCCATCACCTCGGTGGGAGGGAGGGGTACATCCTTTAGACTTATCCCAGGTTACTTGGAGAAATTTATCTGAAGTTGTAGACCAGTCTGAGGCTATTGTTTCACAACCCCAGTAGTTACAATAATATTGTCCACGTGAGTTACAATATCCTCATCCAGGGTTCGAAGCAGGGCATAAATAATAGGCATAATATTTTGTCTGCTCTACCCAAATGTGTCTTTCTGTTTCCCTTAATGAGGTGGACTGCATGGGCACTAGGTGGCCAATTTTAGTCTTAAATGAGGGAGCCCCTGGTGTCTCGACAGATTCTACAATTCGTGATTCCTCTAGTTGTATTAAAGACCATTTAAAGGGTTGATGTGGCATGTGTTCATCTGCCTTTCCCTGCTGTATTATCAGTAACATAAGTAGAGCAGTTTGTAGAGTCAAGTGGTGTCCATTGGCACGAGGGAGAGAAAAAATCTCATAGTGCCAATCTTTCCTGTCTTGCTCAGTGCCTCCATTACTCCCATCCCTGGGGTAATTCCTCGAACGCTTTTTCAGCATCCCAGCCGAAAGGTTCTTTTCTCCACTGTTTTTTACCCCTCTGCCTCGCTCGTCGACTTGGTTGCTTCGAGCCACGAGGTGTACCATCTTCTCGGCAGCAGGGATAGTCTTCAGGAGTCCTCCGGGATAGCTTTTGGTGTTTTTGTACAAATGTATTCCAGCTTTGGTGCTTAACGGGAGGTGAGTTGCACTGAATTTTTCGCAAATCAATTCGACAGGTGCAGTCTATAATTTCTGCTACAAAGGGGTTGGGTTCATTGAAATGATAACAGTAAAAATTTGGTTCAACCCCTAGTGTGAAGATCTTCCACCACTCTTCAGACTGAGGTATCAACCCTTCATGTTTTATCTTGTATTTTAGAATTTTGTCAGTAATGTCCTGTTGCTGTTTCCAGCAGGGAGTGTAAACTCCTCGAGGTGGGATCCCTCGCCTACAATGTTTCCACCACTTTTCTCCACAAACTTTACAAATGTAACATACAAAGGGATAACAATTACATCCAGGACGTCCATATTTTATCTTAACATAGTTATTACAAATTAATCTTTCCTCTGTATATGTTGGGTCTGGTAAATATTTGATATAATATTTATTCATTAAAAGTGTCCCTAGCTCGTTGTATTTTTAGTTTTAGATCTCCTGGGTTTCCAATTACTTGCCACTCGGGAGTCGGTCCCTCCACTGGTCCTTTAATACGGCTCGCGTGAGTCCATCCTTTCACAGCAGTTCGAACTGCAGTTTCTGTAGGGAGCAGTACAAGACAAGGACGTTGCCATTGTGGAGTTAGCTTTGTTTCCCTCCAGGATTTTATCATCACCCAATCTCCTGGATGTACCCGGTGTAAGCCTAAATCTAACGGGGGCCTTTGAGTTAGCATTCCTTTTTTCCGTAATTCTTCCCTATATTTCATTAAGTTAACAATATACATATTTATATTTTGGTCCCTTAAGTGAGGATGTTCTTGGGGTTTCTCGATATTGTAGGGCATCCCATACACATTTCAAAGGGTGATATTCCCGTATCTGATCTAGGCTGAGTCCGGATGTTTTAATAATGCCAAGGGGAGGACCTTTATCCATGACAGTTTAGTTTCTATCATGAGCTTCATCAATTGTTTCTTTATTTCCCCATTCATTTTTTCCACTCTTCCTGAGCTCCATATCTTGGAATAATATGCTCTAGTAAAATTTTGATTACGGTCTGAGCTGTTGCCCTAGCAGTGGGGAATGCCTCTACATAGTGAGTAATATGATCCACAATTACTAATAAATACTTCTATCTCCCGGCCTTTGGTAGCTCAGTAAAATCCAGTTGAATATTTGCAAATGGTCTGTATGCAGTAGGTCTCCCTCCCATAGGAAGTCGCCTCAAGTGGGCTTTATTCACCTTGAGGCAAATGGTGCATCCCTTTACGATTTGTTTAGCCAGATCGTGTGCCCCTAGGCACATATACTGGGTGGCAAACTGGTCCACCACAGCCTGTGTTCCCCAATGTGTCTTGCTATGTATTCTCCTCATTATTTCCATAGCTATTGGCTTTGGCAAGACAATTCTGTTTTCATCTGGGAGCCTCCAATTTCCTTTAGTATCTTTTTTAAGTCCCATTTCTCCCATCTTCTTCTCTTCCTGAACGGTGAAACTATGTAAATACTAACCCCAGAGGGGTCATAATGCCTGAGGCCCTCATCATCCTTAGTGTACTTGGTATTTCCCTGTCTACAGGTATTACAAGGGAGGGAAGTTCGGAGTTCTTGTAGGGTCAACAGGGCTGCTCTTTTTGCTTCCTGATCAGCTGCGTTGTTGCCTCTATCCCAGAAGTTCAAACCCTTTTGGTGTCCCTTCACGTGGACTATGGCAATTTTCTTAGGTCCCCTCAGGGCCTGTAATAGTTGTTTTATGAGGTCTTGGTGAATCAACCCCTTTCCCTGTGAGTTTATCAATCCCCGTTCCTCCCAAATTTTACCAAAGGTATGGGTGACTCGGTACGCATACTTAGAATCTGTAAAAATAGTGCCAATCTTGTCCTTCAGATATTGTAAGGCCCTAGTTATCGCATAGAGTTCGCAAGCTTGGGCCGACCATGTTTTGTCTAAAGGCCCTGACTCCAATACTTGGAATTGATGGCCCGTGACAATGGCGTACCCTGACTTCCTTTTCCCTTCTACCACTCATGATGACCCGTCTACAAATAATTTTTTCCCTTCCTCTAATTCTTCCTCCTCCAGATCTGGCCTTATTTTAGTCTGTTCTTCGATGGTATGGAGACAATCATTACTCAGTTTGTCATCCCTAAGTTCCCCATACAGAAATTGAGCAGGATTTTGCAACGTCGTTATTTCGAGAGTCGGTTTTGGGGAATCTAGTAAAATTCCTTCATACTTCAAAAATCTTGCCTCTGTTATCCATTTTTCTGCTTTTTGTTGGAGTATTCCCCTAATATTGTGAGGGGATAATACTCTCAATTCTCCTCCCAGGGTGACCTTGTTTGCTTCTTCTACCAACAAGGCGCAGGCCACTATAGCTTGCAAACAGGTCGGCCACCCTCTACTTACGGGATCCAATAATTTGGATAAATACCCCACAGGTTTCTTCCTTCCTGCCCATTCCTGGGCCAGTACTCCATATGCTGTGCCATTCTCAATGTTAATAAACAGAAAAAATGGTCGTCTTAAATCGGGGAGGCTTAGAACGGGAGCATTTACTAAACTCTGTTGTAAGGTCTCCAATGATTGTTCGTCCTCCTTATCCCATTTTAATAGTCCCTCCTGGCCCAACTTATTGTATAAAAATTTTACTTTATTACTGTAATCTTCTATCCACTGTCTACAATATCCTACCAGACCTAACAACTGCTGTACTTGCCTTTTGTTTCTCGGTCGGGGCATGGATAGAATTCCTCTCACCCTTTCTGGATCTATCTTCTTTTCCCCTTTATTTAAATAATAACCTAAATATTTTACTTCTTCTTCCACGAATTGTAGCTTCGCCTCTGATACCTTCAACCCTTTTATACTAAGGAAATTCAGCAACTTGATGCTTTCTTCCCATACCTGGTCTTCCCCTTTCCCTGCTATTAGGAGGTCATCTGCATACTGAATTAGGACCATCCCCTCACCGACCTGGTATTCTTGTAAAATTTGTTCTAAAGCTTGTCCAAATAAATTTGGGTATTCCGTTAAACCCTGTGGCAACACTGTCCATCTTAATTGCTGTCTTCTATGTGTCTCTGGATCTTCCCATTCAAATGCAAAATAATCTCTACTTTTTTCATCCAAGGGACAAGCCCAAAATGCATCTTTCAAATCAATCACACTATAATATTTGTTCTCGGGCCCTAGTCGGCTCAGTAGGGTATACGGGTTTGCTACCACTGGGAAACGAATTACTCTTCTCTTGTTTATCTCTCTTAGATCGTGAACGAATCGATATGACCCATCTGCCTTTTTTACTGGCAATATGGGAGTATTGAAAGGGGACATACAGGGTTCCAATAAGCCCTTACTTAGTAATCTATCAATCTCAGATTTTAGTCCCTTCCTCCCTTCTGGTGAAATTGGATATTGTTTAATTCTCACAGGTATTTCTGGATTCTTAATAGTTACGCTGAAAGGGGGTATTTCCAACTTTCCTATGGTCTCTGGTGTGTACCATACCTCTGGATTGATCCTTTTCTCATCCTCTACTCTTAGAGGACACAATCGCACTTTTAGTTGTTTATTTATCACCTCTATTGTAATTCCCAGCTCCGTAATCAGATCTCTACCCAGTAGGTTATATTCTGCCTCTGGAACTAACAGGAGGCTTCCCATTCCTATTTTAGATTTGGTTTCTATTAATACATTTTTAATGACTGGAACTTGGAAAGGTTCTCCTTTTGCTCCAACCACCTGGACGTTTTCTCGGGATACTCTACATCCTTTCGGTAATACTTGAATCGTTGATCTTTCAGCTCCCGTATCTACTAAGAACTCAAACTCCTGTTGTTGGGGACCTATTTTTATCTTTACCAGGGGCTCTTGGTGTTCCCTTGTCCCCAATAAATAGAGCCCCTGACCCCCCTAATCCTCCTTAAACATTCTTTCGTCCCTCAGTCTCTTTCGGCACTCCCTCTTAAAGTGCCCCTTGTTTCCACAGTAGAAACACACAGACACTTCTTTTTTTTCCACCCTTGTGTCTCCTCCCCCATTTCTCTGTGTAGTCATATTTGGACGATGGGGAGGGTTATTCCCCTTCGCCTCCCGGACTGCTGCTACCATCATCTTGACCTGTCTTCGATGGCTTTCCTCCATCATCTTAACCTTTCTTCTATCTCTTTCTTCGTCCCTTCTAACATACACCTTTTGAGCTTCCCTCAATAGTTCATCCAACCCACGATCCTGCCACTCGTCTAATTTTTCTAGTTTCTTCCGAGTATCGTCCCATGATTTGGCTACGAATTGCATCTTCAGAAATGATTGCCCTACCTGGCTGTCCGGGTCTAGACCCGAGTAGAGTTGCAAGCTCTTTCTTAATCTTTCCAGCCAGTCCGTAGGGGTCTCCTCTTTTCTCTGTCCTTCACTCAGGGCCTTATTTATATTCTGCCCTCTCGGGACCGCCTCCCATATGCCTTGTATAATGATTGTCCTAAGGTCCTGCATATGGGTTCTATGTGCCAGGTCCTGATGATTCCAGTTGGGGTTCTGTAGGGGCCACTTTATATCTGCTTGCGGTCCCGCGCATGTTGTATATCCCAAATTCGCATTCCTGCATGCCTAATCATGTTCTTTTCTTCTACCGTAAACAAAATACCTAGAATTGATTGTAGTTCTTCCTACGTGTAGGTGTTAGGGCCCAGAAACTGATCCACCCTCTCGGCTACTCCCAAGGGGTCCTCTAATAGGTTTCCCATCTCCTTCTTAAAATCCCTTACATCCCCTGAATTAAGTGGGACCGAAATGAATCATATCCCTGGCTGTGCTCCTCCCATCGGCATTTCTCGCAACAGGTATAGATTTTGTTGTCGTGTCCTACTCCTGGTTCTAGGCCCACTTTCCAACTCCTGAGGGTCAGGAGGAGAATCCCCTTCAACTTCTCCTACCATAAATTGGTCTTGGAGAGGGGGTGCGTTGGGATTTGGGGGAGGTACATAGGGAGGTGGGATCATAAGCAACTCTTCCTCCCTTTTAGCCTTTTTCTTTGTTTCTGGGGCTTCAGACTTGTCCTTTAGGACATACAATTGTGCTTCACTGCCCAGCCGCTTGACCCAAATTTTGGCATAATCACTTTCTTCTTGATTAAAGGGAATCTTAGCATTCACCCAAAAATTTAGATCCTGTCTAACCCAGTCCTCCGAGGAGCCAAATATGGGTCAAAATATGTTCCTCGATATTTGTTTTCCCCCCCCATATTTCTACACAGTAATGGATCATCTTTGCCTTATCCTTACCCCTAGGGTAAGGTACCCTAGGTGCTAGGGTAGTGTTTCCAGGCATCTAACATGTATCCCAATGGACTATCCCTCGGTACTGGAGGGAGTTTTACAGGTACAGAGGGCTTGCTTTTTCCCTGCCCCATCTTCTGGAGTATATTCACTCAAATAAATCACTCGCATCCCCTGGTTCGTGGCCCACGTCCTCGCGGACTATGGGAACTTCACTACTGAGGGTCCGCACTCGCTTGGGGAATCCAAGCTACCGGTTCCCCTCTCATACACACTCCACTCTCAACACTCCAGGATGCCTTGACCCAGACCGAACGGCTTCCCGTTGCACAAATACTTACGCGTCCGCGTCTTCGTCCGGACCTTTGTGCACAAAGTTTATAGGGTCTGCCGGCCTCCTTTGCCTGATACCTCAAATTTAGGTTCGTCAGGGCAACTGGGACGGGGACTGGACCACTAGGGCCGCCACATAGAAGGCGGGGCGCCTCCCATGTGGAATCAGAAACCCCGTAGGCAAGTTGCATCCGAGTCACGGCACCAAATTGTCATAGATTTTGACACACATAAATGGGTCTAGTTTGCCAAATCAAGAATTTTATTGATCATAGCAAGCGAGGTATAGGCAAATGACAGCGCTGGGCGACAGGGGAGTCTCCGCTCCACCAACTGCCGCGCCCCAATAAGTCACAGTCCTTCTTTTATAGTAGTCTCCTTCCTGGTTGACCTGTCCCTTTTGGCGGTACTCTGCGCATGTGCGTCGTGTTGCTAAGGGTCGTTTTCTGCCTCCTCTCTTGTCCTTTGTTTCACCTTCTCCTTATTTGGCGCTTTTCTCGAGTTTCCTGTAACTTAAATCTGATTATGCAAGCATAAGCACTAGTTGAACAGCTGCGTGTTTGTACATGTCTTTCATCTGGTTTCAGGCGGTTAACCTCTTGTTCCTATAGTGAACAAAACATTCTGTGTTTATCACAGGGGGAGACAGCCCTCGCGCAGCCCCGGCTCCGCACGCCGGTGCCCGTGGGACATCCCGGAACCTCCGCAGCAGTCAGGAGGAGGAGGAGGCGCCTCGGCGTCCCAGCGCCGCCACTGCCCGGGCCGCCTGCTCGGGGACACGGGCCGGGTCACTGAGGATGGAGGTGGAGATGCTCAGCTGCCGCAGGGAACTCAGGACGGCTGCGGGGACAGCGGGCAAGGGGCTGGAAGGCGTGACCCATTCTGGGGAAGGCGCCGCTCCAGTCCCCGGAACGGTGGGAGGGGTCGCTACCGCAGCCCCAGCAGACGCGGTGAAGGGAAACCCACCCCGAGAGGCTTTGGGGAGGTCCAAGCCTGCCTGCCAGGACACGGAGTTATGGCACATCCGGCTCAGTTGGGGCGTGGGTGTGACAGGAGCACGGGAAACCACTGAGCACAAGCCCCAGGACATCCCACAGATCAGCCCTGCCATCGCCCAGGACACCCCTGTCCTTTTCCTCTATGCCTTTCCCTCAGTGCATGCCTATCCAACTTGCTCAGGATGCCACAGCCAGGTACAGGGCCACCTACTTGGCCGAAGCGCCGGAAGGGAGCAGTGCTGGTCCAGCCAGGCAAGGGATGTTTGGGTGAGGCTCTCCATGCTGGCCGTGGACACCATGCCATTGAAAGACTCGAAGAGGGGCCGGATGATGATACTGAACTGGTGGGATCAGAGGAGTTAAGGACCAGCTTTGCTGTGATGATGGTCTCACTCCTACCAGGTGTGGGCATCACCCTCCTATGGCAGCAGGACAGACTTTCTTGTTTGGACATGGAGCAGAACTGCTGGGACAGCAGAACAAACCATGGAACAGACTTGCTGGGTGCCTTTTCAGCACAGCACCACACCTGGCACTAGCATAAACTGCTGGGGTGGTGGCATGAATAGGTGGTGGCACCTGGATAGGCACTGGAAGAGATGCAAAAGCCCTGTCATGGCTGGGGCTGCCAGAAAGGGTTGTTGACATACAAGACATCTCCTCCAGAGCAGGTCAGTGAACCAGCTAGCAAAACGCTTAGGGGTAAGGCAGGACACCAGTGTGTGCCATAAGCTCCCCTGTCACTCCCAGCCTGCAGGGACCAGACTGGTGATTTTGTGCAGGCAGTAATCCACACAGATACCTCCTCCACAAGCATATCTTGGAGCCCATGCTCGCCTTATGATACCCCATGTCCTTAGGAAGGAGCTCCCCAGAAGTCACCTCTGCCTTGCCCACATGCCCTGTGCTGGATGGGACCATGGGCAGCAGTGCCTTTCATCCCTCTGCCACCTGGGATTTTATAGACTACACAAGCTCTGCTAGTGAGTCCCAATGTGTCTAATCCCTGCTCACAGAGGAACAGATCCAGCCCTTTGCTCACAGGTTCCTTGGCCTTTGATCCTCTCCATCCCAGGGTATCCCATGCAACCACCAAGACCAAGCCATCATGTCCCCAGCTTTGTGTCTGGATCTTTCCTAGTCCATGGCCGCTGCCTCTCAGAGCCAGTTTCCATGTCATCAGCATTTCCTTCCATAAGCTTAGCTCCACTTCCCTTCTCCCTGAGGACCATTAATCCAACAGGTTTTGATCCCTGGGTGCAGAATGTCTCTCCTACCCACAGAATTTCAGTGTATTCTCACCTTGTGATGTTGGTTAGGAAACATCTCCCTGTGGTCCCCAAAGCCTCCCGAGCTTTGGGGACCCAGTAGCAGCAGATGAACCAGAGCACCTGGTGTCTGGTAGAGGGTGAAAGGGAGCAGCAGGCACTGGCCCCAAAGGATACGATCCAGAACTTCCAGTTCTGCAATGTGGAGGAGCGAATGTACTCATCAAACATTCTGCGCATGTGGTCAAAGCGCTGGCGTGTGATGGGCACCCCTGTGGCCGGCAGCTGCTCCTGGCAAAGGCTGTGAGGCACAACCAGTGGGGGCATATTCAAGAGGCTAGGAGCCACAGAGGCTCAGCACGAGTTGCCAGCCAATGTCCCCCTCCCAAGGCAGGTGTGGGACCTGGCCCCACTCTGTCTTGCCTCTTGAGCATCAGCCCTCCCACAGAGAGGGTTTGAGGAGGGACAGTCAGCTGGGAGATGCTCCAGGCAGACCTGCCATGTCCTGCTGGTGTTCTGGTACTGCTGCTTGCCCTGCCGGCTACCCCAAAGCAGGCAATGCTCCACCATCTACCTCAGCCACGGCCCCCTTACTTGATGGAGCCATTGAGCTCCTCAATCTGCTCCCGCAGACGCTGTGCCTCGTCCTGCAGAGCTGCCCGCTCTTGCTGCAGCTTGCAGATGTACTCAGCTGTCTTCTGCAGAGTGGTGGCCTTGCTGACCTGTGGAGCCGTGGGGTGAGAGGGAAAGGGGGCCAAGACCACCCTCACACAGCTGTCCTGTGTGCCTGCTGTGTGCTCCAATCTCCTGCACCACAGGCTGGGGTGCAGGAGAGGAGCTCTGTGCTGTGGGTCACAGCTGGGATGCAGCATCTTTGGGTGACATGCCATGTCACTTCATGCCCCGGGCTGGCCCTGGGTGCTCACCTTAATGCTGGGCTGAGCACTCAGTGTGCTCACCAGGCTGTGCAGCGTGGTGAAGCCAAGCTTGATGTTGAAGCGTCTCTTCTGCTCAGCGGAGATGTGTGTGATGCGGCGGCTCTCCAGCTGCAGGTCAGCACCGTCAGGCACCTCCCAGCAGCAGGGACAGCCATGGGCAACCAGCCCCACTGGGGACAGGCTGGCCTAAAGCTTGCAGTGAGGGTGGATGATGTCTTGTGGAGAGGAGGAAAGGGGAGTGCATATGAAGCTGGCAGTTCCTGCCATACCTTGCTGGACTCAGGCCTTCCCAGATGGGACACAGCATGGTGCAGGGAGATGCCAGTGCCCAGCCTTGCAGTGGGTCCTGGGGAAGCCTGGCTGGACTTGTGCCAGTCACTGCCTGAAAAAGGGAAGGTGCTGCTATGAAGAGAGGGATAGCAACAGAACTCATGACAAGGTGACACCAAGGTCCCACCCTGGGATGGGCAGAGAGGGGCATTCCACAGTGCTGCCCCCACCCCAGGACAAGCCACCCCACTCAGCTGATGGGGATGCTCCACTTCAGCCTCCAACCACACATTATCTCAAATCCCACTCGTTTTACAGCTGCTCAGAAATGGGAACATCTGAGATTTGACATTTTAAATTCCCAACATTTCTTGGGGTGGAAATCGCCTGGAAAGAGTTGCAAGGGCAGAAAGGCTGTGGTGTGCAACACCAAACTGAACTGGGAACAACACTAGAGCCTGGTTTCCAGCAGCCGCACTGGTTTCTGTGTGTGAAAGCGGATGCTTCTTGCTCCAAAACCCAGCTCTGGGATTTCAAAACCACAGTCCGACATTTTGCTCCATTTTTGTCTTTCCCTATTTCTGCTTTTGCTGCTGAAGAAAGAGGCAGGTGAAGGGGCTCAGAAGGAATCCTCCATGCTCAGCTGGATAAATGGAAACAGCTGGGACTGAAGCCAAGATGAAAATTCCCACAGTTTGGTCCAAGCTCTCTTCAGGAATCCCAGTGTCCTGTGGAGCTCCTTGGGGTGCTCCAGACTCACCACAAGCTGAGGTGGGGGACAGCTGCTCTGTCTTGGTGACTTGCAGGGGCCCCGGCTGCATGCCCACTGTGTCCAGCACCACTTGGGAAGGGCTGGAGTCAGGAGCCAGTCCTGGACTCGTCTGGGCCATTCTGGAGAGGAAGGTGGCAGGGACTTTGGGGGCAGGGCTCTGCTGCTGGAAGAAGGCAGAGGGAAGGGGAGTTGGGGATAAGTACCCAACACACTAGGTCAGCCATTGCCCAGGCACTGGCACCAAAATCCCCACGAGGGGATGGGGAAAGGGGATGTGCATCCCTATGCTACCATCTGCAGGGGCAGCCCCAGTGCCCCAGGAAAGGGGCCCTGCAAGCGAGATGTGTCTCATCTCAGTCTTGGTTCTTTTGCAGGACAAGAAACTTGGGCAATTCCTGCCACCCCCAGCCACCCAGCCATGTGCCCCCTCCTTCCCTCCATATCTGTCCAGCCCACGGCAAAGTGTGATCCCCAGAGCCCATTGCCACCCCTTCTCCAGTAGCCAGGAGAAGGCAATTCCCAACCCAGGGGGTTGTTGAGTGCTTACCGGGGAGACAGGGGCCATGTGCATGAGTCCTGCACCAATCGGGCAAGGGGTATCCAGCGCCAGGTCCTGCTTGGCTGAGGGGGCAGGGAGTAGATGGGCGCTACTGCATGGGGCTGTTGGGGCTAGGGTGACTTTCCGTTCCCCAGGAGTCAGCCAGCCCCTGCCTGCAACAGAACTGCTGCAGCCCCTTCCCTACTGGATTGCCCCAGGGAACAGGGATGCACCTCTGAAGGAAGTGCCTGTTCTCTTCACAGCAGGGATGTTCTTAGGAGCCTCATGCAGGCAGGGAGCCCCAGCCCCTCCTCAAGCAATCAGAGGACCATGTCTGTGCCCAAGGGACCTGTCCCATCACACCCATGGGCAGTGTATCAGGCAGGATACCAGTGACCACCCCCACCCCCACCCCCCCAGCCTGATGTGCTATTAGAGCCATAGAGACCAGACTGGGAACACAGTAACTTCCCAGCAGTGCCCATGGCCAAGTCCTGGGACTGGGCCTCATCTCCCTCTGAGGCCACTAAAGCCAGGGCAATCCCTCAGGCATGGCTTCATCCCTGAGTTTGGAACTACCCTGCTATGGGTACTGCCATGTGCCCTGTCCAGTATTCCTTGTGTCCCAAACCAAGGGAGAAATGGGATAAATGCTCTGATCCCCACAACAGCATGCCCCCCACCTGTGTCCCCCCAGTCCTGTTACCTGTGGTCGGCAGCTGGGTCGGGCAGGGGTTAGGCTCAGGCAGGTGGGACAGGGGGTGTCCTGGCAGCCTCCTTGCCTTGGTGCCACCGGGCTTCACTCTGGGCCGCCCACCCCCACCCTGGGGCAGCCCCTTGGGGGGGGCAAGCCTGGGGCTGTCCAGCAGGGCGGGGGGTAGGAGCTGGGAGGCAGCAGGGCTGGGGTACCCCTGGGGCCCAATGCCTGTGGCATAACCCAGCCCTGGGACATAGGGGGTGAAGCAAGGGCTCGAGAGAGGGGAGGCAGGGTGGGTGACAAGCAAGGGGTCAGGTGAACTGGTGTAGGAGAACTTAGAGCGGGGGGCCGAGGCAGAGGAGAAGGGGGATTCTGGGGTCAGCAGTGGCATCCGGGGGGATGGGATGTGGGGGACATAGTGGGGTGATGGTGGCTCTAGGCTGAGGCACTTGCCAGGGAGTTCATACTGTGGTGTGGGCTTGTGTTGGAGCTGGGGACTAAGGCTGCTGGGTGCCACTTCGGGGGGCAGGGGGGCCAGGGGCAGCTCAGAGCCCGGGAAGGCACCGTGGAGGCTGAGCTGGGAGGCACCACTGGGCTGCGGAAGACATTGCGGTGTCAGGGTGCGTGCCTGGGACACCACCAGTAAACCGCAGGCTGCAGGCTGAGATCCCACTCACCTGGATGAGGGTCCCAGGTAGAAGTGGGGCCTCGGGGCTCACAGGCAGACCCCGAGCACCTATCAGGGACCCTCCAGTGCTGAACAGGGGCTCAGCTGTGGGTGAGAAGCAGAATGGATCCTGGTAGCCCGGTTGTGTCTGAGATGGGGGTGGCCGGTGGCTGGTGAAGATTTCTGCAGGGCCAAGTGGAGACAGTGACCAGCATAAGCGGACCTGCCCAGAGAGGAGGGGGACACCCTGGCACATGAGGGGTGGAACCATTCCCTGTTACTGGCACTCCGCACATTTTGGGACCAGGGAAGCTCCAGCAGATTTTCACCCAGGGCCAGCATTGCCACATGCATAGGGGCAGGAATACCCACCTGAAATGCCACCCAAGTGTGGGGACCCCATTCCCAACACCCAGCTGAGCTCCACGAGCTCCAGCCCCAGAGCTATTCCCAGGGGTGTGCGTTGCTGCATCAGCCCCAGGCTGGGGCAGGTACTGTGACACTCTGGCTGGGGGGCAGCCACAGCAGAGGGTATGGACAATCAGGTCACAGCATTCCCAAGCCATTGGGATGGTCCTCTGGAGTAGTGACAAGTTCTGTGCTGCCCACTCCAACATTGCTGTGCGTGCAGCCTGTGGCTAACCACATCCCATAGCCTTCCTGAAGCCAAGCCGCGTGACCCTCCCGCGACTCCTGCTCCCTTCCTCTCTCCTTCCCACAACCCTGGTCCTTCTGCAGGCCCAGACACCACAGCACAAAGGGCCCGCCCTACACTTTTGGCAGCTCTCTCCCTGGGCACATCAGCCCCATGAATGCCTTGACTCAGTGCCTGTGTCAGTGCTGGTTCTGGTATCACCACAGGGAAGGTTTGTCATGGAGAGATGTCTGTGGAACATGGTTCGCACAGCTGGATGCTTCCTGTGGGATGGAGCAGGAGGGTTCACTGGGTTTGCTGCCTGGCAACCCCTGGCACAGGCTCAGTGCCTGAGCAGCTTCTGGGGACACGCACTTGCATCTCCTCTGGGAAGCACCCAGCTGGGCTCTCCAGCCCTTGGCTGACACTGGCAGTACCAGCTCTAGGCCCTGCTGCCAGTTCTGCCTGCCTGGTGTGCATAGCCATGCTCAGAGCACCATCTGTGGTCTACACTCCAGCACCTGGGGTGCCCTGGCTGGGACCCACAAAGGCCTGAGACCCTGCTGAATCTATACCAGAGGAGCAAACATGCCACAGGACTGGGCACAGTGATGATTCCAGCATGCCATGCGCTGCCATCTGAGTGGAACACTGATATGAGGCAGGACAGAGCCACTGCTGAGATGTTCCATTCAGCTCTCAGACTCTCTTACCCGTGCCACAGCCATGACGAATCCCTGACAGTATGTCAGGGCCATCCCTGCCCCTCCACAGGCCAGCACTCTGTGCTGCCTGGCCAGAGCTTGGCCTTCCTGGGATGCAGTCCAGCCCCACATAGCCCCCACCTCAGCCATGCCCACACCAGGATGTCCCTGCCACCAGCACTGAAGCTCTGCAGGTATTTACAGGCATTTGTGGTACCCAGCCTGTCAGACTGGATTGTGCCTCTCACCGTGGCTGTCAGACCTCTTGTGCCTTTCACTGTGCTACAGGGATGGAAGGAGGCTGGCAGTCCCTGGGAGCCTTGTCCTCCCTTTCTCCTGTCCCTTCCTCACCTCCTAGTCTTGCCCATGCTCCTCCTCACTGTTGTATCACCTTGTTTTGCTCCAGGCAGTGCGGCATGGCCAGGGCACAGCCTGCTCAAGGGCCTGCGTTGCGCGCAAACCACACCTTTGATATCCTGCTCAGACCTGGAGATTCTCTCCAATGTGATTGGGCCTTCCCAACCCAAGGACTCTCCAGCATTTGTCCCAGGCTTTGGGGAGAGCCCTGCAGTGAAACAGGGCATTGCTACCCCATGGGACGGACAGCCTAGCCCCAGTGCCCAGCACAGATCCTACCTGGAACACAGTGCCAGATGGGCACAGGGCCGGGCTGCTCCCTTGCTTCTGCCATCAGGACTTCTCCATCTGCCTCACACCGCACTCCAGCACCCGCCGCAGACATGAGATGCTTCCTCATTTGGGGATTGGTTTGCAGGCACTGACTGACAGGCACTGAGCTCTGCCACACCACCCAACACAATGACAGCCCTGTGACCCCATGGTGCCCACCCCGTATGCCTGCCCTGTATAGCTCTGCATGAGGCTGCTAGATGATCCTTGCTCCCAAGTTGCCTGCCCTACTGGAAAAGTGACCTTTTGGGACATAATTGGGCTGGCTTGACACCCAGCACCCCAATCTTCATCTCCCCATGGCCCCAGGGGTACGTGGCACACACAGTGCTCAGATATAACACCTTATCACCCAAGGAGCTGCTCCATTCAGGACAAAACTCCCACTGACAGGTCTCCAAGCACCCCATGGAATTATGCTCTTTCCCAGGACACACTAACGTGACAAACCAGGAGCCTTAGCTGGACTTGGGACCCGCCTCAGCCCCAGCAGTGTCCCTGGGCTGAGGCACTGGATATGGTCAGAACAGGAAGGGATGTTTCCTTGTGATGTTGTGGTCACCAGTAAGACCCATCCCATTACCAAGAAGCACCCTGAAGCAAAAGGCAGGTCTTTTCCCAGAAAAAAAGCCAACCTGTCTGATATATTGGTTCAGAAAGGCACCACTTTTCTGCCATCTGTTCCTGCCATCTCCTGCTGAGCATGAGGCATGCTGGGCCCTCAGAGAGGAGCTGGAGCTGCTGCTGTGACACAGTACAAGACCTCTCGGGATAAGTGACACTTATCAAGTGTCAATTCGACCCACGTGGAGCTTTCACACCTTCCTGCGACTGATGCCCACTTGGGGCACAAGGGGACAGAAGGTGAAGCACCAGCCATGGCAACAGACCCTCTTCCCAGCAAAGTTCACTGTGATATGATGTCTGGTTGGAATGAGTTGAGGTGGTCCTGGAAGGAGTCTTCCCACCTCCTCCATCCCAAGTGCACCCATCCCAAGGGCACCCATGCCATCACCTGCCCTGGCACATAAAGTGCCCTGCCTGCTCCCCGCCAGCATCTGGTCTTGCAACACCCTGCAGACGTATGGTGCAAGTACCCTTTTTTCCTTCTCCTGGAGGAAGTGGAGACAGTCCACTTCCACCAAAGGAGCTCCAGGGTGCCAACAGAGGGGTCTGGAGATTCTGGTGCTGTTCACGGCCACTAGCTATAGTTGGGTATCCACCAACCCCCACTAGCTCCCACCCTGCACAGTGTGCACAGGCCACCAGCTCTGGCATGACTGAGGGCAAAGCTGGTCCCCAACAGTCCCTTGCCCTGGCATCTGGGGACGATGTTCAGACCAGGACATGTCCCAGCTGACTGTATGGACACTCACAGCTTAGAGCCTGCATGATAGCATGGGCGAGTTTGCCACTGCCCGCTTGCCGACGTTCCCTCAGTAGTCCCCTGCCCCAGCAGGAAACCAGCACCAGATTTGTCTCTGGATAGCCTGGCAAGGACAGTGACTTGTCCCCAGGGGACGTAGCACAGCCCAGTGCAGGGTCCCAGCTCCAAGCCAACCACCCAGGCTGGCTGGGTAGTGGAGTGAGGTGGCAACTCAGCAGAACCTACTCTCTAGAGGTTTCCTCTGAGGGACAATTGTCCTTCCTCTGTCTGCAGCCAAAATGAGGGGCTTTGGCACTCCTGGAAATACCATCCCACAGCTCCTGGCCAAGCCCTTCCTGACCTTCTGTGGGTCTGTCCAGGGCCAGGCAGGCACAAGGCTCTGCCCTCAGCTCCTGCCCATCCCTGCTGCTTTTCCCATGCCTTCTGCCTGTCTCAGCAGCTCCTAATGCTGTCAGGCCAAACCTGTGATCCCCCATTTTAGGCAGTCACAGGGTGCAGGGCTGGGTGGGATGCGGTACCGTATCCAGGCTGCCTCTTACCTGATATGTCCATGTCATCCAGGCTGGGCTGCAGAGGTGCCAAATCCGGCTGTATCATGTCAGCATTCCCAACATATGCTGGAAGAGGGCAGACATCAAGGCCCAGTCACTGCATCCCCAAGGCCCACCTTGAGGGCTACTCTCACCACTGCCCTGACACCTACCTGGCTGCCACACCTCTGTTTCACCCCAGAGTCACTCTGAATCCCTCGACCCTGCTTTGGGCAAGGAGATAAGTGCCTGCTCTGTGGAGAGCCAGGGCCATCCCATCCCACCACTCTGTCCATCAGCACCTCTAGGGCCTCATCCAGCTCCCAGGAACCCCAGTGAAAGACCTGGCTGGAGCTGCAGTTGCCTGAGGAGCATGGCCACACAGGACAGCAAAGAGTGGCCATGGAAGCAGGACCTGCCCTGGGGGCTGTGGCAAAGTCCTTCACAGTGTCTGTGGTCCCTGGGACAGCACATGCTAGTGCATAGGGAACCACAGGAGAAGGGGATGATCCCACCCCAAACACTCCTTGGTGGCTCCTGTTTGGGCAGGACAGAAACATCCTTTCCCCCTGCCCCATCAGGGCAGATGGCAGGGGACCCTGCCTGCCTAAAAGGACATGACTGGCAGCTCTTGGGGGCTAAGCCATGAGTCAGCATCCAGATTCTTCCTCCACAACCTGCTGAAGCATGGTCTGGGGCACCTACCATCCTCAGGGAGTGCCTGGTGGGTGCTGGGTATCTGTGTCATGGTGAAAAGGGTGTCAGATATGTCCAAAAGGAAGGTGTCCAAATCAAAATGCTGCCTACTCCCACGCTCCTCCTCCTCCTCATCCCCAAGAAGCATGGGTACTACATTGCAGAATAGCTGGTTGCACCATTTCTCCGTTGGCTTCCAGACATCCTCGTCCTGCATGAGGTAGAGCAAAGGAACTGAGTGAGCATCTTTCATGGGTAGGGTCCATGTCTGGCTCCCTGGATGCTCCCCCTGGCAGCTTCCATGCTCCCTGCTGTATTTAATCCCTCCAAACCTTAATGCCTGGCACATTGCTGCTTCCAGAGGGTGAATCTAGCATCCCAGATGCTTAGCATCCCATCCCAATAGGTTTATCATGCCCTGTGGCTTTTCTTTGCCCTTCTGCCCATTTCAGGGGTCCAAATTGTGCTCTGCTCTCTCCCACTTCCCTCCCTTTTTCAGCAGACTCACCTGCTTTGGACTGGAGATCTCTCCCTCTCGGGTGGACTTTCGGAGCTGGAAAGAGAAGACAGTCTATGTCACCCCCCAGCCAGGGTGGGCCTGGTCTGAGGCAGGGCAAAGGGGGAAGAGCTCAGGGGGCCAGCCAGCATCCCCCTCCCATGCTGGCAAAAGCCTGCCGCATCCCACCCTGTCAGCCACAGCTCCAGGCTGGGCACACTGTGTTCCATCCCGCTGCTGGCACTGCCACAGGATGGGGAGCAGCGGAGGCAGAGCCACTCACCCGCTTCTTATAGTAGATCCTCCACTTGTGGTACTCCCTCATCACCACCTCAATGCGGCGCTTCCAGTAGTTGCCCTCCAGCACTACAGCCTGGGGAGCAGGACAGGGGTCATGGCTGAGCTCCCTGGCTCCAGCACCCCACAGCCAGGGCTGCTTTCCTTGTGCCATATCAGCAAATTTATGAAATGCAAAGTGTCCCCAGATTCCGACTGTGCCACACAGACCTGCTGCTGCCCCAGAGAACAGCAAGGAACCCTGCTCTACCTCTGGTTTTCGGTGCTCATCAGCCTCCATGCCCTCCAGAGGGGTGATGAAGCCGCACACAGGGTTTTTCCTCCGCTCCACATCTGCACAGGGGAGAACACAGCTGGCTGTATCCATGCCCTCTCCCTATCTCTGCACCTGTACATGGTGGTTCCAGTGCCAGCCCCATCCCACTGGCACAGCGTGGCATCTGGCAGACAGAGTGGGGTCTGGCCCATACTCACACTGGATGTACCATGCTCTCCAGATCACATTGTTGAGTCGAATTTTATCCCAGCAAAGCAGTCGCAGCCCCTTGAAATTCTTCCACTTTGGAGACACTAGCTTCCCACTGAAACACAAACAAAGGGGAGGCACCACCTTGAAAGATGCCCAGGGACCACCAGCCTGGTTGCAAGTCAGGAGCAAGTACAGCCACATGGGAGCACCCATATGAGCATTCCAAAATCCTGCACACCCTGGGAGCAGCACAGACCTAAACCTTGAGCTTCACAGACTCACAGGAGGCTTCTCAAACACCTGGATTAAAGCACAGCACAGTGAGGCATTGACTCCTTGATGTTTGTACCCCAGCTTCAAGGAGGGATCCTGCTTGCCCCTGACCAAGCCAGCTGTGTCCTGGCCTTGGGGGACAGGGAGGCAAGTCTCCTGCTCAGGTGAGATGCATGATGATGTGTTGTAATGGCTCTTGCCTCATCACAGTGTTTGGGCAGCAAATTCTGACCCTCCCTTTAATACCAGGCAAGGCTGAGAAATGCTGCCTTCAGCTGGTGTAGGCAGGGGCAGCCATAGTGGTGGGTCTGGGAAGGCAGGACAACACTGGAGGATGCTAAGGGACGCTTGCCTGTGCTCCAAGACAAACAGAGAGTGACACCACCCCTGTCCTCAGCCAGAGCTGCCCTGGCCCCTTCTTCTATACCCATCCTTGCAAACCTTTCCCCCTCCCCCCACCCCGAGCTGGGCCCTCTGCTTCCCATTTCCTGGTTCCCAGAGGCAGCTGTGTTGTTCTGCAGCTCATCGTGGTGGTGGTGGTGATGTCCCTGATGGGACCTGCAGTGCAGGAAGCCTCATTTCACTCCTTGTCTAGTTTCCATCCAGCTGAGGGGCACAACCCCTCATGTGCAGCCACTGAAGAAGTCCTGAGGGTCCTGCTGCTCCAGGAATTCTGTGGGTGTGGCCAGGGTCCCTCTGCCTTCTTTGAGGTTTCATTTCACCTCTCCAGATCTCCCAACAACATGGCATGGCCACGGGGCAATGCCAGGTGCTCCAGGAGTCCCTTTGAGAGCTGGCTGCAGGCTGCACGGCATTCCTGCCTAGGAAGCCGTGTCCCTCTCAAGCAGGCAGTTTGTACCCTAAAGATCTTGATGCTGCTTGGATTCCCACTTTTCCTTTGTACATGCATGGAGCAGGAAAGGTGGAAGCTGAGCTGGTGTCAGGGAGCTGTATCCCCTGTTCCCAGCCAGTCCAGGTGCTACCAGGCTGTGTTCTCAGGGAGAGGCTGGGGATGAGACTGGTGTGTGAAGCCTCTGACTTGTTCATTCAATCTTGTGAAACCTCTAAGTGCTCTCAGATAATGATTTTTGTTGTTTCTGTTTTGACCTGCCTTGAAATCTGCGTCTGGCAGAGGGGGAGGACTGAGGACTTCTACAACTCCAGAACCTGATGCAGGAATGTGTCTGAGAGCGGTGCAGGAGTAGATGGGGATGGTCTCCCAAAGGAGACCCAGCCGGACACACGGCTCCAGGGGCTGGGGAGGAACCGGTGACTCCAGCCTGCAGAGAGTTAAAGGTGACACTGACTACTCTGCTATCACCAGGATTTTGAACTTTCCCCAGGTACACAAGGCAAACAGCAAGATGGTGCTAAGTGGAGGAGCCAATGGAAGGGACAGGATTTCTGGGCACATTGCCAGATCCTGCTGGTCAAGGCCACATTCCTTGCTAACAGCCAGCTGAGAGGAGCAGCCCTAGCCTGTGGGACATAGGAAGACACCTTGGCCTCTTGTGAGGCCAGTGGGCTATGGCTAGGAATTGCTGTGGGGCCTGAAGGCAGCAGGAAGATGCCTTTGGGCTTTACCACAAAATGCCTTTCTTCCCTCTTAATGATCCTTTCTGTTTTGGGGCTTAACAGGCTGATATTTTCTTCCTGCTCTGCTTTGAAAAGGGGCCCACCCTTCCCTGCAATTATCTCCCCTGGGGAGATGGATGCAAACTTCACATTGAACCTTGGAAGTGTATAGGGTGACCCTATAGTTGGGGGTCTTGCTGCCCTACACTGTCAGAAGGAGACCCCTGGCTACAGGGTGCTTGTGGAATGGGGTGAGGTGGCAACAAGGCTCAGCCTGTGTCCAGCATGGTATAGGTCCAGTAGCACCTTGTTTGCTCTGTGACTCATTTACCCATCCAGCAGTTTCAGGTGTTGCAGTCCCTGATTTCATGGCAACATGGGTACTTTCCTCTTCAGCAGTAGCAAGAGGAGCAGGGAAGAGAGGAGTGATCTGGAGAGATGCAGGGCTGCACCAAGAGAAATGGGCAGCAGCTGGAGGCGAGCACCTGAGCCAAGGGTCCCTTGGCAGGGATAACCCTGATTATCCTTTCCAATGAGCAGCATCCCCGTGGGGCCATCAGAACCCACCTTGTTTCCTGGGCTGTGGGACATGGCTGGCAGGAGGAGGACAGTGTTCCCTACAAGTCCTGAACACTATCTTCCATTTCTCACAAATTTTACTACCAAAGGCATGCCTTTTCTTTGAATTTTTATGTTTTGAAATCCAGAGTCTGGCAAAAAAAGTTAAAAATCTGACCACAGTTTTCGTTTAAATTGTCCCTTAAGTGAAGTATGGCTCTGTTCAACTCCACCTTCTAAATGGTGGATTTTCATTGTGGATGAAACAGTCACTGCTCCAGCTCAGCAGCCTCCCATGGGAGTTAGCTCAGTCCCGGGGTGATCTGGGGCTAGTGTTGGACAAAGGTGTTGATAGACTGTGCTGGAAGAGGGACCTGTTCTGTGCATGTGTGTGTACTCCTAGCAGGAGTGCTCTGCCGCTGGGACAGACATTTATCTACCTCCAAGCAAAGCCAACATGAAGTGCCACAGGTCAGAAAGGAAGGCATTGAAATCCTTTTGTAAAGAGTTGCCTGGGAAGCCAGAGAGAGCTGCAAGCCAAGCCACACCTCCACCGCCTGTTATTTTGGTGGTCTATGGATGTATGACCGCCCTGTACATGGCAACACTAGCACACCAGTCCAGCCCCTCTGCACAATCCTTGAACCGGATCAGCCCCAAAACCTTGGGGAATGACAGAACAAAGGAGCACAACTCCATGCCTCTAATGGCAGCAGAACCACAGTGCAGCGTGGGTGGGTTTGGCCCAAGCACAAGTCTTTCCCACTCATTAGACCCCCTAGAGTGGAGGTCTTCTGCCAGAAAAAATGGGGTTGGATGATGAACTCCAATGAGTGCATCCCTGGAGTCTCTGCCTGGTGTTCACTACTCCTGTGTGAGCATTTAAGGCACCGTGAATTAGAGAATCAATAGCAGCAATTCCACCTCTCCCAGGCTGACAAGAGGATTAATTAGTAGGGAATTGGTAGACAAGATACCTTGTTTTAAATCACAAGAAGGCCTGAACGTATACTCTAAATCGCTTCCCAGTCTGATGTCCCTGCCTGCCAAATCTTCTCTCTGGAGCACGAGACAGATGTTGCCAGGTAAGACCACGAGTGACTGCAGCTTGCATCTCCCAATCTGCCCCAGTTTTCCTTCCTTCAGGAGTATGTTCCCCAAGTCAGTGATTCCCAACAATAAGTCACAGGAGGGGATGTGAGCCCAGCCAGGACACTGTGAAGGTCACACTGTGGTGATGGAGAGGATCGTGCTAAGGCCCAAGTGTGAGCAGCTCCTAAAGGAGCTCAGCTCCACCCTCAGCATTTTGGTTAATGAGACGCAGCCAGGTGAGCTGCAGGGAGAAATAACATTCTAGGGAAGGATTCAAAGAATGCAAGATGTTGCAGGAGAAGGAGTGGAAAAGGATCATTACACAAAGCTGCTCCAAATGTCCTGGAATATATATAAAAAGGAACTGCTTCAACTAGCCTTAGGAGGAAGAGCTCAGAGAGGAGAGTTGCCTCTCATTGGGGGATATGCGGAAACAAGTTATTGCTGGAAGCAAACCTTGATGTGGAGATAAAATTTCTTTACCAGCAAGGGGTGATGCACAGTCCTGCCCATGGAAGGAAGATAAGTCATATCCCCAGAATGATTGCTCAGGCTGAGACAGGACTGCTATAATGTCTGTGAGATGGAGAGAAGGAATGCTGGAGAGGGGAGGAGCTCCAGCTGTGGCCATTGAAAAATGTTTAGAGAAAGTTCAGTGAATTGCCTTTGAAACGGTGTGAGCCCAAACAGCAAAGGATGGGTGGCTGCAGCAGTCACAGCTCAGCAGGAGATGGGATAGTTTTCCCCTCTGCTCCACACTGTTATGGCCAAGTCTGGACACTGTGTCCCATGGACAAAGAGGGAGGTTCACAAATTGGAGTGATCCTGGAGAAGGATATCAAGGTGGTTGGGGACTAATATGCATGACAGAAGAGGAGTGTGAGGGATGTGTTTGTTCAGCCTGAAGAAGGTGAAGAGAGAACTACTGCCATCAGCAGCCCAAAGGAGAAGATGGAGCCAGACAGTTCTCAAACATGCTCTAAGAAACCCAAGGGGAAACGGACATAAGAGTTGGAACAGGTAAACTCCAAACTAGAGCCAAGGACAGCAATTCCCTGTGGGAGAAGGGCAGCTCTGGGCAGGCTGAACAGGTGTTTGGCTCACATACTAGGGTTCCATCCATCAAAGTGATGGCCCTGAGCAACCTGACCTGGCTTTGGATCTAGCCCTGCCCTGCATGAGGGTTGGTTGAAGAACTTCACAGGTGCCTCCCAGGTGACAGCTTACAGTGATTTCTCCTTGGTTAGGAAATTAGCCTGAGCTTAACTGTGGGTGCTCTCCTGAGGGCTGAAGGATATTGGGCTGGTGACCTCAGCTGAGGCTGTGCTGTCTCTGGGAACCTGGCTGGGAGGAAAGGTGTAAAATGGCAGGTAATGCAGAGAAGTATCAAATCTGACTACACTAAATGTAGAAATGCACCAAGAACATTTGACTCTATTTTCCCACCCTGATACCTTTCCCCAGCTGCTGCCTACAAGTGTGTAAAAAATGTATTAGCAAAGGAAAGACTGAGAGAGCTGGGGTTGTCCAGCCTGGAGAAGAGGAGGCTATGGAGATGTTAGTCCTGCCTGATCAGGAAGCATGATCCTCACCTGGGTCACCCTATGCTGAGGCTCCCTGTGCTCTCACAGAGCGCTGCCTTCCCCAGCCCCTTGGAGCAGAGCTGTGCTGGCTGCTGGAAACTGGGATGATCCCATTCACCACCTGGGATATTGTGATGGGTCAGATGTACACAACTATGTGGGAATTGGTACCCTTGGAGTGCTGTCTCTGTGCCCTGGCAGTGACCATGTTCCCTATTACATTGAGCACTCAAGGACTCCAAGGCAAACCTGAGAACTCAGCCAATGGATGAGATCCTGAATGAGGCAGTGGGCATCTCTTCAAGGCTGCTTTGCTGAGGTTTTGCTTTCACATGGTAGGACATTTAGGTTTTCACATTTGGACATTTTGGGAAAGCTATGCAAGCAGTTTGGCACTGATTCCAGCAGAGCAAGTCATGCTGATGTCATGCTGGAGAGAACTCAAAACCTTGGTGCTTGGCAAAGGAGGGGAGCTGCCTCCAAGAATGTGGACCGTAGCAATAGGAGACATATTGCAGTCTGTCCTGTTGTCACCAAAGAGCTGTCACTGGGCTTAGGCAATTTGTGTGGCAGGGGAACAATGCAGGCACCCTTCTGATTTTGCAGGAGAGAAGGAGGAAAGGTTTCAGGAGACCTTGGACAAAACCTGTGCAGTCATCCAGTCCCAAGTGCTGCTGCAGGTCACGGAATAACCTCAGGACAGAGTCAAGGACAGAAGGCAGGACTCCTGCTCTGGGCTGGATTGCCAAGGAGCTGAGTGTTAGCTGTCCACAGGGTCACTGCTGCTCTACAGAGTGTGCTAGGTCTGGCCATAGGAGAAACAGAGCTGGGCACAATGACACCAGATCTCATGGGAAAATGGAGGCAAGTCAAGACACACATGAATAGAGGAGAAGCTTCTCATCTGGCTCCATAGCCAACAACCCAACATCAGCTCTTTCTCCCTGAAATTTTCCAGGATGGCAGTTTCTGAGGATATGGCATATCACAGCCCATGGTGAAGATAAGGAGGAGGTCAGATGGAAACAAATTCCTGGCTGGGGAATGGGGCTCAGCTGGCCTCCTGCCTTCAGCTAGCTGGGGGTCTGTTAGGCACATGCAACGGCTCTGGTACTCACCTGTACTCCAGGCTCATGCATTCAAAGAGCCGAGTGAGGGTCGGGTCGATACTCCGGGGATCAGCTGGCTCGGGCTCAGCGCGGTGGTGCCGTCGCCGGGGCACTGAGTCGCTGTGCGGGCATGACACCATGAAGTGGCCACTGTGGATGACCTGGGAAGAGTTCTGTGCCGCAGCACTGGGTCCTGTGCCACCCCCATCTGCATCCTCTGAGTCAGAGTCAGAGTCAGAGACAGGGCAAGGCCCAACTGGAGGCTCCAGGAATGCTCCCGGTAGTCCCACCTGCGCTCCTGCCATTCCTGGTGCCTACTGGGGAGCCGTTATGGATCTGACCCGGCACTGTGATCCACGTCCCGATTGAGTCAAAGCCCTACAGACACTGCGTTGGCATCGAGCCCATGATGTAGGGCTCCCCAGTACAGGACACTGGCACCACACCACCTCCTGGGCACCTCCTCCACCCAGCCCACACCATCTGTTCCATGCTCCAGGGTTCAGCGGTTGGTACCCCAGGGCGGATTCGCTGCCCGCCCTATTTATAGCACTGGTGGCTGATCCCGCCCATGGCATAACATCAGCAGGACACATCCAATGGCCACCAGCCACCAGAGCTTCAGCTCTATGCCACAGTCCTGCTCTGTCCTGACAACTCCAGCTTTTATGTCCCCCCCCCACACCTGGGGAGGAGCACTGCAGATCCCCTGTCCCCCCTTGCTGTGGCCAAGGGTTGGCTGGCAGTCGGCTCTGTTTACCCAGAGTTAATCGCTGATCCCGGGTGCTGGTGGAGTGAGGAGCAGGCAGTATTTACCCAGTGCCTCTGCTTTAATGGATCTCCCTGCACTTTAAGGGAACAAATACAGATTGAGGGACACAAACAGGTAAAATTATAGCAACGGGCACTCAGCTCAGCTCAAAGCAGGACAAGGCACTGAGTCAAGTGCCAAGCTGAGAAACAGCCCCAGGAAAACCTGCTCCAAGCTGTGATCCAGCAGGAGAGGGGATACAAACAAGTGTGAGAGAGAACAGCTATGAGCTTGGGCGTGGTGGGATTTACACACCTTGTGGTCATGTAGTCCTTAAAATCAAAGAATCATCAAATCCTAAAATGGTTTGGGTTGGAAGGCACCTTAAAATGCACCTCATTCCATTCCCCTTCCACTAGACCTGGTTGGAACCTTCCACTAGACCTTCCTCTAGAACAAGTTGCTCAAAGCCCTGTCCAGCCTGGCCCAGAATACTTCCAGGGATAGGGCAGCCACAGTTTTTCTGGGCAGCTTTTTCTGGGACCCCACCACCCTCACAGGAAAGAATATCCAGCCAAAATGAACTCTGGACTGCCTTTACCTCTGAGGTGTCCTGAGAGATGCAGGCAGGCAGGCCTTGATGCACTAACCCCCTGCTCCATGACAGTGAATCTTGGAAAAATACAGGATGTGGAATGTGCCATCCCAGCCAGACCCATGTCACAAGCATCTGCTCACTGACCTGAGCCACAGAGGACACAGCATATATGATTTCAGACTTAAACCACTTCTTTTTCTCTCTTATTTCCGGCAACTTCTTTCCCAGTACCACATCCTGGAAGGAGCATGCCTGGAAAACATCCAGGCACAGATCTTAGGAACCTCTGATTGAGATACAATATAAATGGGTGGAACAAACCCAACATAGATGGCTGCAGGCATTGGAACCCTAATCCAGTTTGTAGATGCAGCTGAATACTTTCCATACCACCCAGGCGGGTCCAAGAAGGGTCAGCAGCTATCCAGGGTATTTTCCAGAGCTGGAAGACGAATATGTACAAAAAGCTGGTCTGGACAACTTCTACACTAGTTGCTGAAAGCCTCCCTTTGGGAGATTTCTTCACTTAAGAACTATTTCTTCCTTTTCCAGCCAGATTTCTGTGGGTCTGTCACTTTTTTCCCCCCTCTGTGATTCATTACAACCACCTCAACCTGTCCCAAGCTGCCTGTCAAGGTGTTGAAGAGAGAATTAATTTAAAAGTACTGTTTGCATACATTTTAAAGCACTATTGGACATGTGAGTGTCCTGGGAAACTAAGAATTAGGCAAGGCACAAGGAAACAAACGTGCCAGATACAGAGGCTTTCTGGGTACATTCCACTCATGCTGTGCAAAAGAGACTTCCCAGCATTTTGACAAAAAACATTTCCATCTGTTCACCAGCGGCAGGCAGACTTCAGTCCTCTGGGACAATATATGTTTGAGGGAAACAGAGAAATACATCAGTGAGGCTTTCATGAACATCACAACTCCCTCATTCCTGGTACTGCAGCTATTGTGCTGCAGACAAGCGAAATCCCATGGGCAAAGGACATCCAGCCCAGGGAAGGAGGTGAAAGATCCTTAGTCAACCAGGAAGCAGAGCAGGAGTTCTACACAGGGGCAGGTAGACTGCAGAGCTGAGGAATTTTGTAAAAGGCTATTTGGATCCCAAAAGGTGTGATGCTAAGTACAGCTGTAGGGTTGCAACAAAGTCTTTGAGAGAGTGTGGCAAGGGAGATGTAGTCTGGAATGCAATGCAAGATGGGTGCACCAAAGTTGTCCCAAAGGTGCACTGTCACATGGATCGTTAGAGATCACAGTCCCTAGAGCAGTGCCCCAAAATTATCCTGCCATCATTCTCAGAGGTGGGGAGAAACAGCCTGTGCCTGGGAGGAGAATGGCTGGGACAGAACAGTTGGTTTTACTAGTAACTGAAACTGGAATTGGATAGGACATGCACAAACTTGGAGCTCTCCATATGATCCATACAGCACTGGGGCTCTGGTGGGTGTAGTCACAGCAGTGCTGGGTGGGCATGGCTGGGTTCAAACCTGCAGGGTTCATCACATGCAGAGGAGCACAGAGCTTCCAGTCTGTTTCCACAGGATGGGGATCCTGGGAAGTCCTAAAAATTAAAAATGCTAAATAAAAAAAGCACTAGTTTCCAGGAACAATTTAGAGAGGGGAAATATATTGTGAAAGCTTTTTTAGCAAACAAGAAACAAAGTTGGTGGCCTGAGTACACCTTGGTCAGACAGACCAGGGAGACCATATGGAAAGAAAAAAGGAGAGCTTGTTAAAAGGAGATTAAAAGGAGCAGGAAACAACAGCTCATCCATTTCCAATCCCCTGCTATGGGAACACTTCCCACTAGATCAGGTTGCTCCAAGCCCCATCCAACTTGACCTGGAACACTTCCAGGAATTCTCTGTGCCAGGGCCTCGTCACCCTCACAGAGAAGAATTTCCTCCCAATATCCCACCTGTCTCTGCCCTCTGGCTGTGGGAAGCCATTTCCCCTTATCACTCTGGCCCCTTGCCCCAAGTCCCTCTCCATCTCTTCTGGAGCCCCTTTAGGCACTGGAAGGGGCTCTAGTGTCTCCCCAGAGCCTTCTCTTCTCCATGTGAACACCTCCAGCTCTCCCAAGCTACTCCACAGCAGAGGGGTTCCAGCCCTCTGAGTATTTCAGAGGCCTCTTTTGGACTTGCACCAACAGGTTCAGGTTTCTTGTGCTGACGACTCCAGTCCTGGATGCAGTATTTGTCTAAAGATCTCCAGAAATCTCATCTCTGTACCTAGGAATAAAACACAGAATTTATAGGAACTTATGAATAAAGGGGAGTGGCAAGGCAAGCGGTCATTGACCAAAAGCTGCCAGAGCTCAAGGAGCATTAGGACAATGCTCATGGGAACAGGTGGGATTTTGGGGGCATGAGTTGTTCTTTGATGATCCTTGTGGGTCCCTTCCAACTCAGGATATTCCATGAATCTATGATTTTATAAATACGATAAACTGAGGAAGAGTCAACAGAGTTTTTAGCAGAATGTTGTGGGTCAGAAATCTGTTCCAGCTGTTGCAAGAAGAGATGGTGTGTGAGGACAACAGTGATCTGGTCAATATCATGCCATCCCAAAACACTTTTAAGAAGGTCTGTCATAGAATTTTCAGAGATATTGAGCTGTAGCAGATCAACATCTTGTAAAGATAAGGCAAATTGGTAAGAATGCTGAATTTTCCTGTTGATGCTACAAGTATCTCCACTGGGGCTGGAATTTTCAGCATATTCATGATATGGAGAAAGGGCTGCAAATAGGATGGTGACAGTGTTTCTGCTGGAGAAAATAGTTCAGAACTGTCACAGCTGAAGGTGGCTAGAGAGTACTGCAGAAGTATTTCAGGCTACAGAGCAAGTGGGTGATTACATCAGAAAGGTAGGTCAGTAAAAGTAAAGTGAAGCACATCCCTCTAATTTAGACTCTAAATTAGATTAATGCCAGTCAAGAGCTAAAGGTGACTGTAAGCAATTCCCTGAAAACATCAGCTGAAGGTACAGAACTAATTAAAAAGTAAAAAAGGCTCCAGATATTTCAAGGAAGGTATCGCTTGCCCCAGTATAAAGCAAGCTCCCAAATGTGTGTGGCTTTGGTGACTGGCTCAGAAAATATGGAGAAAAACTGGAAAAGGTCTCAGAGATTAAGAAAATGGGTGATCAGAAGTGGGAATGGCATCCCTGCAAGATCAGGATCAGGACTGTGTTAAGAAAGAGGCAAATGAGGTGACAGGCGCTGGCAGTGTAGATGTGGATGCAGTAGGAAAAGGGAATGGTTACAGATGGTTATTCAGCACTATTCAGAGCTGGAGGTTGGCATGGATGATCTCTAGAGGTCCCTTTGAACCCTGACTGTTCTGTGATTCTGTGTTTCTGGGGGCTCCAGGCAAAGGAAGGGCTGGCATGTTCATCTCAGGATGTTGTGAAACCAAAAGTCTAATCAGACTTAATAAGGAATTGGATAAACTGATGGAGGACTGGAACTATTAAAGTTTTTTGTGTGTCCAAAGCAAAGCTGTCTGATGGGAACTGAGGACACAGGTGCAAGTTCACCCTTGGCCTTCCATTGCTCAGGTGGGTGGTTTTGGGCACAGAGTGAGATCTTCCAGACCTTCAGGGCAGGAGGCATCCACAGCTTGTCAGAGCCACCTGGGCATCTGTTCCTCAGGCCCATGCGAGAATGGGCAGAGAAAGTCTTTGCACTTTCCATCTTTTGGTTGAAGATGAATAAAAGATCTGAAAATAAGCAAATTATACCTGGTGAATGCAAGCTCACCATGTTCCCTAGGAAACAATTATGAAGTCAATATTAAATCCTTTGAGAAAGGTTGAAAAATCCTAATTCAAGGAAACATGTTGTATTCTCTCTGCCTGGAAAGAAATTTTCTGCTATTTGCATATTTTCTGCTTGTCCAGAAAAGCTGTGGCTGCCCCCTCTCTGGAAATCTTCAAGGCCAGGTTGGACAGGGCATGGAGCATGAAGGTGTTCTGCCACTGGCAGAGGGGTGGAACCAGATGACCTTTAAGATCCCAAACCATTCTGTGACTCCATGATTCTATATCTATGCAATGAGGTTCTTGGTGCTTTTTTCCTTGGATGGCCTCGCTCATATTCCCTGTGTCAGCAGCTGGTGCTGGCAGGATCTCAGTAGTTCATGCAGCAGCAAGACAGAGCAAGGAACACGGGAAAGAAAATTGTGGCCTGCAGCTAAACTCCTTATAGAATAGTTCTGGGCTGTCCTTGTCTGCCAGGCTTCCTTCACAAAGGAAGCTGCCTGGTAAACCCTGGGCAAGAGCACCCTCTGGGGACCAGCAGAAATGTAATGATGAGGTTACACTTCTCAGATCCCTTCTTTTCTCATTGATATTGCATTTGTGATGTGTGCCAGGCTGTTTGCCCAGAAAGCAGAGCCTGCTGGGGAGGACTGGCTCATCAGACCTCATCTCTGTTACTGTGGGACCAGCTGAGCCTCCCTGGAGAGAGCAGCAGAGGCCTGAGGACACACAGCAGTCTTGGAGCTTGTAGGAAAAGTGAGGTATCACCACAAAATATCATGGAATGGTGTGGGTTGGAAGGGACCTTAAACATATTTTATTCCAACCCTAGTGCCATGGCCAGGGACACATCCACTAGATCAGGTTGTTCCAAGCCCTGTCCAACCTGGCCTGGAACACTTCCAGGGAAGGGGCAGCCACAGCTTCTCTGGGCACCCTGTGTCAGGACCTCACCTCTCTCACAGGGAAGAATTTCTTCCCAATATCACATACAGCCCTGCCCTCTGACACCGTGAAATCATTCCCCCTTGTCCTGTTACTCCATAGTCTTGTCCAAAGTTCCTCTCCAGCTTCCCTGGAGCCCCTTTAGCACTGGAAGGGGCTCTAACATCTACCAATAGCCTTCTCTTCTCCAGGCTGAATACCCTCAGCTCTTCCAGTCTGTCTCCAGAACAGAGGAGCTCCAGCCCTTGGTGCATCTCAGTGGCCACATCTGGACTTGCTTCAATAGCTTCGCATCTTTCTTGTGCTGAGTACCCCAGAGCTGGAGGTAGCTTTGCAGGTGGAGTCTCACAAGGGCAGATGGGGGACAATCTCTTCCACTTGACAAAAGTCACACTGGTTAAAGATAACGAGGGGACATAGTGCAAAAGAGACTTTTCTGCATCTTGCTAAGGAGATTCACCATGAGGACAAAATGTCCCATGGAACTGTCTTCCCTGTCACAGAAGGGAATGTGGTGCTGGGAGCCCAGCACAGGTGGGTGGTGCTGCTTCTGAGCTGCCTCTCACTCTACGTCGACGCATGGTTGAGTGCCCAACCCGGGGGAGAGACATTAGTAGAAGGTTCCTTTATCATACATCTCTATGTGTATCTCAAAACAAAAGAGATAGCCAAGAAAAAAAAAGTATTTCTAAATGCAACAAGAAATTCCCAAGTTTGGCAGCCAAGAACATTTTAACTAGGTTATTGTCTCCTACACTGGGTCTAGGCTCCATTCTGAGCTGATGCCTACTCCTGCCTATCCCATACCTCATGACTCACTGCATAGGGGCAGGGAGACAAATCCCATGTTTCAAGACAGACAAGGCAGATTTGTTTTCAATTATTTTTATTTTCTACCTCGTGTCTCTACATTGATAAGGAAACAGCTCTCATCTCCCTGAGCCAAAGGCACTCCAGGATTCACATGCCACTGGAAGCAATTTTAGTTGATAAATACCATGGAAGCTGAAATGGGTGGCATCTGCTCAGAGGTTCTGCCCTCAAAGATAAGAATGTATCATAGAATTATGAGGGTTGGAAAAGCCCTCTAAGATCATCAAGTCCAACTATTCTACCAGCACTGACTCTGGGAAGTCACCATGGCCCTGGTTCAGGGAAAGCTGAGCTACAGTGGTGGAAACCCTCTAATCCATTAACCCCTTTGAGGACTTCAAAGGTCTGAAAAAGACTTTCACAATTCCAACAATTCTTTGAATACCAATTTATTTGACTATTTAACATCTATTAAGCCTTACATGCAGGAGGTTCAGAGTGGGAAGCTGCCTTGCACTTTAGTATCTTAAGCAAAGTCTTCAGCAAAAATTAGGTCGTTTTCCTGAAATTAAGGATTTAATTAACTGACAGAGCCACAGAAGTCTACTGGATTGACAATTGCACATGTAATATGAAGCACACTACCTATCTGGAAATTTCTGAGTTTCCAAGAGACTGTTTCTATTATTAATGTAATTAAAACGATCTGACTCTGAACTAGAGGATAGAGGCACAGCTAAGTAGAGGAGGAAGAGAAAGTGGTAAATGCCTTATTTTATTCAGAAGCTACACATGACCAAGCTCTGAAAAACCCTGTGGCACACCCAGTGTGGTTTTCCTTTGTTCCAGTTCTTTGGAGAGCCAGAATTAGCCCGAGGTCAGACAGAAAAGACATGAGAATGCAATTAGCAGTAGGTAGTGGGTTTGATGAGGATGGCCGAGGCTCTGCAGTTCCCCTGGCACAGGCTGCCCCATGTCAGGCCCCCTTTGAAGTTGAGACGCACAGAGTAACACGCTGAGTACCACCACCCGCCCCCGGAGCTGGAGGCACAGTTCCCACTAGAAGTGTCCTGATCCCGATCTTTAGCAGAGAACTTCATATTGTCATGCATGGTGGTCGTGCCCTTGGAGGCCATGGCATCCTCCGCTGTCCCTGAGTGTGCTCCCAGCCAGAGCTGGTAGCCCTGGGACTCATCATCCAGGCTGAACAGGTTGTAGTCTGCAAACTTCATGTTATTTGAAGCATCCAAGATGACAAACCTGACCTGGTAGACTTTCTGCCTGCTGATCTGGTGGATGTACTCGGTGCCTAGCCAGAACTCAGTGTGCACGTTCCCAAAGCCATGCTTGTAGGTGCTCCAGGACTCATCCCAGCTGACAGGTGTATCTCTGTGGTTCCTCTGGATGACAGTCCAGCCTCCATCCTCCCTGTTCATCTCACAGTACACCACGATGGTTTGCTGTACTGTGGGCTGGATGATGTAGATGCCACTGGGGTTACTAGCAGGGAGCTCGCTGCAGTCCTTTGGCCAACTTGGGGCATGAGAGAACATTGGGGGACTAATGCATAGCACCCCTATCTGCTGTCCCTGCAACCCTAGCATCCACTGCATCCCTAGGGTTGGGAAGGAGGAAACCTCATTCCCTTAACACTGGACTCTGTGGATGGCTGTGAAAGCCCAGCTTTGCTCAGACAGGACATCCTCTGTGGGCTTGTGGCAAGTAAGTTATGGCAGCAGAGTCCTCTGAGATCACAGAATCCCAGAACGGGTTGGCTTGGAAGTGACCTTAAAGCCCATCTTGGCTCCACCCCCCCTGCTATGGCCAGGGACACCTTCCAATAGACCAGGTTGCTCCGAGCCCCATCTTGGACACTTCCAGAGAGTGGCAGTCACAGCTCCTTTGGGCAACCTGTGCCAGGTCCTCACCACCCTCATTGTCAGACATTTCTTCCCCATGTCCAACCTGACCCCACCCTCATTCAGTGGCCTTCATGTTTGGAGGAGCACATGGAGTAGTGCTGAGGTGCTGGGCTGGCTGCTCCCCAGGCTAAATGCCACCACAGTGCCTTCATTCCCTACATCCCTCCCTGTTCCCTGGGGGATGTGGGTGCTTACTGCTGTGGCCCTGTGCCTGCTGAGGGTCAGTTGCCTGGTTCCACTTGTTGATCCCTCGAGCTTTATCTGCATCAGGAAAATAAGGAGTGAGAAGAGCAAGCCTGTGCCACAGCACAGAGGTAAGTCCAGTCCCCACAGGCTATTATTTCCAGCTCTGAGTTTTGTGTTGGGCATTTCAATGATGCCACTTGGCTCATTTATTTTTCCTGCATGGTATTTTTTGGTTGGAAAATCTTCAAAGGGATCAGAGACTAGGAATGGGAATGCTGCAGCCATTAAGCAGCTGCCTATTTGCTCCTCTTGATAGTATAGGGGTTAAAATGATTTTGGGTTGTAATAGGTTGTGGGAACAGTAGGTAAGCCTTAGGTGTGGTCTTTGTTAGGTAGAAGTGTGGTCATGAGAACTGCACCTGTTCTCATGTGTGGGTTTTGTAATAATTGCCCTTAACAAGATGATTGTTTAGTAAAAACAAGTAAGAACGATAATTCAATTATAACAATCATGAGAAACGAGGGGGGGGGTAGTTGGATGAAGGGGGGCTGCGGCTTATGCCTGGGTGGAAACAAAATATGTAATAGAAATGGTAAAGTCATGCTCAAGTTCGATAGAACAATACTGAATCGACAATTAACTGCTGACGGTTATGTAAGGGACAGTATAAAGCTGTATCCATGTTGCAGATCCATGTTGGAATCGATTTGGGTATGGTACCCCGATTCCCAGAGCTCTTCAGATAAAAGCACCTGCATATAATCATTCTGTGATCATGTGTTTCTACGCTAACACTCTCAGCAAGGAGCAGATGACATATCTGAGCAGCACCACAGAATCATGAATGGTTTAGGTAGGAAGGGAACTTCAAAAGACCACCTAGCCCAACCCCCCTGCTATAAGCAGGGACACCTTCCACTTGAGCAAGTTGCTCAGGGTAGTAGTGATGAGTAGAAGGAGGTACAGAGAGAGAAGGATCAACCATGAGTGATCTCAGACCAACACCAAACTGCTGAGAGCTGTTGCTGTGAACCTGCTTTTCAGTGATGAAGGATTCATATGTTTATCCAAAACATAAAGAGCCCCAGAAACCTTCAGAGTGTGAGAGAGCTCACAGCTATGAGAGAACGATGTTCTGTTTAAGAGAAGTCTCAGCACTCAACTCAGTAGGACTCTTTCCCTGAGAGCCTCTGGAACTGTGACCTCTACAGTGTTGTGATGAGGTTTTGGGACTCTTTAGCCATGTGCAAGCTTCAGAAAGCATTTTGGTTAGTCACTAATACAAAGTCTCTCTGAAGTTTCAGGGCCGTGAACAGACTATAGAAATATATATGGGAAGAGAATATGCAAAGGAAGAGAAACACACTGTCTAGAAAAATCTGCCACATGCAATGTTGTCAACAACAAAGAAGGCTGAATTACCGAATCTGGTGATGTTTGGTTACGATATTAAATTAGAGGAAGATTTGATCAAGATCCTTTTATTTCCACAAGAGTATTTTCTACACCTTGCTTTCTGTGCAGAGGAGAGGGCTCCTGATATTTGGATGAACAGAGTTTAGTGATATAAGACAGAAAACACATACCAGGAAGAGGCCCATCGGAATGGAGATTAATGATTTCATCTAAATTTGCTTTCAATCTTTCCAGGTTTTCAACATGCAGAGCAAGAAGCGGGGATAGCAGGGCCAGCACGGAGGTGAAGAACAGAGGATGGTAGTGATGAGCCGCTAGAGAAAGAAGATACACAGTTAACCTGGGAGTGTGAATCCTCTGGAGGAGAACTCGCGTGTTGGGTTGTGGGCATTGCTGGTACCTAAAGATACTCAGGAGCTACTACAGGATGGATAAATAAAGCACGGGGACTTCAGACCTTGGAAAGAAAGGCAGGGATGCCCAGCTGCATGAATTTATCCCATTGATCCTGTCCCCACCCCAACCCATCCCATCCCACATCACACTCACCCACGCTGTCTCTGTTGGGACCCAGTGGAGTGGGGAGCTGAGTAGGTGTTGTCTGTGGCAGCATGGCCAATCCTGATGTTAAATAGGGCTCATCGGTGAGATGAAGCAGCTGATCAAATAGCAGTACTCAGCCATTCCTGGAAATGTATGGCCTGTTTTTCCTCTTTAAATACATTTGCTCATGCACCATCTGTTGTGTGTCAGTGGTAAGGGTTCCAAGCTGCTGGGGTTCACACAGGATTCCACGAAACCAAGAAAAGCTCCTGATAACATCTACAGGACCATGACAGGGGCCCCTGGGGTCAGTCAGTAGGTCACAGGGAGGACCTGGTGGTGCCACCCAAGCACTGGATGAAATGGGAACTGAAAGCAGAGGGGAAGAAAGAAGAGACTCCAGCTTGGTGTGTTGGGGAGGAAGAAATAGGAAAGTCTTATAGAAATTATTACCTGGCGAGAGATGCTGAAAATATAGAAATTACAAGCGAGATTGAAATGAAGACAAGTTTTGAGATACCAAAACTCAGTTACTGAATAAACTGAAAAACAATGGTATGGCCACTGCAGGTAATCTCCCTCTTTGATTGAACAATGGCCTTCCTCAATTAGACAATGGCCCTTGCCTGGCCTGCAGGTCCAAGGGTCAGAGTAGACTTTACTAACTTAGCATAAGGTAAAAAAAGCAGGTTTTAGGGTTTAAAATATAACGCCATATGGTAATACACGGATGCTCATAGGCTGTATGTAAATGCTATAGAATTTGTATCTTGTCCTAGATTGGTTAGTGAAAATTAGAATATTCAGCATAGAACATGATTTATTGTATTGTAAGCGAGAACCACAGTATTCCAATTCCCTGATTCCTGTACCTCTCTCTCTCTCTCTCTCTCTCTCACCTCTCTGACCTGCTCTGAACCGTGCCTGGTGGTTCATGACAGGTCTCTTACCCCCACGCTCTTTATTACAATAAACCTCATGCTCTAAGACCAGACTCTGGAGATCTCTTGTCTCCGTCTAAACCACATGCACACACCCCAGAGGCATCCAACAGGCACACAGATTTCTACACTGGTGCTGAGGATTTACCAAACTACCCTGCACAGATGTGACCCAACTGCAGCTGCTGCCTGATGCACTGGCCACGAGAGAATGGAGATGCTCTCTCACAAAGCACCCAGGCTGCAGAGGTGCCCACCCACACACAATGGGGGAGAGCAGGTCAGCAGAACTCTCCTGAGTGTGTTTCTCCCCCTCAAGACATATGGGATACGGATGGGGAATGTAGGGAAAGGGGCACTAGATGATTTTTGCTCAGAGCTGCCACAAAGTACCTAAGGGTCAGGGACGACCCCCGGGAAAGGTTCTTGACCTTGGCTCCAGCCTTTGCTGATGGAGGGCACAAGGTATCTCTGCCTGCAGCCCAGCTCTGTTTGACAGTAGTCAATCCAAACAGCAGAATTCACCCATTCCTGGAAATTTATGGTTTGTTTGCCTACTTCCTCAGACACCTTTTCTCACGTGCCAGCAGTTGTGCTTCAGTGATAAGAGTTCTCAGCTGCTGGTGTTCACACAGAATTCCACAAAACCGACAAAACCTACTGATAAGGGTTTTTCTCGGGGTTGTTAATACTTACAGGGTTTGAAGCCAAGCCCTGTAGAGACATTCTGACACCTGGCCATGCCAGAAATCTGTTAGACACCCTCCAGGTCTGTCTGCCCACTCCTGGTGCACCACTCGAGGGGATACTGTGCTGTGACATTTCACATGGCATTCACATGCTGAACAGCAAAAGGGCCTCGTCCCCAGCCCTGACCCCTGCTTCCAGTGCCACATATAACCAGGGACTGAAGCATTTGTCTTAGACACATTTCTGGCAGCCCAATTTCAAAACAGAACAGAAGGGTGTCCCCAGCCCTTCCAGCAGCATCCCCCACGTCACACAGGAGCAGGACTGGCTCTGCACCCACCTGGGCACTAAGTACAGCCCCAAAGCCAAGATGCCAAGCTGTGCCTGACACCCCAACCAGTGGGCATCAGGGTGGCCCTGGCTTATCCTACAGCTATAAGGGGGGTCCCTGCAGCCGGGACCCCATGGTGACGCCCCCCCTCCCCCCCCTCTGGCCCTTGAAGAAGCAGAGGCAGGGCATGGATGGCATTTAGAAGTGTGAGCCCAGCCAGCGTATCTGGAGGTCACAAGGGGAGCCAAATTTTGAAGGAGGAAGAGGAAGGGACTGACCCTCTGCCAGATGGGGACCTGCATTTCTCCCCTGCTCCTCCCCTGCCCTCACTGTGGGACCTCCTCCACAGAGAGTGTACTGGAGCCTGACGGACACCCAGTGCTGGTGACACACAGGGTATAAACTCTTCCACCAGGACCTCTGTGGGAGCTGGAAGTCAGATGGCAGGTGTCCTGGGTTAGCCATATGACCTGTTTGTATCCCCAATCGTCC